>JANHMN010000002.1:2465145-2545301 GCA_030674055.1 Rhabdomys pumilio | reverse complement strand
GTGTGTGTGTGTGTGTGTGTGTGTGTGTGTGTGTGTGTGTGTGTGTGGTGTGTGTATGCGCGCGCGCGCGCGCGCCAGGGTCTTAGCGGATGCTACGCATCTAAAGTTAATTTGGGAGCTTTAGTTGGTCTTTGGAGAACAAACTAGAATCTTCAGGGTCCATCCTTAGGCTATGAATGCCACAAGTGGGTGTTGGGTAAATCTTGACTTCAAGGATGTGAGTCACTCCCGCCCCTTTTCCCCCAACTGCAGTCCTCAGTGGTGGGTGGAGCCCTTCCTCCTCTGTGGCCCTCCGCGGTGATGAGGTGAACACTTGTAAATCTTGGCTCCTAGGGGCCTCCTGGCCGCCCACCCAAACACTCTGCCGGCCTGCAGAAGCCTGAGTTTGTAGGACCAGCTTCTCTCTGAGCTGGGATAGTCAGGTTCCCTGGGGAGGGAGTAAAGGAAAGATTCTTCAGAGGTGAAAATTTAGTCTTTAGGCATCCCATGAAGAACTAGTTTGTGAGGTTTTGTTGGTAGGAGGGTTTGTTGGGAGGAGTTGATAATGAAGAGACATCAAAGCTTGTGGTCATTGGAGTTCAGGGGCTGTGGCCCAGAGATGGGAAAGAGAGAGGCCTCCCTGAATCCTTGGTCCAGGACCGTGTGCACATTTTTGCTGGCTTCCTTTTCCAGATCATGATGGTTTGGTAAACTTAGCCACCTGGCTCAGCCTCCCTTCCACAAAAGGCAGGCTCTGCTCCTGACGCCCTTAGGAAGATAATGCCACCTTCTCCCAAACTCAGCCCCTGATCACCGCTCCATGTCACCCATACCCAGCTCTGTGAAAGGTCTGGGTCAGGTCAGATCGCCCAGCCTGGACATGGCACCAGGCATGAACTGCTGTTCTGGTGCAGTCCTGAGGAGGAGGCTACCCGTCCTGGCCTGGCTGCCTGACTACTCTCTGCAGTGGCTGAGGCTAGACTTCATCGCTGGACTCTCCGTGGGACTCACCGTCATCCCCCAGGCCCTGGCCTATGCTGAAGTGGCTGGACTCCCACCCCAGGTGAAGTGGCTGACCCCTGTGCTAGCTGTCCTCTGTCCCCAGCCTGATCCTTCCCTATCCCTCAGTGTCTGTCCACAGGATGAAACACCGACCATGAAATCCAACACTTCTGTGTATCTGACCCAGACGGCCCCTGGGTGTCTAATCTCTTAAACATGTGACTTATTTTCGGTGCCAAGCTGGTCCTAAATTTTCCAGCTGGGAACCAAATCATGCCTCATGATGGCCTTAAGAACATCCAAGCACTGGCTTGTCCCTAGAGATCCCAGCACTTGGGAAGCTGAGACAGGAGGATTGAGAGTTTAAGGCCAGCCTATCACAGGGTTACATACTGAGACTCAATCACAAGACAACAGATTTTACAAGATTGTTTAGGGCTAGAAACATGGCTCTGTAGTTGAGAGCATTTGCTGCTCCTGCAGCGGACCTGGGTTCAGTTCCCGGCACTCAGATGGGGCAGCTTATAACAAGGTATTGTAGCTCCAGCCACAGAGGATCTAACATGGGCCTCAGAGGTCACCCCTGCTCACGTGGTTCACATACATAATTGCAGGCAGAGTACTCAGGCACATAAAATGTAAAAAAATAAACATGTCCTCAGACTCACTAGTATAAACACACAAACCTCTGAGCTTCCAGCAGAGAGCCCCTCCCCCTGACCCCCAGCCTTCCTTTGGTAGTTAATGGGAGGAGAGAGATGCATCCTCTGGTGTGCACTGGGGTTGACAGCACAGACAAGACTGTACAGTGACCAGCCTGGGCCTCCTTATGTTCACTGTAATCTTTCCGCAACAGTACGGTCTCTACTCTGCCTTCATGGGATGCTTCGTGTATTTCTTCCTGGGCACCTCCCGGGACGTGACGCTGGGCCCCACGGCTATCATGTCTCTCCTGGTGTCCTTCTACACCTTCCGTGAGCCTGCCTATGCTGTACTGCTTGCCTTCCTGTCTGGGTGTATCCAGCTGGCCATGGGACTCCTGCATTTGGGTAAGACTCTGCCTTCCTGCTGTGGGGAGTGGCTTCAGGCTGCTTCTCTTGGGGTGCTAGGTCCTCCCCGGGGTGCTTTTCTGTGCATCTCTGTATACGGGGTTGGGGCAGCCTCCATCTCAACTGTATTCTGTACAGGGGTCAGAAGTGTTGGAACCCCAGAGCCTAGACTTCCCTACCTTCCAAAAAATGCCTAGAATGTGGGGTTGGAAAGGTGATGTCTCGGTTAGGGTTTTCCTGCTGTGAACAGACACCATGACCAAGGCAAGTCTTATGAAGAACGTTTAGTTGGGGCTGGCTCACAGGCTCAGTGGTTCAGTCCATTATCATCAAGGGGGGAGCATGGCAGCATCCAAGCAGGGATGGTGTAGGCAGAGCCGAGAGTTCTACATCTTTATCTGAAGGCTGCTAGTGGAAGCATGACTTCCAGGCAGCTAGGGTGAGGGTTTTAATGCCCAAGCCCACAGTGGCACACCTACTTCAACAAGGCCACACCTCCAAATAGTGCCACTCTCCGGGCTAGGCATACTCAAACCACTACAGATGGCTCCCAGTTAAGAGCATGTACCACTTCCACAGAGGACCTGGGTTCGCTGTAGCCACGCGGGCAACTCAGAACCAACGGTAGCTCTACATTCATGGGATCTGGCATCCTCTCCTGGTCCCTGTTCACACCTGCACACACATGGTGCACATAAACGCATACAGGCACACGCACATACACACATACACACGCACACCACATACACACCATAAATTTTTGAAAAATAAATCTTTAGAAAAAAAATGTCCCCAGCAACAAGCCAGCCATCAGTCCTTAGCTGCAGTCTGTGCCCAGCCCTTGGGTCACACACTTCTCCTGAAGCTGAGTGGCTTAACTGTCTCACTTCTTTCTCTTGCCCACAGGGTTTCTGCTGGACTTCATCTCCTTCCCTGTCATTAAAGGCTTCACCTCCGCTGCCAGCATCACAATTGGCTTTGGACAGATCAAGGTAGGTATGGTGTCCCCTGGACTCTGCCCCTGTGGCTGCTGCTGTCATGCCTGGGACTAAGACCAAGACCTGTCATGCTGGATGGGGCCTGCAGCCATCTGTTCACTGTGGACCAAGAAGCACTTTCCTAAGTGTCTTAGTTAGGGTTGTACATCTTCATCTGAAGGCTGCTAGTGGAAGACTGGCTTCCAGGCTATTAGGATGAGGGTCTTAAAGCCCACACCCACAGTGACACACCTACTCCACCAGGGCCATACCTTCTAATAGTGCCACTTCCTGGGGCTAGCTTTTACAAACCATCAGACTAAAGGAGGTGTTGACTGACGGTCAGGTTTCACGGAGGGCAGTCTGGGGCTGGCCTCTGTACCTTGCCTGGCTTTATTGTGTCTGTACTCCGGTGCCTGGTGCATTTCTGTCCTACCTTTATGACCAGCTCCTTGGGAGACTTGCCAGCCAACTGCCAGGCTCCAGCTGTAAGTCCTGTCCCAGATCTAACCTCCATGCATGGCTTTGCTGCTGTGCTTTCTCCTGCCCTTTACATTTTTTTAAGTACACCAAGCTTTTTTTATTTTTTTAAAGTAGTTTGTAAGGTATCTTCAAAAGTGCTAAAACTCAAGTTCTTCAGTTACCCAAGGGTAGAATTTACTTTCCCCACTGCCAGCCCTCAAGGTTGGGACTGTGGTATAAAGTATCCGTGTGTCAGCACGCATGTGAGAGTGGAACCAAACTCTATCTTGCACTTGGTGGCTTGGGCCCCTTGTGGCACACTCAGGGCCACACCCCTGACTCGTGGTGCTGTGTCATTCACTGTCTCATCTCTCCACGAGGGAGGCGGGCTGCTCCACCTCTCTGTGAGAGCTAATTGTAGGATAGGAGTATGGGTATGTATGTGCGGAGGCTGGCGTTTTCTTTCTTTTTTTTTTCTACCCTGATTGCGAGACACCAGGTCACAATTTCACGTGTCTAACTCCCAGCACACACCAGACGCCTAGATGACAAGCTTGTCGTTGTATCCGCTTTAAAGCAAGCAAACGACATAGCAAGCAAGGTGTGGTGTGTGTGAGGAGTCATGTGCACATGTTGGGGTGTGCCAGTGTCTTTTCTGGGAGGCCCTGACTTTATTTGGGAAACGACATAATTTAGTTTCAGTTCATAATAGAATGAGTCTTTATTTTTCCTTTCCCTCGTGGGAATTAAATGGTCTCTTGTGGGATCATGATGCCAATGGGTGGATCCTTCTCTGTACCCTGTTGTGCAATCCTGGCTGCCCACCTGGTTTTTAAAAAAAACGTGATTAGGGGCTGGAGAGATGGCTCAGCGGTTAAGAGCACCGAATGCTCTTCCGGAAGTCCTTAGTTCAACTCCCAGCAAACACTTGGTGGTTTACAACCATCTGTAATGAGATCCGATGTCCTCTTCTTGTGTGTCTGAAGATAGTGACAGTGTACTCATATAAAATAAACAAACAAACAAACAAATAAATAAATAAATCTTTAAAAAAAAGATTGGATCGAGGCCAGCAACTGTCTAACATGGCCAGGACAGGAGTCCCCTGAGACCCAGAATACATCTCTGCTTGCTTGCCCAGAGTTCCTCAGCGTTTGCAACAGTGTCAGGCTAGCACAGGGTGTCACCCATCTCCCCACCCCCAGAACAAAACTGGGTATTGGAGCCCCTTTTCCTGAAGTCAGCACCCAGCTTGAAGCCCTGCCTGCCCATGGTGTGCATATGGTGTTGTGGGGGCTGTGATTTTTCCTTCTGGTTGGTGGGGGCAGTGCTACAAGTGACAGCCGTGACTTTGGGCCAGTGTCTAACCACACAGCTGCAGAGCTGGTTTCCCTTTTTCCTTTTGTCTGTGTTAAGATAACTCTACTCTCCTGACTTTGGGGACTTTAACTATCATCTGGTAGTTTCCTGGGAGCCCTGAGACAAGCATGGCCCTGGGGATTGGGGGGTCCAACATGGGACTCCAGGGGCTCTCCTGATGGAGAGAGAGGGAGATGCAGGGGAAAGTGTATGAGGAGCTGGCCTCCGGTGGGCAGTCGTCTGATGGTTCCTCTGTTTGAACAGAACCTGCTGGGATTGCCGAACATCCCCCGTCAATTCTTCCTCCAGGTGTACCACACCTTTCTTCACATCGGAGAGACCAGGTACCTGTGGCTTTTGTCCTTCCTTCCAGACCCTCTCGCCACCCCCACCTTCATCCCTATCTAGGTGACATTTGTTCTTTTTCACATGGGCCCTTGGGAGCACAAGTGTTCATTACCGTGCAGCAGACACCCAGGCCAGGCCCAGACTCAGCAACATTGTAGCAAGGACCTGCACAATGTGAACAGCCTTCCTGGAGCGAGTTAGTCAAGAAAGGTCAGACAGTGTCTCGCTCCCAAAGTTCTTAGTAAGGGCGAGACCACAGACACGGCACCAAGAGCTGATGCAGGTACAGGGACAGCAGGCAGCGGGCAGGGCCAGTGAACCATGGAAAGAGCTGGGGAACCCATAGAGGCCTTTCCTCTGGAGAGTTAATTACCCACCACATCAGTCCAGTGGAAACCAGGATGAATGGCTTATTCCTCATGCCCAAAATTATTTGGGGAGACACCCAAGCTCAGGGCAGTCTGCTGAGCTTCCCAGCACCTGAAGCCAGTGGCAGGGTGTTTTCTGTCTGCCCTGATGGAGGCAGGGGAGTGAGACTGGCTATTCTCAGCTCTAACAGGTAATGCAGTGGGCAGGGTGTCACTGACTATGTAATCCCAAAGCCTCCAAACCTCTTGGGAACAGACTAAGCACCCAGAAGCCAGAGGACTCGTGACTGAAAATATGGGGCCAATAGTCCGGTTACCATGGTGACGAGGAGCCTCTCGCCTCCTAGCCCTCACAGGGGTGTGTCCTTCGGAGGCCAGAGCAGTTCTGAAATAGAGTAGAGATTATTCAGAAGGTAGAGAGTGGGCAGGGAGAGACACTTGCAGCAAAAGTTACCCCTGAGAGTTACACTCTTGTCTGTGATTCTGATGCTCATGGTGCTGAGGCAGGAGGATTACAAGTTCAAGGACTGCTTGAGCTGTATAGAGAAACCCTGGCTCAGTAAAAGGAAAGAGTAACCATAAACTGAGTCCATGCTGACTGCCTGCCTCCTTATCCTCCACTCCCTCCCTCACCCCCTTCCCTGTTGGTCCCCCACCCCTCTTCCTTCTGCATCACACTCCCACACCCCCATCTGCAGGGTAGGCGACACCATCCTGGGACTGGCCTGCATGGCGCTGCTGCTTGTGCTGAAGTTCATGCGGGAGCACATGCCTCCGGCCCATCCTGAGATGCCCCTTGGTGTGAAGTTCAGCCGTGGGCTGGTGTGGACTGTCACAACAGGTGAGGGGACCTGCCGGCAGAGGAGCCAGTTCACAGTGGTCGGTGCTGTGGTCGTAGGTGCTTCCCTCCCATGCTGAGCTGAAGACACAGGGCTGCAGGTAGTGTTTACGCCTTGATGGTGATTGGGCTCATGGTTGTCAGTGCAGTGGGGACGCTGTTGCTGCCACCTGGTGGACAGAGACTAGAAATGTGCTGGCCCCACTGTGGGATGGGTGCCTCTTTAGAGTGGTACCTCAAAATAGCAGCAGAAGAAATCAAGTCCCACTGAGACCAACCAACTCTCGTTTTTCTTTTCTTTTGTTTTATTTAAAGGATGAGAATTACATTTATTTATTTATTTATTTATTTATTTATTTATTTATTTATTTTGGTTTTTCAAGACAAGGTTTCTCTGTGTAGTCCTGGCTGTCCTGGAACTCACTCTGTATACCAGGCTGGCCTCAAACTCAGAAATCTGCCTGCCTCTGCCTCCAAGTCTGGGATTAAAGGCATGCGCCACCACTGCCCAGCTGATCATTACTTTAAAAAACATATTTAAACTTTTATGTATGTGAGTGTTTTGCCTGCATATATGTCTGTGTACCATGTTCATGCAGTGCCCACGGAGGCCAGAAGAGGGCGTTGTATCCCCCAGAACTGGAGCCATAGACAGCTGTTAGGGACCCTCTGGGTGTTGAGAATTGAATCTGGGTCCTCTGAAAGAGCAACCAGTGCTCTTAACCTTTGAGCCATCTCTCCAGGCCTCTTTTAAAATATTTTAATTTCTTCTTTGACATTTCATACATTTTTACAATGTATCTTGATCACATTCTCTCTTCCTTCTTTCCTCCCTCTTTTCATGACTTCCTCCAGCATGTCCCCTCCCATGTTCACATATTATTTTAAGCAACTCACTGAGTCTAATTAGTGCTGATACATTCCACAGTGCTGTAGGACTCTGCTAGAGCCTGAGCAGACTACTGAGAAACCCCCTCCCCAGCAGCTGTCAACTCCTAGACGTGGTTTCTCATGAACCCCTCCCCATCCGTGATGGAATATTGACTGGTTTGATCCCAGAGTTTGAGGCCAGCCTGGTCTACAGAGTGAGTTCCAGGACAGCCAGGGCTACACAGAGAAACCCCGACTCAAAAAAACAAAAACAAAAACAAAAACAAAACAAAAAAAAAAAAAAAAAAAAAACCACAAAAAAGCAAACAAATTTCATTTATTGAGACTTATGTGCCTTCCAGTCTGTGATGTGGCCGTTGCCCTCACAGACAGCATGTGTGGAGATCAGTGGACAACTTGCAGGGTCCCAGAGATCAACCTTTGGTCTTCAAACTTAGTGGCAAGTGCCTTTACCCACTGAGCCATCTCTGCAGCCCTAGGCCACTGTATTCTTGTCAGTTTCTTTTCTGTTCTTTAATTATTGAGAAAAGAATGTGGATCTTTGGCTGCGGCTTATTTTCTACCTAGAAGTCGTCTGAGATGTCTATCACTAGGGACAAGAACGTGTAAAATGGGTTGTTTGTTTCTTTCTTGAAATAATCTCTGCTCTGCTGTGTCTCTGTGAGGTGAGATTCTGTGGACATCAGATAAATGCCTTTTGTTTTTAAGCCTTATTGTAGAAATTTGTAATCCCAATCCGGGGTTTCTACCCCACCTTTGACCATTTCGTTCTTGGATAAAAGATCCATGCAACCTTTATTACTTACAATAAGCCTTAAATAGCACAAGACCTGGACAGATATCCACACTCCATGCTGTTAGAATCTATTTCCTGTCAATAACCCTGAGTTATTACTATGTTTCATCTGGGCTGCTCTGAACTCCAATCAGCCAGCTCTCGAGGCCATGTTTTCTTGACTCCTAACCTATGGCCTCTCTCTCTCTCTCTCTCTCTCTCTCTCTCTCTCTCTCTCTCTCTCTCTCGTGGTTCTCCTCCAAGACCCTAGGCCCAGTAACCCTAAAACCCACCTATGCCTCTTCTGTTCAGCTATTGGCTGTCCGCATCTTTTTTCACCAGTTAGAAGTAACCTGGGGGCAAGGTCACATAGAATCACTTGGGTCTGTGTTCAGACTTTCTCCTCTCTGGGGCAACCAGGTCTTGAGGAACCAATATTAGCGTTAGAATACAAGAAGCATCAGGCTGACCCTTACATTTTCCCATTTTTGTCCAATTAAAAAGGCTCTTTCTCTTATAGTAACAAACAATACATAGTAGGAAGTATTTTGAAACAATTATAACAATTATTAAGTATTAATTATATTTAAAGGTTCAGTTTGCTTGTATTTTGTAACTTAGATGAAGTATTTTACCATATATAATACCTTGGTGAATTAGAATATTATAACTTTTTAAAAAATCTTAATCTGTATTACCATCTTAAAAGCATCTTTTTAAATCCTAAACAGCTTAAGTTTAATTGTGAGACTATGACTGTCTACTCTTCAATTCTGTCAGAGATTTGAGAAGGACTAAATATTATTTAAGTATGCAGGAAGCATATGGACCCAGCTTCCAAAAATCATAGAAATGACAGATAGCTTACCACTGGGACAGTCCCCAATATTTCTTATAATGTTGAAGCATCTTTCTTCAGCCTTCTGGCCCAGAACATCTGACAGACCTTAAGTGAAGCAGGAATTTTAAAGGACTAGCTTACTGTGTCTTGGCAGAGCTTAGCAGTCAGCTATGCTGCATCCATTTGTCCTTTTTGGACAGCATTTTGTCTGCAGATAAAGTTAGAGCATTTCTTGCCCAGTGGCTTGCTTGCCACCGTTGAAGCAACTCCACCTAGAGATAGTGGTGCTTGTCGCCTTCCTTGAAGTGAAACGCGGAACTGTCAGGAGCAGGACTGTCTTATACTAACGAAATGATTTTAAATGCCATGTTCTGTCTATCTTATATGCTTTTGAAGACCATCTATCTATTGATCACATATCTGAACAAGCTAACATTGCCTGTCTCCAGCTATTATCTACACAACCCAGGGTGTGTATTTCTGTGATAATTGATTGGCTGATTGTCAACTTGCATTACTCAATCATCCTAAGCAGTTTGTAATAGCAGCTGTTAAAAGGACTGGGATTAAACCTTGTATTTTGAATGAGTTGCCTATGCAAAATGTCTATTAAAGAATAACAAAATCAACCCTAAATTTTGTATTACTATACAAAAGATTCATACCAATGAAAACCCTAAACCTGTATCAATATATAAAATTCTGTACCAGTGTAAGAAAATATAACTTCAATTCTGCATCAAGATATGAAGATCTCTATCAATGTAGGATTATGGCTCTAAAATGCTTTTAAGAGTAGATTTAACAATCCATCCCTATTTGTCTAATTTCTTATACTATTACTGTACCCTATGGCAGTCTCTGCCTTGTTCTGGTTGAAATTTATGCCGCTTACATCTCTAGCATCCATGGGTGTGACCTCTGCTGCATTGTATTGTGAGTCTCCATGATTTGTCTTTTTCGTGTTCTCCTCTTGTCCTGGATTGAGCTCTTTATGATTCCCTTGTTCCCTTTATTGGCCCGTTAGTGCCATCTCCTGTGTGTTTGCCCAAGTTTGTACTTCATGGCCTGTGATGGATTATATATGCTTGGCCCAGTGAGTGGCACTATTAGGAGGGGTGGCCCTGTTGGAGTAGGTGTGTCACTGTGGATGTGGGCTTAAGACCCTCACCCTAGCTGCCTGGAAGTCAGTCTTTCACTAGCAGCCTTCAGATGAAGATGTAGAACTCTCAGCTCCTCCTGCACCATGCCTTCCTGGATGCTGCCATGTTCCTGCCTTTATGATAATGGACTGAACCTCTGAACCTGTAAGCCAGCCCCAATTAAATGTTGTCCTTGTAAGAGTTGCATTGGTCATGGTGTCTGTTCACAGCAGTAAACCCTAACTAAGACATGATTCTTTAGGGTTTGAGGATCATGTGCCTTGTTTCCTCACAGCGTCACGGGTGATGCGCAGTAACTTCACACAGTTCTTTCCCTGCTGATGTCGATGTCTCTGTGACTGTACATTTTCCCTGTGTGTACTGTGAATCCCATGTATAGATGATGGGAGCTGTTACTACTTCTCCTTTAGACCTGTGTCTGCTTTTAAGGAGCCCTGCACATTAAGGAGAAAGTCACTGATACATGGCCACTGTTTCTGGTCCTCTTCACTCTTGTGAGTGATTCTTGCTTTCTGTGTGGTGGTGCTTCCCTCTGCACAGAGGCTTCACCGACATTGTCCTGTGGTGCAGGCTTACTGGTCAGTGCTTTCTGCTTTTTATATCTGACTTGGTTTTTATTTTGCCTTCATGTTTCAAAGACAGTTTGCTGCGTCTAGAATGGGTATAGAAATCTACTTTTTTTTCTTTCTTGATGCTTTAAAGGTTCTGTCTGTGTTGCCATCTGTCTATCTTCTGGCCTTCTGCTCTTGTTGTTTGTTGAGAACTGCTCTGCCCCACGATTGTGGGCCAAAATGTCACCGACCACTCTATCAGTGTTGGAATCCGCACTACCAAAAGCCTTGGGAGCTAAGTCGTTAGAGCCTGCACTGCCCCAAGCTGCTCCGGTCCACGGGTCGGGATTCAGCAAGAGAGAGAGTGAGGATGGACGCAAAGAATGGAGACCAGACAGAGTGTGATTCAATCCCATTTATTCTTCAGTCTCTCTTTTTCTCTCCAAGTCCCTAGTTCTAAGTCCCTAGTTCCAAGTCTCTAGTTCCTAGCATCAAATCTCAAGTCCTAATTCCCAGTTCTAGCTGTAATAAGTCTCAAGTCCTTATCCCTGGTTCTAAGTTGCTAGTCTCTTTCCCAGTTCCAAGTTCCAAGTCCAAGTTCCAAGTCTCAAATACCTTCTTCTGTCTGCCTCTCACCTTTTATAAGTCTCACTTCTAAGTCATGTCTTTAAGTCACGCCCTTAAGTCACGCCTTTAAGTCTTGTCTCTAAATCACACCTTTAAGTCATGCCCTTAAGTCTCACACACCCAAGGGAAGATCCTGGGTATCTAAAACAAGATGTTATCAGAGTGTGCTCAGCTGTTGTAGGCTGTTGTAAACAAGTCTCTTATCAGGATATATGGCTCAAGATGGCTGCAAGGATGATGGCCGCTCTCTGTCGATTCCCCACGGTTGTTTTATCTGCGTTTGACTCTCCACTGCTTTTAGTCCTCACCGTGTAACTGCAGCACATTACATAGCACTGCTGGTCTGGTATTTGCTGTGTAGTCTAAACTAGCCTCAAACTCACAATCTTCCTGCCTCTACATCCTCGCTTTTCTCTGTCACCTCCTCTATTGTGTGCTTCACAGGGCCACATGCTCATCCCTGCTCATGGCCACATTTATTTATGATGAGTCTCCCAATATGTAGTGGGGGGGGGGTTGTTCCCTGGCTGTGACATGCAGTGACTCAGTAGTTACCTTACCCTCCTCATTAAGATTGGTCTCAGGGCTGGAGAGATGGCTCCGTGGTGAAGAACACTCGCTGCTCCTTCAGAGTTCCGTGTTTAATCACCAGCATCCACACAGTGGTTCAGAACTGTCTATAGCTCTGGTTCTGGGGGAATCTTCTGACCTCAGGCTCCAGGCACCTACATGGAACATACACACAAATGCATGGAACATACATACACATGCATGGAACATACACACACATACATAGAACATACACACACATACACACTCATATCCATAAAATGAATCTAAAATAAATAGAATAAGTTTTCAAAATCAAAACAGACTGGGACTCACCAATCTCTTCCCCTTCTGCCCCAGCTCGCAACGCCCTGGTGGTCTCCTTTGCGGCCCTGATTGCTTATGCCTTCGAGGTGACAGGATCCCATCCGTTCTTTCTGACTGGAAAGATTGCTGAGGGGCTCCCTCCTGTGCGGATCCCACCCTTCTCGGTGACCACAGACAATAAGACCATCTCATTCTCTGAGATGGTGCAGGTGAGCAGATGCAGAACCAGCAGCATGGTTGAAGCGTGGTGACTCCTGGGCCCAGTCCTTAAGAAGGGGTGTCTTAGGAAAGTGGAGAAGAGACCAAATAGGACACAACCTCAGGATATCTCTTTGTCTTTCTGCCTCAAGCCCCTTCGTTCTTTGGACACTGGGAAAGGATGCATTAGCCCGGTTCCTCTTAGTACCTCTCTCTTTTCAAGACGAGGTAGCATGCCCTCTCCAGTGTAAATTCACACTCCTGTAGCTGGAGCAGTGTTTGCCTCCATTAGCTGTCAAGAAGGCCCATCCTACTGTGGCAGGTCCCTGCTTGTCAGCGCCTTCCTGAGCACAGGGGCATGGCTCAGTGACCTTCTCCTCTCAGGACATGGGGGCCGGACTGGCTGTGGTGCCTCTGATGGGCCTCCTGGAGAGCATTGCTGTGGCCAAATCCTTCGGTGAGATCCCTGTAACTCCCTGCCCACCCCTCACACCCCTCCTGCCAGCTCACCACCTCCTGGTTTGTTTGCCTATTCTGATTTTTAAAATCAGAACTTTAATACAAGGAATGCATGTTCGTGTTTTAAAATGTATAGGGACTGAGGGAACAATGGACGTCTGTAACCTAAAATACAGAAGGCATTGTGGGCTGAAAGAGGGCCAGAATAGCCCAGCCGCTCACAGACCACAGTCTGTGCAAGGGCACAACTCTCCTAGTCCAGAGTCCAGACAGGACGCTTGGTGCACTGTATACAGGGCTCTGGAGTGAGGAGCCCCACAGGCCTGCACTGTGTGAGTGCACGAGGCTCTACTATGGAGCCCTCGCTGGTTTCTGCTCCTACCATGCGGTGCTGAGCATGGTGTTTGATGGATTGGAATGAGATATACATTAAGGACTGTCTTCTTCCCCTGCACAGTCTCTTACAGCATGCACTGGCCACCTCATTGAGACTAATGATATGTCAAACCAGGAAGCAGTGAGCTGTGTTACAGTTGTTTTAGTGTAATTTGTTGAATTGAAAAGAATTTAAGATTTATTGTATTTTTTAAGTGTGTATGTGTGTGTATGGGTGTGAGTGTATATGTGTGTGTGAGAGCATGTGTGTATGTGCATCTGTGTGAGTGTGCATGGGTGTGTGTGGGGGTGTACATGTGCATGTGTACATGTTTGTGTACGTGTGCATGTGTGTACGCGTACATGTGCGTGTGTGCGTGTGCGTGTGCATGTGTGTCTGTGTGTACATGAGTTCAGAGGCCAGAAGAAGGAATCAGAATCAGATCTCATGGAACTGGAGTTGCTTTATTTATTTGTTTGTTTAATACCAGGCCACACCATCTAGCCTTGACTGGTGTGGAACTGACTGCTAGACCAGGCTGGCCTTGAACTCCTGCTGGCTCAGTTTGTATCAGGGTCTTGGTCTTGCCTTTCTAAGGCAGGCTCTTAAATCCCTCACCCAACCCAAGTCCTCAGTTCTCACAGCTCTGCATTAACAGTGTCTGGGTGTCTCTGTTCTGATCTGTAAACACAGCAGGTCATCTTTGCTATGGGGACAGGCTGATTCTGAGGCTGAAATCCAGATAACAGGCTTGGGATGGGGCTCGGTAGTGCAGCATTTGACTAATGTGTAGGGTCCAGATTCCACCCCCAGCAGCTACACCATCACCAGAGAAAACAATATGTGATTTCAAAGCTCCATAGATCATGCTTCCTGCCTGGTCCTGGTTACTCCTGGAATAAATTCCTTCTCCAACATTCCAGAACTCTGTCCCTTACCCAACTCAGACACCAATATTTATTTGCTGGGCATGGTTTCCTACTGCTTTTACCCCAGCACTCAGAGGTGGAGGCAGACAGTTCTTTGTGAGTTCAAGGCTAGCCTGAACACTTGCTCCTGCTTTGGGGTTTGTAAGCATTTCCTGGTGCAAACTTGTCCCCGCAGCTTGGATGCACACATAACTTGTTCTCTCACATTGGTGACAGCGTCTCCACTGTCCTTTCTCTTTAGCTTCTCAGAATAACTACCGTGTTGATGCCAACCAGGAACTGCTGGCCATCGGTAAGACCCATTCTATTCCCAGTGCCTGTGAGTCTGTCTGATTGTATCAGGTATGATGTTTGTGTATGTGGTAGGGGAGCCTTTGAAATAGCAGGTTGGATTTGTTCTCCTGTGTCCAGTCAGCTCCATGGAGGGTGCAGCCAGGTAGAGTCCAGGCAAGTCTCCTGGATGCTTTTTCCTGGATGAACATGGGATAAGGGGGCCCAGGATGTTACCTCCATCTTTTCCCAGTAGAACCTCCTTCCAGGCAAGGACACAGTGAGAACTCAGGAGGGCCACTGGGGTCTGTGTCTAGCTGAGTTGCACTTTCTTTTGTCCCTACAAACTAACTTACACATTGGTGTATTTTGAAAGAACACTAAAAATCTTTTTGTTTTAAAGAATTTTTTTAATGTGTGGCTGTGTGTGTTTGTGTGTGTGTTTGTTTGCGCACATACACACACACCACATACAATATAGGTCAGAAGGCACAGGTTTCTGTGGAACTGGAGTTACAAACAGTTATGAGCACCCTGTGAGTGTTGGGAATAGAACCTGTGTCCTCTGAAAGAGCAGCAAGTGCTCTTAACAGCTGAGCCACTGCATCAGCCCCACACTAAGAATCTTAATTTTGATAATGGTACTGGTCTTAATACATTGTGGGACCTGGGTGTTCCTGCCTGGTACTCTCCCTCTTGTAAATGCTCATATGAGCCTAGAAACTACAGGAGCCACTCCTGTGAGAGGGCTGGCAGTACCCAACCGTGCAATGGCAGGGTTTGGCTGCGGCTGTTTGTCTGAACTGGTGAATGGGGTTCTACTGAGGTGGGATCAGCTGCCTCTTTTAGCAGAAGAATTCCATGGACGCCCTGTGTACATGCAGCAAATCACCCAGCTGGGAGTTCTCAGGCGTATTTTCATTCTTCGAATGTGGTACAGTCATTCTGAGGCCGGGGAGATAGCACAGCGGTAGGGCACTTGCCTACTGTGTGTGAAGCCCTTGATCCCTGACTGAGAGGGGTTAAAAATAACACGTCAATCCCCAGTACTAACATAATAAATAAATAAACCGTCAATAACAGCAGAGGGCCATCCTGGTGGCAATGGAGCCTCCAGAGTGCCAGTCAGATAGAAATGTGAAGGGTGAGGTCCCTGAAGAGTGTCTGCTTCCTGGCGCTGTAATAGACTGTGTGGTCTTCAGTTATAGGCTGGTGGGGCATCTCCATTGACTTCAATAGACCACCAGGGGGCAGTGTGGTCCTGTGTAGCCTGTGGTCACTGTCCAGTCTCTGCCAAGCTGCCCCTGGCCCTTTGCTCTCAAAGACTTGGGCTTGGCTCTGTGACCCAAGAGTGGCTGGTACTTAAGTAATTCCCAGTCTTCTAGGCCTTTTTCTCATTTTTCTGTGAGTCTACGAAGCCTTCAAATGACCCTTGGTCAGCTTAGCCTGGCTGTAGATGTCAGGGATAGAAGAAGGGAGATTTTTACAGGAATCGGGGTTGCTGATAGCTATTTTCATACTTGGTAGTAAACGGTACATATTAGGGAGTGCAAGACAACTCACCCACCTTGTCTGAGGAGCCGCTGGCAGCTGTGGCTGCTGGGAACAGTCATTTTTCTCTGGTGTGTAGTTGTCCATGCTCCATGTCTAAGCAAGTTACGTCACACCTGCCCTTTGGGATAGCGACTGCCTTCCTTACGCTTAGTGCCAGGGGAGTTCCAAGAGTGGGCATTGAACATGTAGTCACCAGATTAGGTCACTGTAAAGGTTCCTGTGTGACATGGATGTTGGGCAGGCAGAGTGTCGTAGTGAAAGATAGAAAAATCTAAGTTGACCCCCTGAACCCTACTCTTAAAAGCAAAGACATAAAAACCTGTAAGTCAAACACTGTGTCGCCTCAGTCCCGGGAAATTAGCTGACCATTTGAACAGATGGCCCTAACTAAACAAACCTTAAGATTAATGGTGTCAGGATGCTATGGGCCTGAGATTAGCCTGGCTGAGCTTTGAACTAACAGCCCTGAGACAGTTGGTGCCAGGATGCTAAAAGTTTGAGATAAGCCTGACCCCCTTGAACTGGAGCTCATGATATATAGTGTGAAACTAGTCTGAAATAGCCAATTATAAAGTGACACACCATCCGTCTTAAGAATTTGAGATCAAATGTATCGATGACCTAGTGACCTGTTCCCCTTCCTTCCCCCTTCCCTAACTCCACCCCCACCTGGTTTGTAGATTCCCCCTTAAAAGTTGTAAAATTCTTTTGTTAGGGGCTGAATTCCTCTACCCCTGCGTGGGCTAGAAGTGAAGACAGCCCTGGCTAGCCAGTAAACCTCAGGCGATTTCAGCAAGTTGTGTTTCTCGTGAGTGGTGTGTCTGCAGTTCTCCACGGATGAGGTCTTTTTTTCTTTTTCGTTGGGCTTTACAGTAGGCGTAGGCCAAGATCTTCGTTCTTGGGTCCCAACAAGGCCGTAGTTACTGGCTTTCTGTACTGTGGTCTGTCCTGTTGCCTGGGCAGGCACTTTGCTGGCCTTGACCTTCAGCCCCTTAGCTCGGCTTGACAGCACCCACATCTCTGGTACCCTCTTCCCTGAAACCCTCCCTGGGAGGTGGATGTCTTTCCTCTGCATGGTTACTGATAGCATCTTTAAGGTATCAGGAAGCCTGAGCCAGATCTACTTTAAACCCAGAATAGGTGGGACATGCCTGTGGTCTCAGCACTCAGGAAGGAAAACTCCAGGAACAGAAAGCTCCAGGTTCAAGTCATTCTCAGCTCATAGCCAGTCGGCTTACCTGAGACCTTGCCTCAAGAAGCAAAAGCTGGGCAGGGTGGTGGTGCATGCACGCCTTTAGTTCCAGCACTCAGGAGGATGTCTGTGAGTTCAAGGCCCACCTGGTCTACAGAGAAAGTTCTAGGATTGCCAGGGCTACACAGAGAAACCCTGTCTTCAGTAGCAACACCAACAAAAGCAAAAATCGTTGAATTAGAGTTAGCTAAACTCCCAAGTAGAGAATGTGATAAAGATTGGGTTCCTCTCCGTGGATGAGCATGGGGTGAGGGGCCCCAGGGCCTCTCCCCATCTTTCCCCTGTGTGGTTCTGCATCTGACTCCCCTTCTCCCTGCCTAATGTTCCTGCCCCTCCTAGTTAACTCTTCTCTCCCCAGGCCTCACCAATGTGCTGGGCTCCCTCGTCTCTGCTTACCCAGTCACTGGCAGCTTTGGGCGGTGAGTAGCCATGTTCTTTCTACTCCGTGCTTTTAAGGTTAGCAGGATCCAAAGACCCTTTTCCCCCCACCACACCCTTAGTCATATTTGACATTTTTCTCCTCCCCGTTAGTCTACCAGGCATTCAAAAGACTGTTAGAAACCTGTGACCATGTCCACAGCAAGACAGGTTACAAAACCTGCCCCTCAGGACAGCTCCTGGCATCTCTGCTGTGCACTTAGTGGTACAAATTCCCGGCCCATCCAAGTCCTCCAGGCGTGCCGATGCCTGAGTTAGTTCCAAAGGAAATAGAGGGGAGGGCCTGGCATAGTGATGCACTCTTTTATCTCCATCACTTGGGAGTCAGAGGCAAGTGGATCTGGGTGAGTGAGGTCCGTGCCAGGGCAGATGTTGGAGAAGGAGAGGGGGAGGGGAAGGGAGGGAGAGAGAGAAGGAGGGAGAGAAGGAGATTGGAAAAAGGGATAAGAAGGTCTCAATCTCGGTCCTGATGCATCAGTTGGAGGCAGGTTTTCCTGGGATCCAGAGGCTTGGCTGCGGCAGCTCTGAGACTGAAAGAGGAGCTAGACATTACTGAGCAGAAACTGAGGGTGTGGGGGGCCAAAGAAAGGAGATCTTAAAATAGTTGAGGTTCTTGAGACACGGTTTCTCTGTGTAGCCCTGGCTGTCCTGGAACTCACTCTGTAGACCAGGCTAGCCTCAAACTCAGAAATCCGCCTGCCTCTGCCTCCCAAGTGCTGGGATTAAAGGCGTATGCCACCACCAGCTCCTGGCTGAAGAGCTGTTGGCTGCCAATGGCTGCAGGGGGCGGGGGGAAAGGGAGTCGTTTTCTTCAGTAGTGTGGCCAATGGTCAGTTGCCAGCATTGTGGTAACAGACCCACACCCAGGCTCATGTGGGAAGCCTTAACTAATTAAATTAAGTGGGCAATTAAAGCAGAGCTGGAGGAAGAGGAAGGGACATGAGAGAGGAATGAGACAGGTGACAGGATAAAAAGGCAAACAAAACAACCAGGGAGACTGACCCAGTCACCTCCAGATACGATAACTCTTCATTCTGCTGAGGGGGCCCAGCCACCTGGTGCCAACTCCACTGGTCCTCACCTCCACCTCAGGTCTCATGGAAGGTCAGCCCCTGTGTGAGGCTAGACAGCTCCCCTCTCAGCCATGGGGGATTGACGGGTTTCTTCTTGTTGTCTTCCAGGACAGCTGTGAATGCCCAGACAGGCGTGTGTACCCCGGCAGGAGGCCTGGTGACTGGTGAGCCCCCCCCCTTCTTTACCTTTGGTGCTTGCAGTGAACATGGTGGAGGGGAGAACGTAGTTCTCTGACCATGTACGGCGTTCCTGCCAAGTCTGTGTAGGTCCATAACTGTCCAGTGGATAGCCAGGCTCCTTTGTACCTCAGATGAGGCTGTATCATTCTGTGGGTGCTGGCCGGGTAAGTATCTGACCCCCAGATGACCCGCTACTCCCACAGGTGTCCTGGTGCTGCTGTCTCTGGACTACTTGACCTTACTCTTCTTCTATATCCCCAAGTCTGCACTGGCTGCCGTAATCATCACCGCCGTGGCCCCGCTCTTTGACATCAAGATCTTCAGGAGGCTCTGGCGTGTTCAGAGTACGTACGCAAAGCAGGCAGCTCCGAGGTGGTGTCTGCCAATGCCAAGGGCACCTTCTGTTATCCCTCCCAGCCTGTGCCCCCACTGTGGGCTGGAGCTGTGGCACTCTGGTAAACTTAGAAGACACACTCGAGGTGAGGTGGCTGCTCAGAGGAATGGGGCTTTGGTCCACACAGAGCTGAGCTAAACTCTAGCTACTGAGTAGAGAACAGGGTTTCCTCCACTCAGTGTCCTTGTCCTCCCCTCTCCGCACCTTTCTCTTCCTGTGGATGGGTGACCCATATAATAGTCTCTCAGTCTCCCCATCTCCTGGCCTGAGGGTCCCTCACCCAGTGATTCCTTTAACAGATTAAACAAAGTTAACTTTCCCTTCCTCCTTGTTGGCCAGTTGTCAGGTGTAGGTGGGGTCAGTTGCTCTGTGTCCCAGTCTTCTGTGTCCCAGGTTTCATCTTTAGGACAGTCTTGAAGTATCTTAATGTAGGTGAGTGGGATGTAATTGATATTCTCTAAGGAAACTGGGACTCCATGAAGGGCGGAGCCTGTCTGGGTTGCCACATCAGAAGTGGAACCCCAGGCTGAGTCCATGTACTTCATGCCCAGGGCAAGAAATCCTCTAGGTCTCCTGGAGTCACAAGACACACCACATGCCCCCCCACACACACACACCATGCCACATATACACAGACACGCAGACATACACACCACACCACAGACACATTACACACAGACTCACATACTACACCATATATACATGCCCAGACACACTATGCCACATATACAAACACAGACATACATACTACACCACGGACACACTCACATGCCACATTACAGACACACACACCATACACACACACACCATGCCACATATACACAGACATACTCACACACTATACCATAGATACACACCACACCACAGACACACTCAGAAACTCACACATACAGAGACACACTCACATACCACACAAACACATAACGCACAGAGACACACAGATACGCACACCACATAGACACACCACACGCACACCTTTCTCTGTCCTCTTTCCCTGAATTCTCTGATGAGCCTCCCCACCCGCACACCTACCCACTCAGAGACTGGAGGGCTGGGATGGGCCAGGCAGGTCCTATCCTGGTAGAAAGGGACCCCATTCTCTACCTCTGCCGTTGGTCTGGGGGCCAGCTACAACCTACACCTTTGAGCTGGGCAGTGGTGGCGCATGCCTTTAATCCCAGCACTTGGGAGGCAGAGGCAGGCGAATTTCTGAGTTCAAGGCCAGCCTGGTCTACAGAGTGAGTTCCAGGACAGCCAGGGCTATACAGAGAAACCCTGTCTCAAAAAAGCAAAAACAAACAAACAAACAAAACCCAACCTACACTTTCTATTCCTGTGACCTGACCTTTCTCTAGGGTGCTTTACCCCAGCCAGCGGGGCATTGAACAGGGGTCTGGAGAGGTCACCTGAAAGAGAGAAGGGAGGACACAGGCCAATGCTAAGAACCACGATTTGTCTATAGGCTGATCAAATCGCTGATTTTACTGTTTTCACACGGGTTATATGCACATAGAGGCAGGATGTGGGGAAGAAGATGACACGGGGGTGTAGGTGTTCAGGGGGAGTAAAGATATCTTCCAAAACAGGGTATCGGCTGGGTGAAGGTTCGAGGGACAGATCAGTTATGACTCTACCTATGATTCACTTGTCCTTATCTAAGTTGGCACTGTCCACCACAACTGCCTATCCACAAGGCCTATGACTATCCAGGCTGGTAAATTTCCACCAAAACTGCCTGTTTACAATATCTTATAGCTATCTGTCAGTGTTTTTCCACAGAGACCCAAGACTTTGTGTTAGCAAGCTGACTTAGGCCTATTGCTGATTTTAGGCCTTCAGTGTATAAGCAAGGCTGTCCCTGACAGTGCTTTAGGGCTCTGACCACCTCTGTGAACCCCAGGAGAGGCTAAGTGGCTGGCTACCGGGCTGTGGGGCTCAGTGAGCAGGGGTGGGTTGAGGGTTGCCTCTGAACCAACACTCATCCTAGGGCTGGATCTGCTACCACTCTGCGTGACATTCCTGCTGTCCTTCTGGGAGATCCAGTATGGTATCCTGGCTGGGACCCTGGTGTCTTTGCTCATTCTCCTGCATTCCGTAGCTAGGCCCAAGACCCAGGTAGGCTCAGAGTAGAGTGAGTGTTGGTGGGAATCCCCAGCCCTCTCCTTGTCTGCTATCATCGGTGCTCCCGAGGGAGAGCATTTTTTTAGCTCTCCTGAGTGTGGGGTGTTGGGGGCTCTCCTGGTGGCTCCTGCTCCTACCGTTGTACCCCATATGCTAGGCTTGGGCCGGGGGGTCCCTCCTGGAGCAATGAGTGAAGGCTACAAGACTATCCTGTCTGCTTCTAATGTTCTTCCCCCACCCCCAATCCAGGTGTCAGAGGGACAAATTCTTGTTGTCCAGCCGGCCAGCGGCCTGCACTTCCCTGCAATTGATGCCCTCCGAGAAGCAATAACGAAGCGGGCACTGGAAGGTATATGAGCCAGTCAGGATGAGCAGAGAGCGGCACAAACTCCTGGAGACACTATACTATAGCCTTGGCCCCGCCCTAGTGGTCAGGGACACATTCACTTGCTATCTCGGTTCAGGTGTCTTTGAGTAGTGTCTGCTGCCCCCACTGGGTAGTAGTTCTGTGACTCCCCTACAGCCTGTCAGTAAGGGCCATGTTTGCTTCTATTCCTCTGTCTGGAGAAGTGACATTCATAGAAACCTAAAAAGGAGGTAGCTTTCTCCAGATACCTATTCTTTCCACCTTGGCTCGTTGCTGGGTAACACCCCTGGGGAATGGTCTTGTAATGGACGTTTTTCACCACTGTTATGACTGCAGAGCCATAGGCTCTGCCTGCCCCGTGGCAGACTCTTGGCCTGTCTCCCCAGCGTCCCCACCACGTTACGCGGTTCTGGAGTGCACGCATGTCAGCAGTATAGACTACACTGTGACTATGGGACTCGGCGAGCTCCTGGAGGACTTCCAGAAGAAAGGTGTCACCCTAGTCTTTGTTGGACTACAGGTAGGAGAGCCAGGCCACCTTATAAAGAAGGTCCACAGCCTCCTCGTGGCCCCAGGCTAGTGTGATTCGTGTGGAAAGATACAATTACACCTACCTATAGTTCCAGTATGCAGGAGTATCTTAAGGTTTTCCTGCTGTGAAGAGACACCATGACCAAGGCAGTTCTTATAAGGACAACATTTAATTGGGGCTGACTCACAGGTTCAGAGGTTCAGTCCATTATCATCAAGAAGGGAACATGGCAGCATCCAGGCAGGCATGGTGCAGGAGGAGCTGAGAATTCTACATCTTCATCTGAAGGCTGCTAGTGGAAAACTGACTTCCAGGCAGCTAGGATGAGGGTCTTAAGCTCACACCTACAGTGACACACCTACTTCAACAAGGCCACACCTCCTAATAGTGCCACTCCCTGAGCCAAGCATATACAAACCATCACAAGGAGGCTGAGGCAGGAGTGTTGACATGAGTTCAAGTCCAGCTTGGGCCGTATATCAGGTATGAGGCTAGCCAGAGCTACAGAGTTAAGACTGTCAAAAAAAAAAATCAAATAAAACAAAAACAGGACAACTGAAATTAAAAAAAATTAATTCCTCAGTGATACCTCTGAACCATGACATCATTGTAAGCACCCCATGTCACATGACATCATTGTAAGTACCGATGTCACATGACATTGTAAGCACCCACATCAGGGCTCTGCTGGCTGTGGGTCTGACCTGGCAGGCTACCAACCATTTGAATTCATTCTCCTGCGGTCGGTGCCGACCTCCTATGCTGTCTGTGTGTTCAGTGCTGTGAACTTCAGGCCAGGGCTCTGGTCCAGGGCTGTGCTCATGCCCACTGGGCTGTGCCTGAGTGCAGAGCCCTCATCCTCATGGATGTTAGAGATTGATGGAGGAATCGAGGAAATGAGACCGACCTTTGCAGAAGCAGGGTGCCATTTAATCAGAACTGTGGAGGGCGGGGTCTCCCAGGGAGTGGATCCTGTGCCCAGGGCACTCCGGCTTTATAGGAGGACAGAGAAGCTTTAGGGGAGGAAACTGTTACCCTCTGACATGCTCTGTGTAGTTTCAAGAACAAAGGATGTCAGCAGAGGTTCCCGTTTCTACACTGGCTTTCTGGTCCGGCAGTTTCTTGTAACCATGCTGAATCTGGGGTTGAGGTTTGTTGTTTTAAATCATTAACCTTTATGGTCACTGGAGGCTGTTCATTTGTAAGCTCATCTGGCAGGGCCCACCCTTCTCCCTCCTCCCTTATCTCTCCTCCCTCCTCCTTCCTCTGTCCATTCAAGCTGAAGCAAACTGCAGTGGTTTGTATCTGCCTCAGGGAGTGGCACTATTAGGAGGTGTGGCCTTGTTGGAGTAGGTGTGTCACTGTGGCTTGGGCATTAAAACCCTCACCCTAGCTGCCTGGAAGTCATGCTTCCACTAGTAGCCTTCAGATGTAGAACTCTCAGCTCCACCAGCACCGTGCCTGCCTGGACGCTGCCATGCTCTCCCCCCATTAATGATAATGGATTGAACCTCTGAACCTGTAAGCTAGCCCCAGTTAAGTGTTGTCCTTATAAGAGTTGCCTTGGTCATGGTGTCTGTTCACAGCAGGAAAACTCTAACTATCTAAGACAGGGTTATTGGAACACTCAGGGTGTCCAGCTAGGTCACCCCCCACCCATGCATAGCAGAGCAGAGGTTCCTTGACCTGAATTAAAGTGTGTATTCATGCTAGGTGCCCGTGCTCCGCACACTGTTGGCCGCTGACCTCAAGGGCTTCCAGTACTTCACCACTCTGGAGGAGGCTGGTGAGTGTGTGGAATATTCTTCAGTAAAGTGTGATGAATATAGAACAGGGTGGGTCAGGAAAGCCCCGGCCTCAGGCAGGCCCACCCTTTCTGCCCAGGCACCAGACCCTAGGTGCCTGTTGTTCCTTGAATGCCATTGAATGGAAGGACCCAGCCTTAGTTAGCATTTTCAGCACTTGATAAAATCCTGTGTGTTTTGCAGAGAAATCCCTGCTGCGGGAACCAGAGACTCAACCCTACAACACTCATGAAGACGCTGCTGCAGAGTACAGAAGCTCCCTGCTGAAGTCCCCTCCCTCCTGAAGGGCAACTGGTATAGGAAGGGTTTCTACAAAGTTCTGTCACCGTTACTTGGTGTCACCTGATAGACTCACCAACCTGGCTGGACTGAAAGGACGCTGCATCATAGGTGGCTCTGGGGAAGAGCAGGGAGCCATGTGTGATTCTGGGCTGTCACTTTCCTGCTGTCCCCTAGGTGTGAGTATTTGAGGGCTGGGTTGGCTAAATAGTCTTCCAGAGAGAGAGAGAGAGAGAGAGAGAGAAACAGGGACACCCATGACTTCTGGCCTGAGCTGGCAGGATAAGCTGGCACTTTCCAGATCCCAAATTCTTTAGAATCAGGCCCTACTGGAGAAGAGTCAGAGAGATTGGGCATCTCAGAGATGTGTCTAACCATGTTGTGAAGTCTAAACTGAGCTGAAGAGGGGACCACAGTGTGCCACACAAGGTCAATTATGTTTAAAATCATGTGTTTTTAAACGGAAGTCACTCTGGTGATTTTGTAAAGCAAAACAAAAAACATTAATGCTTGCCTAAAAAAAAAAAAAATCCAAGATCTCATCCAGCCTGTTCCTAACCTCTTCATCCGAGGTTCCCTGCCCAGGACAGGTATGAATCTGTCGGTGTGTGCACACAGTGTCGTCTTATGTGAAGAACTGAATCTCTGTATTAAGGTGCTTTGTAAACTGTGTTCGTGCAGTCATTAATTGTGAATTATTTATTGTGATGATCAATGACATTAAAATACAAGATTATTTATTCTGTGCATTTGGGGGGGTCCATGTGTGGCTGTGTGTGTGTCTGTGTGTGTGTGTGTGTCTGTGTCTGTGTCTGTGTCTGTGTCTGTGTCTGTGTGTGGTGTGTATACATGTGGAAGCAAAAAGACATTGAGAATTCCACTGAACCACTCTCGGTCTTCTTCCCTTGAGACAGAGGCCATTTTTTACTGGCTGGTTGTCAGCAAGCCCCAGGTCCTCCTGTGCCTGCCCTGTCCCCCAGCACTGGGATTAGCATCAGCAACCCTGTCCAACACTGTATATGGGTGTTGGGGGTTTGCTAGTATGTGCTGTGTTGTGGAACCATATGCCTATTACTAGTGTTCCGTGGTGTGGAGCCTTGTTCCTGTTGTTGCTGTGTTGGTGTCACAGTGCGTGGAGCTGTGTCCCATGACTGGTTAGTTGCAAGACACGATTCCTGGGGAGACAGAAGAGGCACCTACTCAACCTGGATGTGGCACTGTGGTCAGATAAAAGTGCAGAGGTCACATCCAATTTGGTGAACCAGTGAGTTTTATACTTTTCTTATAAGAGCACGGGGGTGGGGGGGTTACTGTAGGGACCGGAGGGAGCCATGAGTGGGTGAAGTGTACAGACACGACCATGCCAAGGATTCCAGTGCCTCGTGCTGTGGGAGTGAGCCCAGGGAGACAGCAAAGCCTTCCAGGGAGCCTCGTGCATATGAGGACTGTGTACAGAAACTAGCTATGGCAGCTGTCTTCCCGATTGTTTACAGGGCTCTGCCACAGACCCCGCCTACATAGCTGCCCCTCCCCTGTGAGGAAACTGAGATTCTGGGTTGTGGAGGTCAGAGGTGTGGCTGTGCTCCAGTCCTTTCTAAGTTCCTTGCTGTCCCTAGTCAGGGTTCCAGGACAGAAGCCACACAGTGAGTCAGGTGACTTACAGGAGCAGAACTGACTCTGTGACTCATCCCCACCCCAGCATGGGTGACAGCTCAGGGAAGCTGGGAACTGGGAACTCACTATAGCCTGCAGGTTAGGCAGGGTCCTTGCTAGGCCACTTGGCTACTGTGCCTTGCCCCCCCCCTCAGCTGTCCCATTATTTAGGTTTAGGGAGAGAGGGGCCTAGTGAATCTGGCTCCTTAAGCTCCTTTTTGCTTCCTGAGCAGAAGAAGCTTCCCTGTAGGATGTAGCTTCCCTGTAGCTTCTCTTAAAACATCCTGTGCCTTAAGGAGTTTCCCTTCATGGTGGAGGTTTTATCTCAGAGGGAAGTTTCACGACACTATATGAATGTCTTGGAGCTGAGGTTTCTATTGCTAATCTGTGGTATGGTGGGGGCTATGTCTATTCCTGGTGTGTGGTGTGGTAGGGTACAGCATTCTTGTCATTGTTGTGGCATCCATTTACCCACAATGCCCTGAGCAGTGCTCCCAGTTCCCCTGGCTGAGAGGTAGCTGCTGGGCCTGGAGCCACATCCCTGCCCTAGGTCTTGAGGGTGTCATGGGCCAGTGAGGCTGTGAGTTCAGTCAGCAGTGCTAGGAGACTGCTTCCCTTTTGGGGAAGCTGTCATGGTTCAGGATTGCAGAAACCAAGTTTCTGCAGTGAAGGAGACACTGTAGGACTAGGGCGTGCTCCGCACTCAGCTTTGACCCCAATTATCCTGAGTTCATAACTCCCTACACCTGTGGGTTGATAGAGCTAGTTAAATCCAGACTATATCTGATGCTATGTCAGGACAGGCTCCAAATCTAACACGTGTCCTCTCAAGCAGAGGAAACGCGGGGCTCCAAGTACAGTTGGCAGTGCCTGAGAAGCATGCCTGACACCCTGGGTTTGAACTCAGCCACCATTTAAACTGATGTCTAAGTTACTTTACAGTGGCTGAGGTGAGACACCCTGACCAAAGTAACTTTAAAAAAAAAAAAAAAGCAGCATTTAAATTAGGGGTTCATGGTCCCAAAAGCTTGACCATGGCAGGGAACATGGGCGCAGTCAGGCAGACATGGAAATGGAACAGTAGCTGAGAGCTCACATCTGATCCACAGGCATTGAGAATGCTGTGGCATTCTGAAATCTCAAAGCCCACCCCTAGTGATACACCTCCTCCAGCCAGGTCACACCCACTCCAGCCAGGCCACACCCACTCCAGCAAGGCCACACCTCCTAATAGTGCCACTCTCTATGGGCCTAGTGGGCCATTTTTATCCAAACCACCACATTTCACCTGGCCCCTATAGACTTACAGCCATATCATAATGCAAACAATGCGTTCAGTCCAACTTGAAAGATCCTCATAGTCTGTCACAGTCTCAGCGGTGTTCAAGTCCAAAGTTCAAAGTCACTTCTGAGACTCATGCAATTTCTTAACTGTAATCCCCTGTAAAATCAAAATCAAAACCAGAGCCAGGCATTATGGCACACATCAAGCCTTTAATCCCAGTACTTGGGAGGCAGAGAATGGCAGATCTCTGTCAGTTCAAGGCCAGCCTTGTCTACAAAATGAGTTCCAGGACAGCCAGGTCTACAAAGAAAAACCCTGTCTAAAAAAAACCCTAAACCAAAAACCAAAACCAAAATCAAACCCACTACATAGCAGCCTCTGTTTTTACCTAAGACCAAGAGAGAGCTATTACCAAAGCTCAGGAATACCACAGTTGTTTTTCTTTGTTTCTCTATGTGGCCCTGAGTGTCTTGAATTCTTTATAGACCAGGCTGGCCTTGAACTCAGAGATGTGCCTGCCTCTACCTCTGGAGAGTTGGGATTAAAGGCATTCATGACCACCGCCTGGCTTGGCATACAGCGTTTTTTTTAAAGGCCCAAGACCATAATTACAGCAGTCTTAGATCAGGGTCAGAGTAAGCACAATAGCCTTGCAGGATTTATTTGGGTAGAACATAGGAGTTACTTCAAATACAGCATGACGATTGTATCAGTCAGGGTTCTAGAGTCACGGAACTTGTGGGTAGTCTCTGTATAGTAAGGGACTTTGTTGATGACTCACAGTCTGTAATCCAGCAATGGTCAACAGCAGCTGCGAATGGAAGTCCAAGGATCTATCACTTACTCAGTCCCACGAGGCAGCAGGCAAAGAGTGAGCCTTCCTTCTTCCCAAATGTCTCCAGCAGAAGGTGTGGCCCAGATTAAAGGTGTGGACCACCATGCCTGGATCTGGAACTTGCTTTGTCCCAGATGACCTTGAACTCAGAGATCCCCTTGCCTTAGTCTCCTGGAATTCATAGCCACTATACCTCAAGATCTCCATGCCAAGATCCAGGTCAGAAACTCGTATCTCCCAGCCTCAAGATTAGGATCACAGGTGAGCCTTCCAGTTTTGGATTGTAGTTCATTCCAGATATAGTCAAGCTGACAACCAGGAATAACCACTACAACAATTTTAATTTATACATTTATCAGTTATTATAGTTTATATGAATGTTTGTGGCTGGCATTGGCTACTTTGGGGGTTCTTTTTTCTCCCACCCTTCACCCTTTTCCTTCTACCCTTTCAACCCCCTAACACTAGACAGGAGAGAAAAAAGAAAAAGGAATAGAGAAGAAAAGAAAGAGATCCGTATGATGGTTTGTATAAGCTTGGCTTAGGGAATGGCACTATTAGGAGGTGTGGCCTTGTTGGAGTGGGTGTGACCTTGTTGAAGGGATTGTGTCAATGTGGGTGTGGGCTTTGAGACCCTCCTTCTAGCCACGAGGGAGCACTCTTCTCCTGTTTGCCCTCTAGTCAAGATGTAGAACTCTCAGCAGCTGAGCACCAGACTACCGTGTTCCTACTTTGATGATAATGGACTGAGCCTCTGAACTTGTAAGCCAGCCCCAATTAAATGTTGTCCTTTGTGAGAGTTGTCTTGGTCATGGTGTCTGTTCACAGCAATGGAAATCCTAGCTAAGACAATCCCTGAATAAAGTCAGGTGTCCCAAAGGGGTGATGTTATCTTTAGACTAAGGGGCATGGAGTACCTTGGGGCAAATTTGGTCTCCACCATCTGAATAACTAGCTTTTTCTTGTTTCTTCTTTGCATACAACCACTTAACAAAAAAAACGCAAACAACCATCAACCCACCCTGCCTCTCAGGGCCATAGCATTTATATACCCTTCCTCTGAAAAGTTCCCAGAATTACAAAAGTTACACATTCAAAGAAACAATCTGCAGGTGGCAAAACCACACCCCTGTCGGAGAACAAGGCAAATCATAGTCAGCCACTGTGAAGCAAGACCATATTCCTACACCTGGGATTCAAATGAAACATATCTTATATTTCTGTATTTTTTTAAAAGAAACCAAAATTCAAAAATTCTCACTACACTACATCTTTTCTCTTCTATGAATACTGCCTAGCCACACACAGCATCCAGAATAAAAGCAGTCTCCAACTTTATTACAATATTTTTTTAATTTTTATTGGTTATTTTATTTATTTACATTTCAAATATTATCCCTCTTCCTAGTTTCCCCTCCACAAACGCCCATCTCCTTCTCCTTCCTCCATCCCCTTCTTCTTCCCCCCCTTATTACAATGTTATTCTCTGAAGCAAAAGCAGTCAGTTCAGCAAGCATCCGCGGGCCTACTCTTCTCTAAGGCTGGGCAAGCCCACCAGGTGCCCTTCACACTTCCTCCTGCTGCTCTCAGCTTTTGTGGTCAGGAGGTGCCAAGCCGGAGCCTTGACAAACAAACCGGTGAGAGCAATTTTCACCCCTCAAGGGGTCTGATGCAAAGGTTGCACCCTGCAGCATAATAAACATTAAGCTGTTTCCTGTGTTCCCTTGTACCTTAAGTCTTATGTTCTCCTCATACACTCCCCGAGAGGGAGGGTCCTGATATCTTACTTTTTCATTTTGCTATACAATCCAATTTCCTGGACCAAAGAGTGGGGGACTCCAGGCTCAAGGCTGCCTGTGGGTTAGACAAGTGCAAGAATCCATCCTGTGGAGGGGGCGTCATCACAAGTTCACAGATTTAGCAAGGCAAAGGGGTGGGTTAGAAGGTTAACACAGGTTGGAAAACCACTACACATTCAGTTTAGGAAACAGAAACTTATTCTTGTGAGGTATAAAGACTTAATAACAATTTGTAACAATGTGGCTCCTTTACAACAGTGTGGCTCCTGTATGGTCTCAGGAGAAATTCTAACAAGACCATTTGCTGCTTTCTTAAACTTTGTTGCTTTGTTTCTTGAAACAGAGTTTCTCTGTGTGACCTTGTTCTTGAACTAGCTTTGTAAAACAGTCTGGTCTTGAGCTCAGAAATCCACCTTCCCTGTCTCAATAAACATTTTTTTTTTAAATGTTTCAATGCTTTGCCTGCGTGTCAGTATGTGTACCACATGTGTGCTTGAGGCTCATTGAGGTCAGAAGAAAGGCAATAGTTCCCTTGGAACTGAAGTTAGAATGTTTGCAAGCCATCATGCTTAGAATAGAATCCAGATCCCCGGCAAGAGCAATAAGTGTCCTAAACTGCTGTGCCATCCTCCGTTGCCTTCCTTCAGTGGATGGGAGCCTGGAGACAAGGAGCTAGCACACAGGAAGTGAAGCACTCTACCAAGGAGCTGCAGACGAAACCTGTTTCCTGAGCACTTCCTCTACTTGGACAGCTACAAATTTAAATTAATGCCTCTAACCATTTCCTTTAGCAAATCACCCCACAAAGGGAAAGGGCCCGGAGGACTAGCTCCTGCTACCTTGTTCCGTCCTTGCAGCTGCAGAAACTCAGAAGTCTACTCTGTTACACCTAGATCCCATCACTGCAGGAGAGAATTTCAGAGGTGTCAACAGAGGCAGGTATGTCTCTGTTGAGTTCCAGGTCAGCCAGAACTACAAGGGAGGACCCTATCTTTAAAGAAAGCAAAAAACAAGGGCTGGAGAGATGGCTCAGTGGTTAAGAGCACAGGTTGTTCTCCCAGAGGTCCTGAATTCAATTTCCAGCAAACCACATGGTGCCTCTCAACCATCTGTAATGAGTTCTGATGCCCTCTTTTGGCTTGTAGGTGTACATAGAAAGCATTCACATACATAAATCTTAACAAAAACAATGTGTGTGTGTGTGTGTGTGTGTGTGTGTGTGTGTGTGTGTGTGTAGTTTGTGGCTTTAATTTGCTGACAGAATGTCCTTGGGTAGATGAGGTTCTAAGTCTTGTGTGGTGTGCTATACAAGTTTATAGATGGGAAACCACCGATGTTCATCAGGGTAAAATCTGAAGCTGGACAGAGCTGCTCATACCTGTAACTCCAGTGCTTGGAGACAAAGCAGAAAGATCACAATATGAATCTAGCCTGGGCTATCCTGTGAGCTCCAAGCTAACCAGAACTACATAGTGAGTCCCTGTCTTCAATCAAATAAGAGCATCAAAGATCACAAGGCTTAAAAATATGTATTCTGACCTTGAGCCCGGTTCTGGGGCTAATCGGACAGGTTTATCTCAGCAGGAATGCTGTCCCTGTGAGGTCCTCTCTCAACAGGAATATCATCCTTGTGAGGTCAGCTCTTCTCTTTCATAAACATTCTGGGAAGGTGAGACATGAAGATGAGATGCAGGGAGATTCTTCCATATCATCTTACTATTTCTCAAATTTCTTATTTATTTATTTTTGATACAGAGTCTGTATGTAGCTCTGGCTCTCCTAGAACTCAATGTGTAAACCAGGCTGGCCTCAAAGTCATAGAGATCTGCCTGTTTTTCGCCTCCCAAGAGACTCAGTTAAAGGTACAAACCACAGTGACTAATTCTTTTCTGAGTTGTTTTAAGATTTATTTTAATTTTACGCATATGGGTGTTTTCCCAGGATATGTGTGTGTGCCTGGGCGTGCAGTGCCCATGGAGGCCAGAAGGGGTGTTGGATCCCCTGAAACAAAGCCACAGACCTTTGTGAGCTGCCACATGAATTCTGGGACGCAAACCCACGTCCACTGCAAGAGCAGCTGAAGTCCATAACCACAGAGTCATCTCTCTGTTCCTATTCCTCACATTTTTTATCTTCCCGCCAAGTTGGGTCAAAGAAAGCCGGACTTCCTGTGCAGAGTGTGAGGTTCGACTTTGGGTGATGTCACTCAGCAGCCTTGGACCTTTGTTTATTTGAGACAAGATCTTTTACTGTGACTTGAGGCTCACCGATTAGGTCAAGCTGACCCAGCCAGCAAACTCTAGGAAGCCTCCCATCTCCACCTTCCCAACACAGCCACACATAAACACAAAAGTCTCCATTCTCTGCAGCAGACATTATGTTTCTGTCAGAGAAAACTTTGTATCTAAAACATTGCAATTCATAAGATGTCAACAGCTTGGAATCTGAGCCCAGATGTTTCTGGCAGCTATCTGTGGTCACTCCCCTGCTGGCTTTATACAGAAGGCAGAGGAAAAAAACTTTAGGGCCAGGTAAGAATGAAACGAGGGTTAACACAATGTTATTGAAACCAAAACCTGTAATTGGTACCGGACAGAGACTTCTAGAGTCTGGCCCAGATCATTTTTCTTTAAGCACAGCACATTTTTGGGAAAAAAGTATTCAGATAGCGATGAACTCAGTCCTATGTGCACAACAATTTAAGACATGTTTATGTTGTGATTCTTTACAAAGTACATCTTGGTTTCTTTCACAAGAATAGGCACAATGGATTCAGAGATAGGGCCTAAGATTTAGGGTCTAAGAGCTTGACAAAGGTAAACATAACACGTGTTGGTGTCAGGATTGGCCTGTCTGTAAGATAACATAGGAGTCACTTAGCTTGTTGCAAAGTACAAACAACATCACTTATAATGATAGTTTAATGACCTAAAAGTAATGCTCAAGGTTTTAAGGGGAAAGGGTCTGAGATAAGTCAACTCTGGAGATGTGGACATGAAAGATATAGAAAACTTATGTAAAGTATAGAAAGTTTTTTTATGACCCCTAGACCTGAGCAGGCCAGCCAGTTCACTAGTTCCACAAAGAAAGCAGAACTAAATGTGAGATTTTTAAGTCTTAAAATTCACTGCCCCAGGATACATTCTACAATCCAGGAGGAGTACATTATTCCTGAGTCAGAGAACACTTACTGGATTAACATTCAGGAGAGGAAAGGAGAGGCTGATTAACATTCCTCAGACCTCAGGGAAGAGAACCCACCTGTGGCTGGGGAAGGCCCAAAGCATGAATGGTTGGGCAAGGTTACATTCTTGTGAAAGAGGAGTGTACAAGATGTTTTCCGCCAGACCCTGACTGAATTATGGGCTGGGACTTTTTGGGACTTTCCACTGTTTTTATGTTATGTTTCCTTAGTTACCCCTTTACCCCCTGGTTTATGGGTTCCCCTATATAAGACCTCCTCTAACCAGGCTGTCTTGTCAATTCCTCTGCTCCTGCATGGGTTATGAGTTGACCATCATCCAGTTGATCCCGAAATATACCTCTTGCTGATTGCATCAAGATCGGTGTCTTGTGAGTTATTGGGTGACCACATTTTTCTGAGGCTTGGGTGAGGTCCTCCCTTCGTGGGGGGGTCTTACACTTTTGGTGCATTGGCCGGGAAGTTGTGACTGCTCTAATCTCCAAGAATCCACTTGGATGTAAGATTTCACCCGAAGTCTTTTGTCTTGTTGTTGTGCCCGTCTGTCTGAATTGTTTGGATTCTAAAAAGTGCACTTTCAGTTTGGTTTGGTTTGGCAGACGTTTCTGTCTCGGGAGAGGCAGCAAACCATTTCTGTATTGGGAGGAGACAAGCAGGTGACCAGTAGAAGTGCTGTTGGGTCACTGGCTGCTGCGCCCTGGGAGATGTCACAGGAGGATAGGGACCCCAGGGATGCCTGGGAGGTTCCCATCTGGGTGCCGGGGAGAACGTGGAATCCCTCCCGACTGGCACTGGGAGCCAGGGAGGACTTGGAATCTCTCCCAGCTGGCACTCGCGATTGAGACGGGTTTTTGTTAGTCTCTTTATGTGTTTGTTCTATCTGTATTTTGTGTTCCTTGTGATGATGGGACAGACTGTGACAACCCCCTCAACTAGGAGAGAATGATGAGAGAAAAGGTCAGAAACGACCTTTCTCTGTTTGAGGACAGTCTTTGGCCACTGCCACCTGGGGCAGCATTTGTTGCACTCTCATGGCAGTGTGTCCATGTCTAATTTGGTTTGTGTTGTTTATTGCTGGAGGTGTTAGAAATCTGTTAGGTTTGGTCCAGCGTAGGCTGACCAAGTCGTCTGAATCTGTTAAATTAGGTTCAGTGAAGATTGGCTACGTTGTCTGGTTATTGGAGTCTTCCACTGGCAGTCTTTCTATGTCCTGATTGTGTAACTTGGTCTCTGCGCCTGTGACAGGGCGAGAACTGTCTGTATCACCTGGTTTATGCACCGCCCATGACAGGGGTGAGCTGTTATTGTTGTTTTCCTCTGTTTTCTTGGTGAACTGTGTGTTGGTTGTGGTTCTATGTATTCTTGGACTTTGACTGACGTTATTTTGGACTGAATCTACTGTGTTAAACATCCTGAGTTAAAAAGAGGTAACATGACCACCAGCAGAGAAGGAGATAGAGCAGCCAGTGCAAGGGAACTGCTACAGAGCTGAGAGGCAGGTTCTTTGACGGGCGGGCATGGCATGTGATTCAGTTCAGGTAGCTCTTTTATATGTCTCACTTCTAAGTCACACCCTTAAGTCACACCCTCAGGTCTTATCTCTAAATCATACCTTTAAGTCTCACACACCGAAGGGAAGATCCTGGGTATCTAAAACAAGATGTTATCAGAGTGTGCTCAGCTGTTGTAGGCTATTGTAATCAAGTCTCTTGTCAGGGTATATGGCTCAAGATGGCTGCAAGGATGATAGCTGCCTTCTGTCGGCTCCCCACACAAACTCAACTATAAAAGCATCAGAGGGGTGATATAGCACTCTAGGTACAAGATGAATTAATATATAATAATCTTTGGTATCATTAAAAACTTGCGAAAGATGAGCGTACGAGATGTTTCCGCATGATGCTGACTGAATTACGGGTTGGGACTTTTTTGAGACTTTCCACTGTTTTTATGTTATGTTTCCTTAGTTACCCCCCTACCCTCGTTTGTGGGTTCCCCTATATAAGACCTCCGCTAGCCAGGCTGTCTTGTCAATTCCTCTGCTCCTGCGTGAGTTATGAGTTGACCATCAGCCGGTTGATCCTGAAATATACCTCTTGCTGATTGCATCAAGATCGGTGTCTTGTGAGTTATTGGGTGACCACATTTTTCTGAGGCTTGGGTGAGGTCTTTCCTTCATGGGGTCTTACAGACAGAGCCTGTCTCATTAGACAGCAAAGGATCACCTAGGTGTAAAACTCCATTGTTCGGAAGAGCAGCTAAGCCCTTCTCCCATTGAGGAGGTGAGCTATGTGTTTAACTCTCCTGGCTACTCCAGTGTTTATCTGGATGCACAAGGGCTTTTTTGCCCTCTATGTCTCCTCATTTCTAAGTTTTTTTTTTTTTTTTTAATAGCAGCTGGAATAGAGGCCATGGTGGAAGGCATTGTCTCTGTGGCTAGTCTAATTGTTATGGGGCGAGCATAAGGAAATTATAAGAATTATAAGAAGACCAAGGAAAGGGGGGAGTGATCTTAGCCACAAGGGCTACTCAAAGAGCACTTGATTTTGTCTATCTCGCTGTGCGAATCATTAATTTGATTATCAACTGTAGGAGAAAAATCTGACGTATAAAAGCGACACGTGCCAGGAGACTGTTGATGGGCAAACTTATGTTTGAGCAACAAGTAATTTATAGTAGCTCTATTTTGTAATACTGACTCTTGGTTGATTTCTGCTAAAAGCCTTGCTATAATATTAGCAGTTTCACTAATTATACAGGCCATTTCAGAGACTGTGTACTTCAGTAACTAACTTCCTGGAATAGGCAGTAGAAGATAAAAACAAGCCCTAGCATGTCAGAACAGTGTCACAGTCTTTTACCACACGTGTCTTTTATGCTCCCCTTGACCAAAGGCATTTGGATTCTGCACCGGCATGCTGAGAGTTAATGTGCGACAGACATAGTGTCATTTTTTTGAATCAACTGTTGTTTCCCCAATAGTCGGTGTGATGAGTCTTTCTCTTGGGACGTCTCCTCTGGATGGATTTGCCCTCAGCCTTCACCTTTCATTTGCCCATTGGTCTCTAGTTGTCCTTATTGTAGGGGCTTTTGTTGCTTAACAATAATGTCTCAGAGACATCTGTATATTATGAGGCTGCTGGCCTTTTGCTGGGGCAGTTTCCCAGCTAACTTAACCCGACTCTCCTGTCACTGATTCTCTCTGCTTTACCTTCCTTCTCTTCTCTGGTCCAGCTCCTGTCTCTATGCCTCTTTCTTCTTCTCTACCCCAGCTCCATCTCTCTTTATTCCTCAAAAGACACACATACAAAAATCGCTATTAGCATAGTGGGAGGGACTCCATAGCTAACAGTGACCTCCCCCACTGCAGTCTGCCTTTGCTTTTTGGGCAGGTGAGGAAGCAATAAACATTAACACATCCTGCTAACCTGGCACCTCTGGCACAGCAGTACACAGCTGAGAACACTGGGGCACACCTTCACAGCCGGCTGACAGTTAATGTGTAGGTTTCCCACAGTGCCTGGTTGAATGCTTTAGTCTGGGGCTTTGCTCATTTTCTGTAATGACATAAACATCAGGCTCTTTCTTTGTATTTAGCATTTACTTAAGTTGTATCTCTTTTAGGGTAAAAATGCTTTTGGGCAACAGGAAAAAAGTTATCCTTTAAAAAGAAAAAAAAATTAAAGTTAACATACCTAAATGTAGCATAGTACATAGGGATGTAAGTGGGCATAACCTCTTACCCTCTTTTTAATTTAAAAAACATTTTCAATTCAGCATTCGATTATACCTTGTTTATAGTAAGGGATTTTAGTAATGTGATTGTGATATTATTTGTAGCATAAGTAGAGCCATTATTATCATTTAGTTGTAATGAGAATCCTAGGAAGGACAGAAGTCAAGTTCCTCAAGTTCCAGATGAGATATAATGGTATTTCATGGAGCTCCTTCATACCACGTGTTGTGTTTTATAAAAAAAAAAAAAAAAGAAAGAAAAAAAAAGAAAGAAAAAAAAAGAAGAGTTATGATATGGATATGTTCTGGTAGAGGCACGGCACGGTACTATCAGTAATAATGAAAGTTTAATCCAGCTGTTGCTGTAAGTGAAAATAAAAATGTGAATAATATCAAAGCATAACAGTTCCACAGACAGAGAACCTGCAGGAGGTTTTAGTTTCTTCATGTTGTAGGCAGCGTGATTATAACAGGGTCTCCAGCTGCACCAAAACAATTTCAAGCCAAAATAACCAAAAAAACAAAAATCTTCAAAACAATTCTCACTGATTGCACTTTTTTATTTAACTGCCTTAGATCTCCAAAGCAATTTGAGAAGCATGTAATTATATTTATATTTTTTCCCTTGTATTATTTAGAGGAAATATTTTTAAAACTTTTTAAATTTTGGCTTACTCTTAATTTTTTTAATCCATTCCAAGGCTATTTACATTGTTATGTTTAAAATTTTTTGTTATGTTGTACAAAGGTATAAATTTAAAAAGTAATTTATTAATAAAAGACAAGATAAAATTTCATATTTTGTTACTTTGTTAGTGCATTATTGGATGGACGTATAATTTGATGGTGCAACTATTTATTGAGTATACCTGATTTTAAATAAACCTTTTTATCAGTTACTTGCTTTAGGCTCAATCTTGAAAACACATATAGAAGGCCAGAACTTACGTTTTTAAATGAATTATATTTGTATTTAGTATGACTACAAACTTAGTTTTGGGCACATTAATGAATCTGATCACTTAAAAGGTGATTGATCTTTCATTTGCATTTCTTAATTATCTTTAACAGTCAATTTACAAGTTAGTAGCTTTTACATGATTAGGACTTTATAGTTTTAGACATACATCTCTAAGTTAATTTTGTTAACCTTATTACACCTTTATAATCTTAGGAATGAATCATAGAAAGACTCTATGACGCTAATCCAGAATATTTTAGAGACTTGATATTGTCTTTTTAATCTAAGCAGAAGACGAAAATAAGAAGGCAGCTTGGTAAGAGCAGGTTTTATGAGTGTTGCCTTAGTTGGTTTATACCATGTAGTCATTTTAAGATGGAGGCAAACTTACATGCTTCTTTAACCTTAGTATCGATGGTTGTTAGGCACAGGGTCCTTTCATCCCGAAGAAGCATCAGCCAAGATGAGGTCACCTCACTGTTATTAAAAATATGTATTTAATGCTCTATGATATAGCAAACCTAATTTTTTTAAAAGAGTAGAATCATTATATATATGTATGTATAGATATGCATATGTATGTATGTGTGTATATATGTGTGTGTATATGTATATACACACATTATATGTATATACATATATATACACATACATACATATATGTATATACATACATATATATGTATGTATGTATACATATATATGTGTGTGTATGTATATATATGTATGTATGTGTATATATATATATATATATATATTCCTTAACCTAGAACTGATCTTATTACTTGCATGTAATTAGAATGATATAAAAGCACATTGGGAAAAAAAAATCAACCTGCCTCATCCTCAGAACTGGCTGGAGTCGTGCTACAGTGTTGTTTAATTGTCTTTTTCTTTTCAATCCTCGCTCCTGCCCTGGAGACTTTGTTGACTGACTGAGCTGGCTTGGTCATATATATGATACTACAGCGTATTAAAGTTACTTATGCATAGATTTAAATATCAGCATTTTGTTACAAGTGTTAAATTATATTTTTTGTTACAGATTTTTTAACCACACCCAGTGAACTTACAAATCCTGAGATAAAGAGTTTTTATAGAACAGAGAGACACCACTGTCCTGTATGTGCTAATTTATACATGAGTCAGCTAATGGTGGCCTCAGTCTTCCCTAAGGATGCCCTTTTTGGGTGAGAGCATGCAAACATAATAAGAAGATTCTGATTCTTCTTAGTCTGCTCAATACCATCCACATATCAATAAACAGCAGAGGCGGTTAAAATATTCAATGGCTGAGGAACAGCTAATAAAAGCTTAGACTTTTCAGTTATATCATATGTGATGGGTACAATCTCAGAGGGGCATGTGGAATTTGTATATAAAACATATTTTTAAGGAGTAATCTAGTTGGGCAGTGGTGGCACATGCCTTTAATCCCAGCACTTGGGAGGCAGAGGCAGGCAGATTTCTGAGTTCGAGGCCAGCCTGGTCTATGGGTAAGTTCCAGGATAGCCAGGGCTACACAGAGAAACTCTGTCTCGAAAATCCAAGAGAGAGAGAGAGAGAGAGAGTAAAATCTATAAAAGCACTAAAACCAATCTCTACTTCATTTAAAAATCTTATACCTATAAGATATTTTGGATGTAATTTTAGGCAATACCCATGGGGTATCTTTAAATATCTTAGGAGGGGCTGGAGAGATGGCTCAGTGGTTAAGAGCACTGACTGCTCTTCCAGAGGTCCTGAGTTCAATTCCCAGCAACCACATGGTGGCTCACAACCATGTGATGGGATCTGATGCCCTCTTCTGGTATCTCTGAAGACAGAGACAGTGTACTCATATACATAAAATAAACAAATAAATCTTTAAAAAAATATCTTAGGAAAACATATTTTGGATAATTTTTTATAGATCCCAAGTAACGTGCTAATGCATTTTGCCAGTTATTATCAGTGTGGATCACATAATCCACCCGTATTTTACTGGCACAATCATTTCTATAGGCTCTTTATGAGTAAGATAATGTTTTATGAGATGCCACTTTTGGCAACAGCATTAATTAACAAGTTAAAACCCTGCTCTGCTGTAGATATTACAATTGTTGAATTTACCGTAGTTTCCAGAAAGCAACGTGAAGAACAGAGCCGAATCCTGAGTGTTGATAAGCAGACAAGAACAAATCCAGTGATCGAAACCAAAATTTTAAATTTTAAAAATACAAATTTTAAATTTTAAATTGAGCCAAGGGCAAGGAAATGGGCTTTAGGCAGGAATCTAACTTTGGGCCATGACAAGGAAGTAAGTTCAGGCAGGAATCTAATTTTAGGCTAAAACAGAGAAGTAATTTCAGTCAGGAGTCTAAGTCTTAGGCTAGAACAAAGAAGTAGGCTTCAGGCATGAATATGACTGTGGGCTAGGACAGGGAAGTAGGCTCAGATTTTTGCCATCCCGATGAGCCCTTAGAAACGGCAATCCTGAGATTGATCACAGGAGCGAACACGGGACTTTGCTTACTTTAGGTATTGCCTTGTTTATTCCTTGACTATTTGCATGTATTGTATTACTAGTTCCTCAACCTGGAACTGACCTAAATACTTGCATGTAATTAAAATGGTTTAAAAGAAATTTGGGAGAAAATAATAAACTTGCCTTAGCCTTCAGTCTCAGAACTGGCTGGGTCATACTGCAATATTGTCTAATCGTCTCTTTTCTTTTAATCCTCACTCCTGCACTGGAGAACTTGTTGACTGACTGAGCTGGCTTGGTCAAGAGAGCTGTAGGGAGGTTTGTAAACTGAAATCAGTTGGCACATTGCTTGCCTAGTACCCAGAAGCCCTGGGTTCTATTCCCAGCAACCACATAAAACCAGACATGGTGGCACACACATGTAGTCCCAGCACTTAAGACACAGATTGGAGGATCAGAAGTACTGGGACATCCTCAGATACTGTGGTACTTTTTGAATGCTTGGTCTCCTCACACTTGTTAATACTTAAAATCTTTGGGGGCAAGGGATATGACTGAAATTCATAGATGAGAAAGCCCCAGCACACAGTGTGGACATCCACTAGCATTGACTGCTGCCAGTGGCTTTTGGTGGACTTCGAAGTGATGGGTTGCTTATCTCTACTTTGCATGCAAGCGACCTGTAGACGAGCACTCGGACCCTCTTGCTATCGTCCAGGTCCTTTTGTGGGTGGCTTCAGCTTGTCTAGGTCCTGGACACAGTGCTGGGAGTCGGGCTAGAGACTTGAACCTATCAGTGGCCACCCAGTCTGGGAGGTCCGTCGTGGTTGGGGGAAACCGGGTAACCCTGGCGCGAGAGCCAGAGAGATTCCGAGGGCCGTGGGCGGGCAGTGGCTGTAGTTGCCTCCGGACAAGCGAGCTAAGCCGGCGCCACCAGGCGGGGAATTCCAGTCAGGCTGCGCGCCAAGGAGGCGGAGGGGCGGCGCCCGGCCCCGTGACCCCGCCTGGAGGCGCGCGATTCCGCGCGGGCGCACGGGCACTGCAGGTGCGAGCGAGGGGCTTCCAGGTTCCAGGCGCCGGTGCTGAGCCAGGAGCGGGATGCAGGTCCCTGGGCAGTGACGCGAGGCCTAGGGTGCGGGATGCGGGTCTCAGGGCCGCGCAGGGACCGGGGTGCAAGGTCCCGCTGGGCAGGGCGCTGGTGTCACGGGCCGAGGGTACACGGGGCGACATGCCGAGCTCCGGATGCTGTTTCGCTGGGTGCGAGTCCTGCTAGGGAAGAGAGGGCCGGCGGCTCATGGCCCCTGTGGTCACATTCCCTGAATGGTGCCTGCGTCCTGATGCGCCGGCGCCCAGAGGCCACTTCCTTCATGTTCCAAGTTTCGGTTTCGCTGCAGGCAGCGGGTCCAGCCCGGCCTGAGGCTCCGATTCTATCAAATCTTTGGTTTCGGGCCGCAGTAAGTCAGCCCTGCTCCCCAGCAACACCCAGGAAGGCCGAGGACCTCCAGTCTGCCCAACCCGATGTGCTAGCGGAAAGCGGTCCCAGGCCTGCTGCTCCGCCCAGGAATCTGCCCTCAACCAACTGCAGCCAAAACTTTTGCGAGCCAGGCGTCTGTGCCCGGGGCACTGATCTTAACCCGGGTCAAGGCCGGGAGCCTCCTTTGTCCCGGGAGCTGCAGCTCGTAGGATGTGCGCTCGCAATGGGTCAATCCAAACCCATCTGCTTTTTCTTAGTCTAGCCCGGGGCGGAGGCCGGAGGAAGGTCCTCTAGCTGGCGAATGGAGAGGCATTACCGCCGACCTCTCACTTCTGCCCCGCTGCCTCTAGTCTAAGCTGAAGCTCTGAGGCGCTTCGCAGTTTCCTGAGGCGCTCACAGTTTCCTGAGCAGCACTAGAGAATTGACTCAGGTGGTGTTATCTTTGGGCACACCACCCGAAAATGTAGTAAGAGATAACTTGCCACCCCAGAATACACTTCCTAGATGTTGTTTCAGTTTGTTCTGAGAAACTAATGGTTTGAGAAGCAGAACTTTCTTTATTTTTCCCTTTCTTTTGGTCTTCGAGACCCGGTGTCGCTGGCTGTCCTGGAACTCACTCTGTAGACCAGGCTGGCCTCGAACTCAGAGCTCTGTCTAGCTCGACCTCCCCAGTCATCGGATTAAAGGCGTGTGCCACCACTCCCTACAAAAAGCAGAGCTTTCTTAAAAGAAATTTACATCTATCAAGAAAGGACAGAGGGCTGGAGCAGACTAGACTGGCTATCTGAGAAAACACTTGTTCAATGCCATCACCTTGTCTAGCTCCCAAGCTCCCAAAAGCCTGTGACTCGGGTTCTCAGCCTCTGCTCTTTCCTGTGGCTCGGATTCACCATTAAGCCCCCAGCCCTCATTCTTCACTACTCTTAGTTGTGGGTTTCCCACAAACCTAATCTACGGATACATAGTTACATAGTTACTCTCGTGTTTCTCTTCCCCTGCTTGCATGTTTGGCTTTTAAGAAGTCCTTTGTAGCCCTGCCTGGCCTTGAATTCCTAATCTCCTGCCTTCACCTTTCAAGTGCTGGGGTTACCAGCATATGACGCTCTGCCCAGTTTTTGGCACCCACAACCCGGAAGTCTATTTAGTTCATAGCTCAGCCAGAGGGTCTGGGGGTGGTGGACTTACTAAAGTTATGTGTGAGAGGGAGGTGCCAAGACCGGAGTGGCGTCTAGGGGTCCTTGAGGGGAGGAGGCATCGTAGGGATTTACAGATTGGCTGTGGCATGTGGGGCCAGGAAACTTCCACAAAGCTCGCCTCCGCAGCAGCCCAGTCCCAAAGATCTCACCATCTGTAACCAAGCCAAAGGTGACCAGACACAGGCTGGAGGAGGGGCGGGGCCAGCAGGAAGCACAGACCGCAGAAAAGGAGTCAAGTTCAGGGGCTTGGCCTCTGCCCCTTCAGGATGACCTAAGAGGGGAGGGTGATTGGTGAGCTTCAAGCAGCCTGGAGTCCTATCCTTGGCCTGGACTACCTATGACCTTGACCCTGGTTTGGTGCCACTCACTTGAGTTTGAGAAGAGTAGGGAATCTTCAACAATGGTGTGTTTCCTTTGCTAGGAACCCTAGCCAGGATGCCTGGGCTAGGTGGCCCAAGGCTCTCAGAATTAGTCTGTAGTGACTCCCCCAAACCTTTACCTTCAGGTGCCTGGAGGTGTGTGTGTGGGGGGGGACAACGTGAAAAACACAGCTCCAGGGCAGCCAGCAGCAACTGGCCCATTGTAGACACATTCGGAAGCTCCCCTGGCAGGCAGGCAGGTGGCTTCTTACATCAGGGTCCCCTGCTGGCTGGGGCTTCGCTGGCTGGGGCTTCGCAGGGGATCCTTCCTTCACTACTTTCTTTTCACTATTATTATTGTTGTCGCTGTTGTTTGTTTTTTTTTTTCCCGAGACAGGGTTTCTCTGTGTAGCCCCTGGCTGTCCTGGAACTCACTCTGAGTTTAATCCCTGCTGCTGGGATTAAAGGCACACAGCAGCCTTCCTCTACTTTTGAACTTCCTTGGGCTTTGGTGATGGATGGTGGCTGAGACTGGAGGGGGGAAGGGCAGCAGGGGTTTGTAAATTCCTGCTCGAGGGAGGAACTGGACTTGGGTCAGGGCAGTGTCTAGTGCTGCAGTGATAAAGAGTTCTGGTGCCGGTTTCGATTACCGGTAATCTTCTGGGTCCCGATCATTTCATTTTCCTTGAAAATGAAACTGTAAGTGGGTGGCAGTCACATGACACGAGGCTGAGCTTTATAGTGGGCTGCCCCGGTCTGTCTTTCTCACTGTCTCCTGCAGGGCTGCGGATAACAGCATGGAGTGTCCACAGTGCAGGCATGTCTCCTCAGAGAAGACACCCAAGTTCTGTAGCGAGTGTGGACAGAAATTGTCTCCTGCAGCCACCGTGCAAGGTGAGGCTAGGTTGGGGAGGGGACAGCGGGACTCTGGTGTGGAGTGGGTTCCCTTCCTACTCTGGCATGAGAAAGCACAGCCAGAGGCAGCCCCAGTGGGCACAAGGGGCAGAGAGACCTTTCTGAGTACCTGGTGTTTGTGTCAAAGCAAACTGTTCAAAGTGTGTTTACAGGTGTTTACCACTTTAAAAGAAAGTTAGTTTTGGTTTCAGTTCTCTCAGCCAAAGCTGAGGTTCTTTTCCCAGGAGTGAGTAGCTGAGGGATCCCGGGATAGGGAGCCTGATGGGAAACCCTAAGTAAGACAGGAGCCTTGCCGTAGCCCTGCTGGGAGGCAGGTGTTCAGAGGTTAGTGGGTGACTATGAGGTGTTCCTATGTTACTGAACTAGGGAGACACCACCTGTGTCCCAAGCCGGGTCCTGCCACGTATCCTCAATAAGCTGATTAAAAGAACCGAACTGCAAGTGGAAAGCAGAGAGGCCTCACACAGTTAAGAGCACTGGCTGCTCCTCCAGAGCTCCCAGGTTCGATTCCAAGAACCCACAGAGTGGCTTCCAGCCTCTGGTGACTCCTGTTGCAGAGAATCTCATTACCTCTCAGATCTCACAGGCGCCAGGTACATATGTGACAGACATAAGTGCAGGCAAGACATCCATACAATAAAAATAGAACGAAGATATAAAATTAAAAAGAAAAGCAAGTAGGAAGCAGAAAAAGAAGTGTGGTCACACTGTGAAGAGGGTAACTTGCCCAGTTACGTAGAATTTGAGCCTGTGTGTTCTGGGGTTCAGGACTTGCTGGCTCAATATGGAGGAAGCCCTGGGGTACCGATGGGGCTCCTTGGATGAGTCCCACCCCCAAGTTTGCAGACAGAGTGGGATATCGCTAAGTGTTGACAAAGATCTGGAACGAGCTCACATTCATCTGTGGTCTGATCATCTCTCCTTCCTTTGGTCTTTCACTTTGGGTGAGCACATTGACAGAGTGCGTTTGCCAGGAAACTGGGGTGGGGGATGCAGACAGCCAATGTTTTTCCAGGGGTGGGGGTAAGCTGTGTCTGAGAGAGCAAGGCTGTGGCATTTTTACAACAAGCCATCAAGTGTTCTCATGCTTGAGTTCTCCACAGGCTGTCCTGGCAGGTGGAGAGTGTGGTGGGGGAAGGCAGGTACTGCCGCCTGTCCAGGTAGAGTGAGCGACTGAGGCTGACCTGGCCGCTGGCCTGGTCACACTGGGCTGTGACTATTTACCAGATTGGAAACTGAAATCAGAATGTGCGCAGTTTCGGGTGAAGCACTAGTCTAGCGTGCAGGAAGCCTGGTTCATCCTTAGCACCGTACGGACAGAAAGAACAAAACAGAAACTAGACGTGCAGTTTCCGTTCCCTTCCTCCTGTAGGTTCAAGGCTAGGTTGCCCTAGACAAGGCCATCACGAGGGAGTCTTAGCTTGATAGTTGTGTTTTATTGAAAAATATATATATATGTTTGGTGGAGGGGGGAGGATGCCTCTGCTGGCTCATCTGAGGCATCCCTTCCCCCTGAGGTACCAGCTACACAATGACAGTATAGTATAGAATAGAGTTTATTTAGGGCATGGGGAGGGGAGTTGAAGGGTTAGAGACAGAGAAAGGCTGGGGGGAGTGGAGGAGGATGGGGACAGAGAGGGAAGAGAGTAAGAGAGAAAGAGCAAGAGGAGAAGAGAAGAGAGTGGGGAGGGGGCAAGTAGCCCCTTTTACAGTGAGTCAGGCACACCTGGCTGTTGCCAGGTAACTATGGGGCGGAGCCTAGAAGAAATGCTAACTGGGGCTGAGGCAGTCTGGAGTCTGTGGCACCAATACTTTCTGTCCAGAGGCTCCCAGAGGCTTGGGTCTTAGTTGGGACTGTGGATAAAGACATAGATGGGGTTCCTTTGGGGTCCCTGATGATGCACAAATGGCCTTGTGAGGGGAAGCGCTTTGATGGCTGTGTCTGTGGTTGTCTGAGGGCTGCACGTATCCCGTGAGATTCCTTCAGAATGTAAATTCCTCACAACTCCCCTCTCCCAAGTTCCCAGGACCCAAATAGGGATTACACATGGGTGCTAGAACACTAAACAGCTTTCTTGAGGGCGGAAGCAAAATGGTGGCCAGAGAGTTTTTATTTTGTTCACTTTCTATGTCTTCCTGAAGGGCATGAGGTGTGCCGTAACTGCTGAGTGTCTGTGGACTTAGACACGTGTGGAATGGCAGTGATGGGTGTCCTGATCCTCAAGGGAAAAACAGTCCTGCTTCCAGGTACCTGCCTGGGTCAGGATCTCCACCCATTGTGGGTAGCATAGGTGGGGTTTGTTGCTCACCAAGGAGAGAAAGAAGGTTGGATGTTGACATACCTGCAGGACTTTCTGAGAGGCTCACATCCATGGGCTGAAGGAGGCCAGCCTGGTTTGATTGTGACCTGGCTTCATAGAGGGATGCTCTGTGGATAGATTCCCCCCTGAGAGAACGTGAAGTGGAAACTTCACGGTCCTTTGGAGAGTCAGTTGTGCTGGATGGTGTTCTGCTGGGGCAAACGCATGAAGGAGTGTTTTCCTGAAGTGGACACAGGTGAAAGGCTAAGGTAGACTCGAGAAGGAACGTTTCCCCGAGGCATACACAGGGAGAGGATGTTCTGCTGAAGAAAGCACGTGAAAGGAGGTGGAGGCTGGGCTAGGCTTGCTTATAGAGCTAGCTGGGCAATGCTTGTTGGTCTCCAGTCTTTCCCGATTTTCACTTCACTGAGAGAGGCACAGCAGAGAAGTTTTCCTTGTGTTCCTCCTTGATCTCTCCTGCTGACTTGTGCCGAGGCTGAAGCCTGGCTGTTCATGCTAGGTCACGCCACCACTGCTGCTGACCAGACTCTACCAAATTGGACTGCATGTATATCTGTGAAGTGTTTTCGAGTGGATGGAGCTGCCACTGCTAACCCGTGAACTGGCCTGCCGATTTCCAGACAACACAGGCAGGAGTTGCTCCAAAGAATCTTTCTAAACAGGCCCACTTCCCCCATATCCTTTCTTTTCCACTGCCTCTGGTGGGCGGTGGGCTACAAGGGAGGTTAAAGCACTTTAAGAACTGCATCATTGGCAGGGCTGTGGTGGCGCACGCACACCTTTAATCCCAGCACGTGGGAGGCAGAGGCAGGTGGATTTCTGAGTTTGAGGCTAGCCTGGCTTACAGAGTGAGTTCCAGGACAGCCAGGGCTATACAGAGAAACCCTGTCTTGAAATACTGCCCCCCCCCAAAAAAAACCAAAACAACAACAAAAACAAAAAAAAACCAGCATTATAAAAATAGGTTTTGAAAAAATTAAAGTTACAGGAACGGGAGGGGCAGATGGAATCTACTGGATGGAGACGGGCTGAGCCACTAGCATTTTTTCCCTTAGCTCTGCCTTCCTTAGTTCCCTAGGCCTGACACACACGGGGGCTTTGGGAAGGAACTGTGACAGAATGATCAGAACATGATCGACAGCTTGGACTGTTTAGTGACCTCCCAGTTTTCTGGGCTGAGACGCTTAGTGACCGTGACTTCAGGACTTTCCTGTCTAATGATGCTAAGCATCTGTCTTTAACCGCCACCTTCCCTGTGACTGATCACACTCAGGACCTCCTGCTTATCCCCGGAGGCACATAGTGTCCTGGCTTTAGGCTGTCACTTCTTTCTCTTCCTGGACAATGACACTGCAGCTTTGTCCCTCTGAGGGTGCCCAGATGCCAGCTGGTGGCTGACACAGGTGCCTATGGCTGCAGGCTGGACCCACTGCCTAGACAGTCCTCTGAGCCTCACTAGGCTAGCAGCAGGGATTCGTGAAGACAAATGCATCTTATGCATCCTTCCGACCTATTCTGTTGTCATGACAATTTGGGGTTGTTCCTGGGGCCTATGGGGCTCTCATCCTCCCTCCTGTTTACTGTAGTTTCTATGGAGAACTCAGGGCTTGCTGGACCTGCACAGCCTCCTGCTGCCTGGGGCAGGGGGAGGGATTTCCCATGATTCAGCTGCCTGAAAAAAAAAAAAAAGGCAAGGATGACTATAGCCTATGTGGGGGAAAACCAGCCAAATTGTGGAGGTGAAATATCAGATCTGAATTGATATAAAAATTTTAATAAGGAATAGACATCATGGGGCTGGGAAAATGTCTCCAGTGGTTTAGAGTACTTGTTGCAGAGGACCTGGGTTCCATTCCCAGCATCCACATGGTGGCTCACCACCATTTGTTACTGCAGTTCCAGGGGATCCATTGTCCTCTTCTGACCCTAGGGCACCAAGTGTGAATGCGGTGGGCACACACACATCTGGCAAGTTTTTATACTCATAAAAAATAAATCTTAAAAAAAAAAAAAAAGACCCAGAAGACAGACAGGAAGCAAATTCTCAGAGAATGTGTCCCTGAGAGGGAATGGGATGGTTTTTATATCAGAAGACACCTGTTGCCTTAGTTAGGGTTTCATTGCTGTGAAGAGACTCCATGACCACAGCAACTCTTATAAAGCAAATATTTAGTTAGGGCTGGCTTCCAGTGCCAGAGGTTTAGTCTATTATCATCGTGGTGGGAAGCATGGCAGCAGACATGGTGCTGAAGAAGGAACTGATAATTTTACATCTTGGTCCCAGGCAGCAGAAAGACTGTGTTACACTGGGCATAACTTGAGCCTAGGAGACCTCAAAGCCTGCCTCCACAGTGACACTTCCTCCAGCAAGGCCATACCTACTCCAACAGTGTCACACCTCCTAATAGTGCCATCCCTATGGCCAAGCATTCAAACACAGGACTCATGGGGGCCAAACCAATTCAAGTCACCGCGCCTGGCCTTGCTCTTGAGCCATCCCTGTGGGGTCATTTGTGAATCAAATAGAAGGAGGACAGCTTACTGACATGTTGAGTAGTCACTTTTACACCATCGAGTGCCCTGCGGGAGTCTGGCTATGCTGGTGTAAGGCTCGGTCAGTCAGGGTCTGAGTGCTTGCCTGACAGAGGTGAGATTTTGCCTTTGTTTTTTGCCTTTTTGTCTATAGCTTGGAGCACCTGTTCCTCTATCCCAGCCTCTGTGAAGCCTGTGGGGAGCAGGGCAATGTCTGGGGTATGGCTCTGCTTCTGGTACTCTGAGGTGGCTGATCAGGTTTCCTAGTTTGTCTATGGCTTCACTTTTGCAACTGTCAAGAAGCAGTTTTCCCGCCCCCTGGCTGAGAGGGGCTGTTGTCACCATGAAGAGAAGTGCTCTGTGCTGACCAAGTCTTTGCCACCTTCTGAATTCAGCTTCTATCAGTTGTCATACAGAAATATAGGTGGCAGTGTCAAATGTTCCTTCCTCCCAGGGGGACACCTAGTGACATCACCTCCCCACCCTTTGCTCTGGCCTGAGGCCCGGCTCACTCAGCATTCTGAACTGGCAGGTTCAGATGGAGGTAGTGTAGTGCACAGAGATGCACTTGTCTCAGGAGCCTGGGTATTTCTGCCCACCTGTGCCTGCCCCAGCCAGTGCCCTCCTCAAGGCTTCCACAGCTTCACCAGCCCCACAGATACTGGCTGCAATGCTCCTGTGCACGTTTCATGCCGTCGGGGTGCAGAAGTTACAGTTAGGTGGTTGCTGGGGTAATGGGCTGTTCATGCCTCCGTTCCTTTTCCTGTATCAGGGAAGCATTGCTGGGGGGGGGGGGTGTCGTTCTTTGTGTATCTTTGAACTGCTCGTGATTTACTTTGGAAAGCTGGCCCTTTGTTCTCATTGGTCATCACAGTCCTTGCTCTTCCCCTTGCTCAGCAGAAGGGGGCAAGGTTTTGTGTGCGCACGTACATGGGGGCAGGGAGTATGTTTCAGGCTGTAGTCTCTTCAGCTTTGCTCTCAGGCTGCTGGCTGAATGGGGCAGGTGGGTTTACAGCTGGGTCTGCTGGCTTCTCAGACAGAGAGAGACATACAGAGTCCTTCCGTATGTCTTGCCTATTGGTCAGTCTTTGTCTCTTAGGTTAGAGAGATGCTAGGCTAGCCAGGGGCATCTTCTCCTAGAGCTGTGGGAGGGAGGAAGCTCTCAATTCCGTTTTTTATGAAGCAGCAGCCGTGTAGGGGCTTCCTCTTTATGATTCTGTACTCTCTTCAGCCTTCCCTCTGATTCGTGTGTGTGTGTGTGTGTGTGTGTGTCTCTTTGTACATGCCTATGTCTGTGCATATGTATGTATTCACATGTGTATATATGTGTGTACCCGTACATATTTGTGTATATATGAGCATTTAGAGGCTTACATTTGTTTTGAGACAGGATCTCACTGGAGAGCTGTGGCTGGCCTGGAAGAGATCCTCCTGCCTCTGCCTGGGACTAAAGGACTGTGCTATCACCTGGCCATTTAGATTATTGTTATTATTTTTAATCAGCCTGAAGGGCAGTATATCCCGAGTGCCCCCTGCATCCTGGCACTGGGTGACTCCCATGGGAACCTGGGCATTATGTCCCTGCCTTGCAGAACTTTCATGGAAAAGGCAGTGAGCAGATGGTATTGGAGAAGGGAGACTGGGAGGGGCTCAGGGACAAAGTGCCAGGGCAGGAGCATCCACAGGAGCATGGGAGCTTGGGAGAACAAGCTAAGAGAAGGTTCTGGGCGTGGTATGGAGTGTGTGGTGAGAGACAGCCAAGTTTGAAAGCAGACATCTTCCAGGTAAAATTCCCAGACTAGTGTTTGAGGTTTGAAGTGAGTGTGTGGGTCACAGGTCTGGACAGGTGTGTATCTGCACGTCAGCGGCACTGAGACATGTGACCGGGCATTGCTGACTGGGGATTCCGTTCGGGTAGCCAGAGGACTCATCCGAGGTTGAGTCCGGAGCTGTGTTTGTGTGCAGCTTTGTCCTTGGTCTCTGCCACAGCAAAGAGTAGAGCAAACTCATTATACATAGAAATAAAAATAGGTAAGTGCAGAGATAAACTCGGGAGAGAAGACGAAGGCATTCGACGGCTTGAGGACTTGTAAATGGGATTCTAGGCTTTGAAGCTGCTTAGTGTGTGTGTGTGTGTGTGTGTGTGTGTGTGTGTGTGTGTGTGTGTGTTGAAGAGACACAGGAAACCTAACACCCCCCCACCCCGTCTCTGCACATCAAATCCTGCACTCCTGTCCCTGCGTGGAGTCAGAGCAGTTAGTATCCCCTTCCCCCCTTTTCCCCAGCATAGATGCCTCTGGCCTTTAGAGAGGGCAGACAAAAGGGAGCTGAGCCTGGCATCCGAATACTGCAATCCCTCTTTTTTGACAGTACTCTCTTCTTCCCCAGCCCCCCTCGCGCCCCCAGCAGATGCTGGCCTTGGGAAGCCTACCCTAGCCCCCCAGTCACCAAAACTCCCTCCCCTGATTTTCAAGGGCCAGCATTTCTCCAGTGCAGGTGGCTCCTGCCCTTGAGAGAAACCAGAGCTAATATCCTGAAAGTGACAAAGCCCACTCTTAGATTACAAAAAAGAAACGGTTAAGTGTTCCCAGCCAGCTGTGACCGGTTTGTAAAATACACACTCGCTTCTGATAAAGTAATGAGTTAGTTACTTCTTCCCAGGTCAGGAAGGTACCTTTCCAACTGCGTGGTTCCGCCCCGATGTCTGAACAAACGTTATCGAGTTAGAAGGACATTCTTTTACCATCTCATGTAATGCCAAGGCTTAGAAACCCCAGCTTGCAGTTTTTTCCTTTATAAAAATCCCCCTTCACATAGACCTGGGGGTTTACTCTCCTTCCTGTTCCATCAGGAAGGTTGGTGGCCCAAGCTCGAACTTGAATAAAGACCCTCTTGTGATTACATTGGGTTGTGATTCCTGGTGGACTCTTTGGAGTTTTTATAATGTGGGCACAACAGGGGCTTATGTAGTATGATTTATTTTTTGTGCCTTGGCCCTTTAAAGGATCCCCAGTTGCTGGTCAACTGGCCCTTTAAGAATATTCTTAGCTATTAGAATGGCTTGATACTATGACCGTCAGTGTTAGTTGCTTCTTGGATATTGAGGATCAGGATAGGTTTTTAAAAAGCCATCTGAGTCAGAGAAAAAGGGATGAGGGACTAGCAGAGAGGAGAAGGCAGTTGGTGCAGAAGACTTGTTAGGAGCCAGATGAGCCAGGAACAGATAGGATACAACAGCTGTAGTTTGGAGCTGCTGGTATTGGGAAAACTGGGAGAAGGGAGTGTTAAGCAGACTGTTGGGGAACCGCGGGAGGAACGGTTGGGAGAAACCTTTGAAGGGGCTGGGCTGGAAACTGGGAGGAGCGCTAGCAGGGAGTTAAGGAACTGGTTATTTTTCTAAAAAAGCCAGCCATTTTACAAGTGGCACCCAGTGCGGAGGGAGGCAGAACGGGAGGTTTGATTTACCACAGAGCAAAAGACAGGAAAAGGAGGAATGGATACTTAGTTTCTAAAGATGTTAGCTGAGACTGTTGTTGGAACACGCCCTGCATGGTTTTCAGCAGCAGATTTTTTTTCCCTCTTTTTCTTCATTTTGGGCTAGTTTGTTTATTAAAAGGTCGAAAGATTGGACAAGCAGCTGGAAATAATATGGGTGCAAATGGAGAAGCTTGGGACTCAAAAAATGGAGGAAATGAGGAAGCAAGAGGGCTTGTTCCTCTCTCTTTCTGAAAAAGCAACAGAGTTGGCTGTCCAGCTAGAGAAACCGAGAGTAGCGGTGGACAAATTGGAAGGTCAGACACGAGAACAGGGAGAACAAATAGGTTCATGCCTAGAGACGGAACCAGAGAGTTTCCCCAGGTAGGAAGAGGGGAAGGAGTCAGAGGGCAGTCCCGTGAAAAATGGAAAAGCAGGGGGGTGGACAGATGAGACCCACAGCACCTTTTGAGGACAGGCAGTCCTGGGTCCCAGAGTCACCATCGTTAATAGATAAAGGTCATATGCTCAGATACAAGAACAGGTTCAATTTGAAGACCCAATCATAGAACAGTGTCCCTTAGCAGATTTGAGAGCTTGGGACAAAGTTGAGGAACCATGAAAGAAGTTCACACCCTTTACAAAGATTATACAAGGCTCAGGGGAAGCCTTCATTTATTATTTATAAAGATTAGTTTCATCTGTGAACAAAGCCATATTAGACCTTGATTTGAGATGAGTGCTAATTGAGACTTTGGCACGTTAAAATGGGAATACAGAATGCAAAAAAGGTAATTAGGTCATCAGGCCATTAGGTCATTAGGTCATTAGGTCATAGGGAGGGAGAGTGGATCAGGAGACAACCAATATTGGTTCTAGGGTGTATGATGCCATAACTAAAGGGCAAGCCATAGCTAAAGGTTTTACATCTCAAAATGCATGGTGCTTTAACTGTGGAAGATAGGGTCATTTGCAAAGAGATTGTGGCCAAGCCAATGAAGGTCTCAGATCCCAAAATGTCCAGGGCCTTAATTGAGGGAAAATGGTTATCTGCAAGAGAATGGTGAGCACAGCATCTCTAAGGGCAATGGTTTCTCTAAATATAAACCAGAAGGAAGGCCTAGGCTGCTCCATCAAGTGATGCAGGCGGTGTGGCAAGAGTTGCCATTGGACCAATGTGGGTAGGTCCAAGAGAGCCATCCAAGGCAATTTCTTGCCACCAGGAAACAAGATAGGTGGTCTAGCTCAAAGCCACACAGCCTCTTGTCAGTCAGGAAATAACAAGCAGGCAGAAAAACCTCAACTAGGTATTGCAGATCTAGCTACTGTCGGCAGACTCTCTAGACTTGGCCATGGATAAGCATCTTACACCATTCCCCCAAATTAAGTGTTATAAAGTAACTTACAGGAGTTTATGGTCCTTTGCCTTCGGGACAGTAGGAATGGTCTTGGGAAGGAGCAATTTGATTTCCCAAGGATTCATTGTGCATCCAGGAATTATAGATGAAGAATTCAAAGGAGAAATTAAAATAATGGCTTATGCAAAAAGAAACATGCACTTTACCACAGGGGATAGGATTGCTTTCAGCTTTTACTGTTTTCTTATATCAGAGGCAAAGCTGCTCCAGTAGAAAGATCAGGAGGGCTTTGGAGTACTGTGAGTCAGAACCCGAACATGAGTGATACCCAGATAAAACGTGTGTTCTGGCAAACAGTTAATGATCAGAGGCCAAAATTAAAGTTACAAGTGAAGGACATTGAAATAAGTTTGGTGGATACAGAAGTGGATGTAACTGTCATTTATGAACATTTCATGGATTCAGAATGGCCACTTGAAGAGGTTTATACCCATTTTCTAGGATTGGAATGTTATATCGGATAAAACAAAATGTGCGCTGGGTTAAATGTATGGGACAAGAAGGTCAGATAGGAAAGATAAGGCCTGTGTGCCTGATGGCCATAAATTTACGGGGACAAGATTTGTTACAGCAGTGAGGGAGGGGAGACTCAATTCCTAAAAAGGGGTGAAATGGAAGATGCTTCAGGGAAAGGTATTGAAAAATGTCATCCAGAACAACCATAGTCTGTGCAGGTTGTCCAAAAACCAGGACACAGCATGCATTGAGTTTTCAAATGTATAAGGGGGGCCACTGCTGAGATATGCCATTGGCCCTAAAAACCTGTGTTAGTGCTGCCGTGGCCCTTAACTAAGGAAAAATTACAGGTACTTGAGTAGCAGGTCTGGAAGCAGCTGGAGGCTCAGCATGTAGAAGAGTCTACCAGCTCTCGGAATTCCCCTGTGTTTGTTATAAAAAAGAAACCAGGAAATAGAGAATGTTAACAGATTTGAGAGCAGTGAATAGAGTATTCCAACCAAAGGTTCTGTGTCAGTCTGGGTGTCCTTTCCCTTATTACCTAAGGTATAGCCTACGATTGTAAAAGACTGCTTTTTTACTATCCCCTTGCAAGAACAGGATAAGGAAAACTTGCCTACCTACTTACAGTCATGGTCAACCTGTGAAAAGGTATCAGCGGAAACTTCTTACACAAGAATGCTAAATAGTCAACTCTATGTCAATATTTTTGTGCATCAACTGTTAAAAATAATTCATATGCACTTCCTCAATCCTTTACTTACCATTATGTGGATGATATTTTGTTGGCTAATTCTGATGCAGATGCTTTAGAGAGAAAATGTTTCATGAAACAAAAAAGAACTTTGCCTTGTTGGGGTTTGCAGATTGCTTCTGGAAAAAAAAAAAGCACAGAAAGGAAATTCTATCCACTATCTAGGTTATAAAATTAGTCAACAAAAAAATTCAACCCCAGAAGGTACAGATCGGAAGAGATCAATTGTGAAGTCTTAATGATTTTCAAAAAATAAATGGTAGATAGTAATTGGCTACATCCCACCATTGGATTAACCACTCCCAGTAATTTGTTTCAAATGTTATAAGGAGATTCAGACTTAGATGGTTCAAGACAGCTAATAAAGGAAGCAGGGAAAGCGTTAGCTTTAGTCAAAAAGAATCTTTGAGATTCATATGTGGATCCCAATCTGGACTGTATTTTGGTTGTTTTGCCTTCAACTCATTCTCTTTCTGAGCTCATTATGCAAAGGGAAGATAATAAAGACTTTTTGACTTAATTATAAAAGGGAGAAAAGATTACGTTAATTCCCAGAAATAGACCAGGCAGAAATCATAGTGCCTCATACTAATTCTGAGATAACTTTATTATGAATAATGAATGAAGATTGGCATAGAGTGTGATCCTACCTTCATCTGCCCCAGTAGATCTCAAGAATAACAATGCCTTGGTGGTGGCATCAACCCCAGAGGGAAAGATTGAGCAGGGGGAAGTGCTGAGAGAGGAGGAGGTCCTCCTCTCGTCCACAGCCTCCAGCAAGGAACTGGAAAACCCAGAGGAGTCCGAGTCCAATGCCTCCTGGACCACCCAAATGGTGAGTGAGCCCACCTGCTTCACCTGCTCAGTCGCTGCTCTTGCACCTTCTACTCTGCTTCAACTGTCTTCCTGATGTAATCTCATTGGAGCCTGGGGTTGGTTGGCTAGCTCTCAGTCACACCACAAAACAAAAAACCCTAGTGAGTTCTGAGCTTATCAGAGAATGGAGGGGACAGCACAGAACTGGAGTCTAGACTCTACGGTCCAGAGGGTGGGAATGCACTTGGAGAAATTCATGTGATCTTCTAGCAAAGAAGGAAAAAAGCCCAAGCCAAGGCCAGCGTATCTGTCATCAGAAAAAAGCCAAAATAACAAAAAAGCTTCAGGATATGACAAACACCGATGAATTACAGTCTGTGAAAATCATGGCAAGGGCGTAGCGGTGATGTCAGCACTCACGAGGCAGAGGCAGGACCAAGAGTTCAAGTCCAGTCTTGCCTACCATAGTGAGTTTGAGGCCAGCCTGGGCTACAGTGAGACTGTATCTCAGCCTCTTTGTTATCATTTCAGAATTAGAGAAGAGGCAGGATCTGGAGTTCCAGATCAGCCTGAGGTACATAGTAACAGGGTAAGACTTTGTATAAAAAAAGAAAAAAAAAAAAAACAAAAAAAGACCAAAGAAACAATTTGTCTCTCAGAATTAGATGAAGGGAAGCAGCTGAAGGAATAATAGTCAAAAGTCACGGATTTGATTTGAAATATCAATCTTAAGATGTGTGTGGTGGTGCACACCTTTCATCCCAGCTCTCAAGAGGCAGAGGCAGCTGAATCTCTGAGTTTAAGGCCAGCTGGGTCTTAAACTGAGTGAGTCCCTGGGACAGCCAGGGCTACAAATTGATACTTTGTCTCAAAAAAATAAAACAAACAAACCCAAAAATCAGCCTGGTAGCTGGAGAGATGGCACCGTAGTTAAGTGTACTGGTCTTCTAGAAGACCCAGGTTCGAATCCCAGCACCTACATGGTGGCTTACAACTGGCTGTAACTTCAGTTCAGGAGATTTGACACTCTTTTCTAGCCTCCATGGGTACAAGGTGTACATGTAGTGCCCATCATGTATGTAGTCTGTCTTAGGGTTTTATTGTCATGAAGAGACACTGTGGCCAAGGCAACTCTTATAAAGGAAACCATTCAGCTGGGTTTATAGGTTCAGAGGTACGGTTCATTATCATGGCAGGAAGCATGGCAGTGCACAGGCAGACATACATGGTGCTGGAGGAGCCAGAGTTCCACATCTTGATCTGAAGGCAGCATAAAATTCCATTACTAGGCAGAGCTTGAGCATAAGAGACCTCAAAGCCTGCCCCCACAGTGACACAAAAGGTCACACTTAATAGTGCCACTCCCAATAGCCAAACATTCAAACACATGAGTCTATGGGTACATATTCATTTTATTTTATTTTTGGGGGTCCATATTTATTCAGACCACTCCAAATGTGTCTGTAGCAACACAGCTCCACGGCATGATTCTGTGTCTATCAACATAAAGTAGGCACACATTCTCAGGGGGAGGGATTAGTGTTGCTTGTGTCGGGGTAAGAGTTGTACCTTTGGGATAATGAGAATGGGAACCTGTTAGACAGAGGTGGTGACCAACAACACTGTGTGTGAAACTAGTCACTTTAAAATGGATAGAGGGGGCTGGAGAAACACAGCTGCCCTGCAGTTAAGTTAGAGTCCTTGCTGCTCTGCAGAGACCCCAACACCTACATGAACCCAGCGCACAACACCTTGTAACTCCAGCTCCATGGCATATGTCGCCCTCTTGTGGCCTCTGGAGTTACCTGCACTCATCACATATACGTACACATAATTAAAAACAAAAACAAACCTTTCAAGAAGTACTAATACTATCAAAAATGCATGAGTATGCATGGACCGTGTAGGAAATGCATATGTGAATGCTAATATACCATCTGGTGACAGGCTTGTTGAGCCCTTTGTGTGTATTCTGACAACAGCCGTGTGCTAAGCTTGGGAGCCACTGGGCAGCCACACCCCAGCCCCATTGATAGGTCTGTGATGGGGTCAAGGGATCTTCCTGGCTAGTGGAGGCAGTGGGTGACAAGAGTTGGTTGGCCTGCTTCCATTCTGGCTTTTCTATGGTAGCTTTTCCGTGCTGACTAACAGGGAGCTCTTGGCTGATTTTTCGCTTCCTCTCAGGCTAGTGGGTTTGCATGACTTGCAGGAAGGGAAGGAGAGGCTTAGCGGTGGCCAGGTGCATTGTGCTGATGGGACCAGCCGGCTAAGCTGCTTGGTGTGAAGTTGTGGGAGCTGGCTGGCAGGCAGGGAGGAGTATGGGGTCTGTGTGTCTGCTGAGGGGCCAGGATTTGGAGGCCTGGCTAGGCTCTTCTGTTGGTGATCTGTCCACACCGTATCTCTTGCACTAGACAATGGGGTACTTGTTCATCATGTTCTGAACACCTGCAGAGCCCTTCCTTAGTGTCCCTATACCTCCTGCCATTGGCCATGGACTCTCAAAGGTGCTAGGGAGGTGGCTCATTCCTTGTAAGGAGATGGCCACGCCTGGGCCTTCACCGAGATGAAGGTTCCTGAGGCTTTTGCAGGAGCGGAGCAGGGAGTGACCCTGCCCTGTGTGAAGGTCGTCATATCTCAACAGGAAGTGGACCCAGAGGTTTTTGTAGATGCTTCAGAGGACACGGCTGGTGGCCCTGAAGGTACTCAGTGCCCTCCCAGCAAGAGGAAGAAGGAGGAAACAGCCGGGTGTGAGGTCGTGGACACTGAGCAGGTAGTTTGAGCACATGGTTTCGCATGTCACCCCTGTCCTAGCATGTGTGCTACCAAGTGTCATTGCCACATTCCAAGTGCCTGGCCCCAATAGGAAGGAAGGCTGGTGAGCTGAGCTACAGCTGGGTGTGGCAGTGTGGACTGGATTTGTGACTGAGGTTGTTGACCAGGCAAGGTCCTAGCTTGGGCTTGGATTTGGGAGGGGGCAGTTCTAATCTAGGGCGTCTGAAGGTCAGGGACCAGATGCATGAGGAGCTTCCTGTACCATGGGTTTGTCTGAGTCTGACATTTGTGTCATCATGGCAGAGCAGCGCCTTAGGTAAGAAGGAGAGAGACCAAATGTGAGGTTTGATCGCTTGAGCTACTGGAGACCTTTTGGTTGCAAACCACCGAGCAGCCAGCTGGAACTGGCTGATGGGAATCTGTCGCTCATTTCACTGCTAAGTCCTTTGGTGGGGCTTGATCAGGAGCTGGGATGAAGGGTCCGTTTATGGCTCTCTCTGCTCTGACTGCTTAGTGTTGTCTGCCTCTCAGCCTCCCGATATCCGTGTTTAGCTACTCTATCTGTTTAGCCACTCTGAATATCTGTGTTTAGCCACTCTGAGTCCGCAGCCACCTACCCATCATGCTCTGTTCAGGGAGTGAGAGATTGCCTCTTCTGGTGCCCTCTACCGAAGAACAAAACAGCTTCCTTCAGACCTCATGAGCTGTGTGATTGGGTTAGGAACCCGACGCATGATGGGGCACCATGATGTACAATCGGAATTGTTCTGTAAGATCATAAGCCACGAGAGCTCATTCCCGAGTGGGAGCAAAGCCGTGTTCGCCTGTACCACATGGCTGAGAGCAAGGGGATGTGGGGTTGGGGAGCTGGGGAGGGGACAGTGGACACACATGTCCCTGTAGTGCTAGCAGAAAGCCTCCAAGACCTCTTCTTGGTGATTTTTGATCATGCCTCATGATAGGTCATGCCTACATGATGATACCTTCTTGTGCCCTCAGCAACTCTAGACATGCTTTGTTCTATCTGGTTACCTGATGACACAGGGACAGCTAGCTGTCTCCACTTAACAATTAGGAAAACTGAGGCTCATGGTAGGTTAGTAAACCATCTAGGGTCACTTCCCTAGCTGTCACTGTGTCTTGACTCAGAGAGACTTGAGTGGGGCTGACATATCATGGTGTCCTCTCCTCCTCTCAGACACAGAGGCTGTCATTGATGCCTGTGGAAGATGTGTGGCCTGCTCTGTGGGCAGGTGACCAACCATCCCCTGCTCTCTGTGTACCTGGCCCATCTGTGCCTCAGGGCACCACTAGGTGGCAGTTATCCCACGTGCAGTGGCCACTCCAGAACCAGGTCCATCCTACAGGTGCTGGCCTCTGCATAAACGAGGAGACCAATCTTCAAAAGGCTGCATGCTCTGTGGCCCTGCCATGAGTCCAGCCCAGAGCAAAGCTCAGGTGGTGTCAGTCTGCTCAAAGGAAATGCTGAGGGGAAGGTGCCAGAGCAGAGAAGAGAGTTCAGGGCTGGGTGGAAAAACAGAAGTGTAAACATGATCTTGTCTTTTAGGCAGTCAAGGGCAGGCCTTGCCTTCATGACTTCCTGCTCACCCAGAAGCAAAGTCCAATTCTAGCATGACCCGAAGACCCACCCTACCTGGCTTAGTCTTATGTCCCTCAGCCAACCTTGAGATGGAAGATCTGGAGTTGAGTGTGTCTCCACAAATGGTCCCAATAGCATCTGGGGCCAGCAGGACCCAAGGAGGGAAGGTCTGATTCAGACATGGTGGGATGTAGGCAAAGTAGGGTGAAGAGAAGCAGAGACTCAGGACTTGACAGTAGGTCAAGGGGCAAAGAGAATATGGGTGTCAGAAGACTGGTTCTCACTTGTTTCTCCCTTAAATTTATTTTCTGAAAATCCCTTTTCCCCAAACTGACTGTACTTGAGAATGACTCTGAACTTGTAATCCTCCTGTCTCTAACTCCCCAGTGTTGTACCTGCTGGGATAACAGGCACACGCCACTATACCCGGGTCATACGGTTCTGGGGACTGAACCCAGGGCCTCGAGGATGGTACTCACCGTCACCCTGCATCTTCAGGCCCACTTCTGTTTTCTGGGACACAGTACTGGCTGCTGGTTCTTAGGCCAAGAACTTACTTTATTAGGTGCCCACGGAGCCTGTTGGCAGGCTCACATGGGACCTCACCACAGGAGTGGATGCATACCAAGTCTTTGTCTCTTCCTCAGATAGTGTAGTTTGGTGCCCAGTTGCCGTTGTTGGTCTATAGTAGAGCCTTGTCACACACTGTTGGTGTTCACGACATCCTGAGGCACTTGATATAATAGGGACTCTATCGGCTACCCAGAACATCATATCCTGGGAACCTGAGGTTCTGACAACCTGCTCCTAGGCCTTGGCCAAGTTCCTAAGGTGGGAAGCCTTGCCTGGGAGTCAGGGTAAGTCACTCTGTGAGCCAGGAAATACCTGTTTTTCACCCTTGTCTTAGGATTTGCATTGACCAAGGTAACTCTTCTATGGACAACATTTAATTGGGGCTGGTGTACAGGTTCAGAGGTTCAGTCCATTATCATCAAGGCGGGAACATGGCAGCATCCAGGCAGTCATGGTAGAGGAAGAGCTGAGAGTTCTACATCTTCATCTGAGGCCACTAGGAGCAGACTGGCTCCCATGTGGTTAGGAGGAGTCTCTTTGACCACGCCCACAGTGACACACCTACTCCAACAAGGGCACACCTTCTAATAGTGCCACTCTCTGGCCTGAGCATACTCAAAGCACAGCATCCCTCCTTTTAGCTCACTGCCATCTTGTGCCATGCACTGCACTGGTATCGTGTGGGAAGCCTGTGGGTGTTGCTAATGTCCAAAAGGGGCCCCAGGTGCATCCTATCGGAAGTGAGTCTGAGTGAGACTCAGGCTCTGGCAGAAGGACGTGTGTGGCCCTGCCTCCTGATTCCTCCTTGATTCTCTCACCCTCTTCCTTTGCTCAGTTCTTCTCTGCCCAAGCTAAAGATGTTGGCTCAGTGATTAAGAGCACTTGTGGTCCTTACAAAGGACCGGGGTTCGATTCCCAGCACCCATGTGGAGGTTCACCCCTTCCTTGGCCATGAGGCACACATGTGGTGCATAGACATACACGCAGGCCAAACTGTCCTAGGCACAAAATGATAAAAAGAAGCTACAGATGCCATAGATCTAAGGCACTGTTTGGCGAGCCAGCTCTGCCTGCTCGAGGGTTTGTACAGGAGCCTTGAGAGGAGTGCCGGGGCGTGGGGACTCTAAGGAGTAAACAAATATCTCTGTTTAGAGTAAAAAGGAGAAGAGGAGGAGGAGGAGACAGGGCACCATGTCTCCCTCAGAGGCACCTTCCTCTGGCCTCTGGAGTCTGGACATGCCTTCAAGCCCTGGATCTCACGACTCAGCCTTGCCCCAGAGCCAAGCCCAGCAGGGTGGTGCGGCCAGCCAACCTGGGCATTCCCTGGACCCAGAGAACATGCCAGTGGAGAAGGACGGCTCTGTGCATGCCGAGGGCAGCGGCAGCCCTCAGCAGGGTCGGGCTGCAGAAGGCACAGCCGCTCAGAGCAACCTTGCTCCCAGTGACCACGCAGAAGTGAAGGACCTCAGTACCTCTACGCCATCAGTGGACAAGGGTCTGGCCCTAGTGGGGGGCCCAGCTCTTTCTGCCTTTGAAGGCCACCCTAAGATGACTGATGCTTCCCAGAAGGCCCCATTACCTGAGTCTAAGGGGAAGACATCTGGACAAGAGGAGAAAGTGCTGGTGAGTGTGAAACAGGCAGGAGGTGAGCAGGAGGGGATGGGGTTGTGGGGCGGGGCATGTTTTACACCTTGTGTCTTGTGGGTCAGATGTCTCCACCTTCTCTGGGACTTGCTCCCTCAACAGAGCAGGGCAGGGCTCCCTCTCAGTTACTCCCCTATGGCTGGTGCCTACTGAAGCCAGAGCTAAAGCACGTCATCTCGACACTATGACTCAAGGCTTAGGTAGGCTCTGTTTCTTCCAGCCAACTGATGCTGCAGCCAATCCGGTGAAGAAAGTTGGGAAAGAAACAAGAGATGATGCTCAGAAACAGATACCGTCCCCTGTGAGCCCTGCTGCCTCTAAGGATGGAGACCAGGTATAGGTTTGACTTGCTAAGAGTTGTCTAGCATGCAGGCCTCCTCTTGTGTCTTGTGTCAGTCATGGCTTCCTCAGCCTATCATCCCTGGATGACAGCCCAGTGTTTATGAAGATGTCATGTGGGAGGCAGAGCCTGTCTCCATGGAGCTCCCATGCTAGAGAGAAGTAGGGAAGGTCCTGAGAAGTTCCTGGGAGGGTCCTGGGGGTTATGCTGGTTGGTGTCCTGAGAGAAGGTAGCTCCTTTGGCTTGGGTGGCTGGGGAGGTACTGTGGGAGCAGAAACCAGAAGTGAGGGTTGAGCCATAGACATTGGAAAGTGCCCTGACAGGGAGTGGCCTATGCCAGAGCCCTGAGGTAGAATGTGGTAGGCCTGCTCTTCGAGATGAGGGATAGACAGGCTGTGAACAAGGTTGAAGAGAGAGAGGCTCCTGTGTGTCGTGGTAGGTAGACCAGAAGGCCCTGACAGGTTCTGAGCAAGGACGAGCCCTGCGTGCTGTGAGACTCATCTTGTCTTAAGCACTGGGCCTGAATTGCTTGTTCCAGGAAGCTGAACTCAAGGGCAGGTTGGCCACCCCTGTTAGGAGGAGCAGTACAAGTGGGAACACCCAGCCAGAAGACCAGAAGAAGCCAAGAGAGAGCAGAAACTACGCAGCAGCAGTGAAAAACAAGAACCAGCAGGCTGCCGCACCAGAGGCTCCAGGGTAGGAGCCCTTACCACGTGGGCCCTTGCCATGTGCCGTGTGTTGTGGCTCTGCCAGCTTTGTCAGCTTCGGTGCAGCTCCTGTCCCACCTAGCCTGCATCTCCTGTCAGTGCCCTCCTGGGACAACAGTCCCAAGTCCTCCCTTCCTGGTCCCTAGGCCTCACAGTCAATGTGATCCTAAGGAACTGTCCCAGATGAAGTCACACTGCTGTCCTAGCCCACCCCACCCCCACTGTCCTGAGCATGCTGGGGCCAGGTGGTGTCTCCTTTCGAACTGGGAGGTGCAGTGGCCTGCTGGGTCCGTGTGTCTGAATCTGAATGGCTGGCACTCGCACAGCAGAGAAATAAGGATGCTGTGTGTGCATTCCTGCATGCATGCACATGTGTGTGCGTGCTTGCATGTGTGCATGCACCCTGGCAGCTAGTGTTTCCTTCTTGCTCTTCCCAGTGCACTTAACCCATGTGATAGAGTCACTGTGTACTTCCACGCTATTGTCTCCCATCACTTTGGATTCAATCCGGACAAGCACAGAGTGTGTGTCAGAGGGGGAGACGGACTCGGGCAGAAAGGCTGGACTGATGCTTGCGAGATGTATTACACCCAGTGAGTATCCAAGGGCTTGGAGCTGTCATTATCCCTCACGGGGTATCTGTCAGTAGTTATGCAATAAGGTTGTGTGCACCCTTCCCTTCCTTTGCCTTTTTCTTTTGTTTTGGTTTATTTATTTGAAATAGGGTCTCATTCTTTTGCCCTGGTTGGCCTGGAACTCACAATAATCCTCCTGCCTCATCAGCATCCTGAGTTTGAGATTATAGGTATGTACCACCAAGATTGGTGAAAAATGTTTCTTTTTTCAATTTTTTGAGAGCGTTTTTCTATGTGGCAGTCCTGGAACTCAATCTGTAGACCAGGTTGGCCTCAGACTCACAGAGATCAGCCTGAATCTGAGATTAGAGGTGTGAGCCACCACTGCCCGGTTTGAAAATGAGTGTTTCAGATTCCTTTTCCAGCATGCATTTCTTTCTGGGTTCTGGCTGGAAATGCCTTGTTCTAACAATACTATAGCCTGGGGGCTGGGCTTTCATGCCCTGTCCTCTGGTGAATGGCTATATTATGTTCCCCTACAGAGACCTGCATGACCTCGGGTCTCTCATCGAGGGCAAAATGGACATTCCCAGACAGAGCCTGGACAAACCCATCCCTTATAAGTATGTCATTCACCGTGGTGGCAGTGGCAAGGATACCGTGGAATATGAGTTCATCTATGAAGTGGCACAGAAGAAAGGAGAACACGTGAACCGCTGTCTGCAGGTTGCCTCTGCTTTCTTGGGCAAAGGAGGTGAGCCATCGAGAGCCCTGAGTGGTTCAGCTCCCTGGCTGCTTGGGGAGCAGACATCAGGGTCTGGGTCCTCTGCTTGGCCCTGGCCCTGCCTCTGTCTCTGTGAGGAGTAAAGTTGTCTTTGGAAGCTGGTTTGACTTAACCCCCACTGGGTGAAGAAAGCAGGGAAAGAGCTTATTAAGGACCCAGAGAGAAGGAGCTCTATGGAGCACTGGCTGGGAAGGAGTGCCCAAGGGTGGGGCAGGAGGGGCAGTGGTCTAGCTCTTCCCGAACTGTCAGAAGGTGGCTTTGACGGTGACGTTTCAGAGAAGGGCTAAGAGTGTTTTCCGTGTTTGTCTTTTGTCATCCCCACATGGTGCTTCTCCGTCTTTACGCCGCTTGCATTTGGCTGGAGCTTTCAGAAGGTCCCGTGTTCTTTTTCTGCTCACTAGCCTCTTCAGCCTTGTGGCCGTGTGTCCTCCTTCCACGGGCCACAGAACTGTTGAGGAATTGCCCAGCCATGTGCCACAATCACGTCTTATCCCTTTTGTCAGAGGCCAGGGTCTTGAGTTATTTTCCTACTTAGTGCATTGTTTGAGGTGCTGGAGCAGCACTGGGGGTGTGTGTGCCTGTGGGGAGGGGGGACAGGGTGGGGTGTGTGTGTGTGCCTGTGGGATGGGGGGAGACAGGTGGAGTCGCTGCTGAGCCTCTTCACCACCCTGTGGCTTTACTCAGTGTAGCTTTTGTTTTTTTCTCAGTTCTGACGACAGAACCCAGGATCTCAGTATTGATATAACTTTAAAAATATTTTATTATGTTTATTTGTGAGTGTGTGTGCATGTGCATATACATGTGTGTGTGTGTGTGTGTGTGTGTGTGTGTGTGTGTGTGTGTGTTTACACCACAAGAAGCCAGGCCATGTTTGTGGAGGTCAGAAGACAATTGTTAGGCGTGGCAGCAGGGACCTTTATCAACTGAATTGTCTCCACATATCCCATAATTAAAACAAAAATTTTTAATAAGATTTTATGTATTTATTTTATATGAGTACACCGTAGCTATTTTCAGACACACCAGAAGAGGGCATCGGATCCCATTACAGATGGTTGTGAGCCACCATGTGGTTGCTGGAATTGAACTCAGGACCTTTGGAAGAGCAGTCAGTGCTCTTAACTGCTGGGCTATCTCTCTGGCCCTCTCATAATTTTATTTTTTAAAGACAAGATTGGACTATGTTACCCAAGCTGGTTTTTAATTTGTTTTTATTTTTACTTTTTGAAAGTCAGATTAATTTTTTATGTGTGTGTGAGCACTTATATATTCTGGGGGCGGTGTGTGTGTTTGTGTGTGTGTGTTTGTGTGTGTGTGTGTGTGTGTGTGTGTGTGTGTGTGTGTGTGTGTGTACATGGCCAAGGTCGGCAGATAGTTAAATCAGACAATGTTGGCAAAGAGAACAGTATTCCTCAGACACAGCTGCTTGAAGACTTGTGTCTCCTGAAACCTCTCTGGAACCACTGGCTCAGCCACATCCACTTCTGGACAAGGACACAAAACTAAACTTCCTTTTGTCCTTTCATTGGGGCCTCTGAGAAAGTCTTGGGTTGGTTTGGCTCTTCACGTTCATGTGTGTGTGTGTGTGCATCACATGTGTGCCCAGAAGCCAGAAGAGGGCTAGAACTGGACACGCAGGCTGTTGTGAGCCATCACGTGGGTGCTGGGAGCCAAACCACAGCCTTCTACGAGAGCAGCCAGCAAGTGCCCTAACTACTGAGCCACCAGCCAGCCTTTTTTGTATAGTAAAGATTGGCCTTGGCTGTATAGTCAAAGACGACCCTAAGTTTCTGGTCCTCTGCCTGCACCTGTCAATCACTGGGATTGCTGTCCTCCATGGTTACATGGTGCAGGGGATCCAGGTCTTTGTACGTGCTAAAGCAACCACTCTGCCAGTGAGCTACACCCCAGGGCTCACGTGCTGACTTTGGACTGCACAGGTATGCATGTGTGCTAGCCGATAGTGAGCTGATCACTGGGTCTCTGCCTCTGGCTGTTGGTCTCTTATACTCTGCCTTCTAGGGGAGACCAGGCCTCAGGGATTTGGAGCTCACTCACGTAAAATGAATGAAATATTCTTGTATGTATTAGTTAATGCTAGGAATTAATATGGCTGTAGTTATTCCTTAACCAGCCAGTTTCCCAAATAACCACACAGAGACCTTTTAATATTAGAGCTGAGGTCTTAGCTGGGCAGACTCTGGACTAGCTCATCTAAGTTAACCTGACCACCTAGCCCCTCCAAGCTAGATGCTAGTCTCCAGGCCATAGCTCCTCAGTCTTCCCTTATGTCTCCCAGTTAAAAAGCCCTTCTTTCTTCTTTCCAGAGTTCCTATCTCCCTCCCCGGAAGTCTGGCCACCTCTCACTACTGCTCAGTCACAGGCTTTAACTTTTTATTGACCAATTAACTTGAGAAGCAAGGTTTATACAACGAATGCTGGTGTGGTGAGGGTTCCCTCTTGGGGCAACCACATCTACGAGTCCAGAACTTAGCACTTGAATGCATAGTGGCACCGAGTCAACTCCAACACCCATATGAGGTCCTTCTGTTCCCTCAGACTGGCATCAGTACGATGACATAATCTGCATGAAGTCTACTGGGTGGTTCCAGGAAGCCAAGAACTTCTTCACCGACACAAGAAAGGAACTGGTGAAAGGGAAGAAGCAGGCCGCTGTGGTCATGCTGGACCGCGTCTTCAGCGTGCTGCAGCCATGGAGCGCCATCAACCTGCAGAGCTTCATGAGGCAGTTCCGGCAGTTCTACTCCGTGGTCCGAGAGCCCACGATTCACGATGGCCGTGCGAGGAAATGGTCCAGTCTGCAATATAAGGAAGGAGAGGTACCCACTCCCACTGTTACCAGCAGCTCTGGAGTAGACAGGCAGTGTCCCTTGACCAACTAGAGGCTAGATGACCCCTGGACTGAGTGGGCCAAGTACAGATGGAAGGCAGGAGGACTTCATGCCCTCCTCCTCCTCCTCAAAGGGTTCCTGTGTGCACCACTCCAGGATTTGTCCCGATCTCTCAGAAAGGGCACCTTACCTACACTGTGGGGTGGCTTTCTCTAGGATACTACCTCCCCATGTCCCCACCCTGCAGGGTTGGGGACTGAGCTTCAGTGGTGAAGCAGAGGAAAGGCAAGTGAGATGCTCCTTGGCATGCTCTGGTGTCTCGGTCCCTGGCAGAGTTAGCCAGCCTCTGAGTGTGCCCTGCATACTCACACATCTTTCTCTCCTGGGACCAGGTGAAGATGCACCTGTGGGAGCATGTGAAAAAGCATATGGTCCCGTTCCTGGAAGGAAAGAGTGGGGAGTCTCTGCCTGCCAGCTTCCCTGTGAGGAGTAAGCTGATGTTGGGCCTGAGCATCCTTTTCATGGTGGAAGAAGCCGACTTTACTGTACCCCAAGAGGACCTGGACTCGCTGTGCTATCTCCTCATTCCAAGTGCTGGCTCACCAGAAGCCCTCCACAGCGACCTGGGCCCTGTCCTCATCGAGCCTCAAAGGTATTTCCTGTTTATTTCTTATGTGTCTGGGTGTTTCACTTGCATATATGTTTGCACACCTTGTGTATGCCCGTGTCCATGGAGGCTGGAAGAACATGTTGAATCTCCCGGAAATGGAGTTATAGATGGCTGTGAGCCACTGTGTTGATATTGGGAACTAAACCTGGGTCCTGTGCAAGATACACAGTGCTCTTAGCTGTGGAGCCTTCTCTCCAGCCCCAGTATCTACTTTTTTGTGATAGAGCCTTACTATGTAGCCCAGGCTTCTCAGACTCATGAGATGTCTGCCCTGAGCTTGCTCTGTCCTGCACTTGCTGAGTGCCGGGCTCCGGCTGTGAGCCAGCACGCCCGCTCATGGAGCTCTGGGTAGTGCTGCAGTCTCAGGTCTGTGGTCCCAGGTGCCTGGCAGGCTGAGGTGGGGGAATCCTTTGAACCCATGAATTTGAAGCCACACTGGGCCTCTCAGTAAAGGGGTACACAGAGTACGAGCTGAGCTTTCAGTGCTTGCACACGGAAGCCTCAGAGATGTATTTCCTCCAGCTCTCCCTGGGCTACTCGGATTAGGAAGCAGATTTGGAGGCGACCTCTGTGAGCACAGTGACCCTGGCGGGGTTTTCACAGCAGCATCTAAGGCTGGTGTGGTAGGACTTGAAGTCACATCAGGAGGCCTTCCCTGAGCACCTCTTGCTTGGCTTCTTGTGTTTTAGACATTCTCTCAGCTGTGCGGTGTAGATGGAGAGGACTTTGGTAGGAATCTGCTCCGGGGATTTGTTGAGTGCTGCTTTAGGAGTGGGGCTGGATACCCTGTCTTTCTTATGACAGAACCATCTCCTGGCGTGGACCCTGTCCAGCCATGCATGCACAGTGTCCCTTGGGCTCTGCAGGTGGTGGTCACAGACCACTGAGCAATCCTCCCCTCACCGGCTCCTTCATTCCCTTCTAGATGGCGTACATACTTGACAAAACTATGCCTTAGGTGCATAGACAAGAGGTGTGACCGCTGGCTGGGCATCTTACCTCTCCTGCACCACTGCATGCAGCAGTCTCCACCCAGAAAGAACTCCAAGAGCCAGCCGGAGGACACCTGGGCAGGCCTCGAAGTCATCTCCTTCTCAGAGTTTCGGGACAAAGCACCCACTAGGTAAGTTGAAGAGCTGTACTTCTGGCTGCGCACTGAGCCTGTTCCCACCTCAGAGGACAGCAGGAACAAGAGTCCTTTGACATCAACACAGTTAAGAAGAAAAATTTAACTGTCAGCAGGCCCAGAGCCTGGGCTGTGTGCATTACAGTACCAATGACAACACAGGTGTTTCATGTGCTTTAGGGGTATTGATAAAGCCAGATGGTGGTGGTGGCACACACCCTCAATCCTAGCACTTGGGAGGCAGAGGCAGGTGGATCTCTGGGTGTGAGGCTACTCCTGTTTTGAAAAACAAACAAACAAAAAAAGTACTGGCTGCAAGCCGAGAGGCCAATTATTTAATTACAACCTACGATTGTTACCATCTAGTATTTTGCTGCCTATTAGTCAGTCATGTGCTCTTGGGGTAGGATGATGCCAGCCTTGTCAAGGGTACCCTAGCTTTGCTGCAGCCAGTCCCCTGTTGTCATTGAGTCACTTCTGCTTTTTATATAGTAAGGTGCTTTGATAAGCATTGATTCTATTCTCTGCCTAGTTACTTCGTGTGGTGTGTGTGTGTTTTGTTGGCTCAGAGGAAAACCTCGGCTGTTGGTCCTTCTAGTCTCTGTCTTTCTCTCAGTGTGCATGTCCAGGTGACCAGCCTGACCAAGCCCGCTGTCAGTCAACAGGTTCTCCAGGGCAGGGGTGAGAATTAAAAAGAAAAAGACAATTAGACAACACTGCAGCATGACCCCAGACAGTTCTGAGGCTGAGGCAAATTGTTTTTTTTTTTTCCCCAATCTGCTTTTATACCAGTTTAATTACATGCAAGTAATAAGTTCAGTTCTAGGTTAAGGAACAAGAAAGACAATAAACACAAATAGTCAAGGAACAAGCAAGGCAGTAAACAAAGTCTGTTTCTAAGGGCTCATCAGGATGACCAAGATATCTGAGCCTACTTCCTGTCCTAGCCTAAAGTCATGTTCTTGCCTGATACGCCTACTTCTTTCTTCTACCCACAAATCAGATTCCTGCCTGCGCTCACTTCCTTGTCCTGACCTATTATCAGATTCCTGCCCGAAGCCTACTTCCTTGTCCTGGCCCAGTGTCAAATTCTTGCCAATCGGTCCCAAAAACTCTCCATACCAGCCCATGATTTTCTGGGCATTCTCCTGTCTATACATCTCCTCTCTTCATAGGATCCAGCGCTGGGACCACAGATGCCCGTGCTGTGTGTCTGGCTTTGAACTCAGGTCCTTATACCTGCACGGCAAGCATTTTCACACCCAAGCCATCTCTGCCCAGCTCCTGCCTTGCTGTCTTGGACAAGCTGAGCTGATGAGGAGAAGGCTCTGATGCTGGCCTATGTAGACCAAAAATGGTAGTGTATTTCCACACAGGGGCCTCCTTTCTGGCACAAGAAAATCTTACAGAAGTTCCGTAGAAAACTTAGAATCAAGGCATCAAATCTACACTTTTTTATCTATCTTTTCCCTTCCCCCTTTCTCTCTCTCCCTTCCTCGCATTCCTTCCCTTTCCCTCATACTGGAGAGGGAACCAGGGGCTTAGCATGGTAGGCAGGTGTTCTCCACTGGGCTCTGTCACAGATGCTTATGTACCACAGTGGCGGGTGCATTTCAACATCACAGTGCACAGCTATGTAACGTCACATCAAATAGTCTGTTGTTGTGGTTCATTTTTTTTTCCCTCACTCCATGGGAGAGGCACTTCAGACTAATAGGGCTTCATTGTTCATCCAGTAATGGTTTATTCCTCATGCTGGTGGTGGCAGGAAGTATTCAGAGGCTGGGATTTGAACTGTAGTTTGAGGAAAGCCCTCATCCAGCCTACTTCCCGTACACTGTATGCATCTCATGAGAATAGCTGCACTGTCTCTTCTTATTGTGTCATCTATGTGTGTGTGTGTGTGTGTGTGTACATGTGCACGCACATGCATCTGCGCGTGTTAAGTTCATATATCTGTGGTAAGGTGTAGCAGGAGGTATTAAAAAAGAATGACTGGGACTCACAGGCTTCCCGGCTCTGCCGCCATCCAAGTTCCCGCTGTATACCCAGCACCAGCTAGCCATCTTAGTCCTGCTGGCCTGGGGGCCCCAGACGTTGGGTGGTCACTGCCTCCACTGGCCACCAACCTTGTGGTTAGATATCACAATACCCAGTAACCCAGTAAAATCAAAACTCTTAAAGCTTATAGTTAACCAATCAGATTTATATATCAGCAAATGCTCAAATCCCAAGATGCCCACACAATAATTTCAAGTCCAATCGATAACAGTACAAGCTGCCCACCTAGAATATTACAGTATATCCCTGCATGAAATCATGTCTACCTATGGCTATTAAAGCCATGCTGGTTCAGGATCTTCTCCATGTCCGTCTTCTATCTTGATTTCTTCTTCCTCTCTCCCCTTGAGTTCCCCCCCCCCCCCCCCCCCCCCCCCCCGCAACTCTTAGCTCTACCTGCCTTTTCCCTGTCCAATCACAGGCCTCTCGATGCAAATAGATTGGACAGGGAAATTCCTGCCACAGTAAGAATATGGCAGTGTGGGTAGAATTTGAATTTTTTGAAAAGCCTGTGACACTAAGTAGAACACTAACTTAGAAAAATCACCCCCAACCTGTTAGAAAGCACCCCGGAACAGCCACCTTGCATTTGGATCTGTATTGTCAGCTTCCAATGTCCATAAGTTACTGAGTATAGATTATTTGATAGAACAGAAGTTAAGACCTCAAGTGACTCTGAACACAGTCAACTGTTAACTCCACTTAGCCTTGCAGACCCCTGGTCAGGGATGGGTGTAGCTCAGAGAGTGACAAACAGCGCCTGTACTCTGCCTGGGAGGTGGCCATCAAGCACAGTGGTGAGTAACCTTATGATCAGGCTTAGAGCAAGTCCCATGTCCCCTGCCATGATGCCCAGGGCACAGTTTGCTTTGACCAGAGGTTGCTGTCTTTCCCAGTACCTTAGGAAAAATAGTAGTGTGTTGTGCTGTGGGACGTCATGGTGAACCTTGGCCTCTGCGGTGGTGGTGCTGTTGGAGTCTTGGGTAGAAATGTGTACAGGGGTGAGGACTGTGAGCAGCTCACACTATGTGGTGACAGTGGCCATCCAGTGGTGGTGGTGTGGGGCTAAGAGCCAAGACAGCTGCTGGATCAGAGCCTGCTGCAAGCTGGCTACAGTGACAGGGATTTGGGTCTCAGTTTCTGCCAAGTGAGTCTACGCAGAGCTGGACGCTCTGTCCAGTTCTGCCATTGATTTGCTATAGGATGAAGGAGAGAGTCCCTCGTGGTCTAGAGGGAATCGTCCAGTAGTTAGCCTACTCCTTGACTTTTGTTTCCCAGGAAGCATTGCAACCCTTAAAATCAGAGCCTCCTGCTCCGTCTTACTTTGTGTCAGTCCCGACCGCTGCCATCTCACTGTGCCTTGTGTTGTCTTTCCTCAGGAGCCAGGCTCTCCAGTTCACACAGAATCAGATGGCCCTGCTACATATGGATGAGTATCTCTTCCGCTCCTGGTTCAGCTTGGTCCCTCTTGAAAGCTTAACTTCTTACATGCAGAACTCCATAACATACCTGAGTCACATGCCCACTCGGGTCCTGGACTGTTTTCAAGGGATTTCATACCGCCTTAGAGAGCTGGAGAGGATCTCATACCAAAACATGGAGGTGTGTTGTGGGGACAGGTTGGCAAATGCTGGCTTAATAAGAACAGGTTAACTGCCACAAGGCTGGGAGCACTCAGTGGTAGAGTGCTCGCTTCATGAGTAAAAGCCTGGGACTCATCCTCAGCACCACAAGCCAAAAGAGAGAGAGGTAGGTGGGGTGGGCAGGGCGAACACACTAACACGTGCACGCATGTATATATGAGAAAGGGGCGGGTAGACTTAGTCAGATGTAATGACATTGGTTTAGCCAGGTGTGGTGATATTTCCTATGGGCAAAGGTTGGTTTGCCTGAGTTTACCAGTAGCTCCTGGGTGGAACTATAAGGCAGGGTGGGTGTGAACTGAGATTTGCTGGGTTGGGGTGATGGTTCATTTGCCACACAAGCTTGAGGATCTGAATGACTGGAACCACAGTGAAACCCAGGACCCTGCGCCTGCACTTCTGCACTGGGCGATCCTTGCTTACTAGCCTGCCTCGCTCAGCTGCTGACTTTTAAGCCAATGAGAGACATTGTCTCAGAATCAAATGGATGGCTTCTGAGTAAACACAGTCTACACACACACACACACACACACACACACACACACACACACACACCAGCATGCTCAGAAAGCAGTGTGATTTTGTATTGTGAGGCAGAAGAGTACCTGTTCTGAATCAGTGCTCTGTGTGTACAGAGGCCTTTTCTTGGCTCAATCTCCACAAATGCAGCCATGTCAAGATTACACCTTCCCTTCTCTTCACTGTTTTAGGACATTGAGAAAGTCTTTAAAATGCTGATGCACCTTATGGAAATGTTTCAGGCCAGGTAAGTAGGGAGGCCAAGGGCAGCCCTGTCTTCCACACAGCTCTGGGAGGAACGATGGCTGCCCCTGTTGACCACAGTTTCCCGCACATATGCTGCTTCACCAGGGAGATTACAAACCAACACAATGCTTTCCAAGCTAGCTATGAAGCGGTGTGTGTCCAGCTCTGGCTGCTGAAGGTTTGCCCCTGCTCCATTTGCCGTGTGTCCCTTCACTGTACTTATCCAAGTCCTGGCTTCCATCAGGAGGCAAGTCAGATTGGAGAAGTCAAACGTGATTGTATTACTTACTGTCCCCCTGGCTCTGACAAAGGGCCTAGCAAAGGCAGCTGGAGGAAGGGTGTGTTCTCCCTCACGGTTGGAGGGCTCCAGTCCGCAATGCTGGGGAAGCCTTGGCAGAGGAGCAGGAAGCAGGGCTCGAATTGTATCAGAAGTCAGATCTTTTTCTGCTTTGACTTCAGTCTGCAGCTGGCATGAGTTGGAGTCACAGGCAGTTGTCCTGCTGGGACCCAGACTTTGGGTCCTCCGACAGTACAGCAAGTGCTCTTGACACTGAGACCTTTCTCCAGCCCCCACCCCCTTTTTCTTTTGCAAACTGAGGACTGAACTGCACAGTCAGACACACTGGGCAGTTAACCCCCTGTTTGCCATGCACAAACACAGTCAGCAAACAGGAACCTGCACATGTAGAGAGGGTTAGTACACACCCCACACAAAGGACCTGCTCTTTTTTTTTTTTTAACCTTTTCCTCCCACCCACCTCTGTCCCCTTCTCATTTCTCAACAATTTTAATGATTTCTCTGTACTTTTTTGGGTAGGATCTTTGGGGAGAGCCTGTCACAGATCTACTTGACTGAGTGTTTGACCCTCCATGAAACTGTCTGTAACATCACAGCTAACCACCGGTTCTTCGAGATTCCTGCCCTGTCTGCCGAGCTTATCTGTGAAATGCTTAAGCTCAGCTCTTCAGGGGTGAGTGAGACCTTTTCATGGGATACTATATTGAAGGCATGGGCTTCCAGTAACCTCAATTTGAAAGGGAATCCAGGCTGATTGAGCCATGAGGGAGTTGGCTGAGGCCCTGCTCCAGTTAGCTCTCTCTGGGCTGGAGGCAGCACTGGTACTTGGGTTGGAGGGAGAGAGGGGGTCTATAGGTAGGCAGGGCTTCTGATGCCCAAGGGCAGGCTAAGCGCAGGACTGCACCCTTAACTTGGTACTTCTCTCCCACTGTTGATGGGAAACACTGGGGACCATCCTACCCCAGAGCACAGGTTCACCCGTGTTTTCCCCTTGGGAACTTTATATTTAACTTAAACAGAGGAGCAAAGTTGGTGTCCCTTACAGCTGTCCAGTGTACCTGCACCTTCAGCAGCTTGCAGCTCTCTGGCCCCTCGTCCTCTATGCTTGCAGGAGCAAGCTGCATTCTGTGTCTGCCGCTTCAGATCTCCTTTCCTCTCTTTGAACTTGATCCTTCTTGTCACCTCTGGCCACCTTGTGCAGTTGAGATAGTTCTCTCATGGTTGTGTGTCACTCTCCCACCTGAGTCTATGAGACTCCATTTGAAAATGCTAGAGGGCTTTTTCACTGGTACTTTCTTCACACGCAACTCTGAGTTTATCAGTGGGAGATAATTAAATGTACATTTTAATGTTATTCCTTTTAGTTTTTCTTTTCAAAATTTATACTGTGTGTGTGTGTGTGTGTGCATGTGCATTTGCATGTGTGTGTGTGTGTGTACATACATATGCATGAGAGGAAGACAGAGACAGACAGAGAGAGACACACAGAGACCATACCATGGCATGGGTCTGGAAGTCAGGGCTACTTGTAAGAGTCAATTTTCTCCGTTCATCACATAGGTTCTGGGGATCAAACTCAGGTCATCAGGATTGAAAGTGAGTATAGATTTTGTAATCCCTCTCTCCTGTGTCCACAGCATACTGACAAGGGGCTGGCCGCAAAACCTTATGAAGACTTGGTGATGAGCACCTTCCAGGATGCCCTGGACACCACGAGAAACTGGCTGCGCAAAGTGTTTAAAGGTCGCATGTTCTCTTACAGCTCAGCCACTGTCGGACTTAACTACTCTAATGAGATGGAGGTAAGCCTTCCTGGGAGCTGCAAAGCTGCCAAAGGCATATAGGTGTGGACACAAGGGACTGGGGACCGTCACTGCTGACCCAAGAGCTATGATCATGGCCTGAACTCTAGCCAGGGATTTCTTTCTGTAAAGAAGGGACTTTGACAAGCCAGACATGAAGTGTTGTCAGGCCTGGCTGGGCCAGGGCCCCTTGCATGAGGTGATGGGGACACAGTGTCAGGAATGCGGCTTAAAGCTGGGGATGTGGGATGTGATGTTGGAACTGTAAGCGAGGCATGTGACACTGAAATGGACAGTGGAGGAGAGAAAGGAAGCTCTTCTGAGGGGAACCAGTCAGATGTACCTGCAGAAAGGCTGGGAGGCTACAGTCCTGCAGATGCATTTGGGTTTGAGCAGTGTGGTTGACAGCTGTTGGGTTCATCACCTGGAAGTGTTCCAGAATCACCTGGTACTTACAGTTAACATGACAGTCACAAGTATGAGAGGCTCCTCCTGAGATGGTAAAAGAAAACTTACAGAAAAGGAAGAGACCCCTACACAAAAGCCTGGAGTTTAGGTTTTAGTTTTTCAGTCCTGACTCTTGTGTAAGATGTGACCAAGGACAGGAGTCAGGTGGAGCCCTGTAGCTCTCCTGGCTATCTTGGCAGCACTATGTAAGGCAAAAGTTATTCTGTATTTTAAAAAGAATACACTGAAGGCTTTCTGATATCTAATTCTGCATCCTTGCATAAGTGGGGTGAGCTTATCTGTATTTGAAATTTATATTTAGAGTAGACAAAATAAGATTTTACTTTTGGGTTTTTGTTTCTTCTGTTAGTGGCAAGTTGTTTTGTTTGTTTTCTATTTTTTGTTTATTTTTTAAGTCCTGTCCTGGAATTTGCTATGTAGCCCAGGTTGGCCTTCAACTCACAGAGATCCTCCTGCTTCTTCTCCAGCGCTGGGACTAAAGGTGTGTGCTGTTATGCTCAGTGGTTTGCATTCTTTTATGGAAGAATAGTGACTTAAGACACAGCAGAAACCAGCTCTGTAACCAGTTGTAAAGAGCCATTCACAGGATTCAGAGGAACGCTGAAGGCAGGAGCCAGGTCATCAGGCCAGGAACTTGCTGCAGATGACATTTTAGTCCCAGGAGGAAAGAACACTAATGGGGGGATTGGCACACAAATTCTGCAGAGACTGACCTGATCATTAGCCTTGAAAGTACAATGTTTCTAAGAGCTACTTAGAGCAAGCTCGGGGCAGCAGCACCCTGAGCTGTTTGGTCAGGAAGCTATAGGGCAGGGTGCACAGCTGACCACTGAGGACATCCAGGTACAATTTCATGTGGTTCATTCTAGTTATGTTTCTTCCAAAGAAACTGTAATCACTTTCTCTGATCCCACTTTAGCGGGAGGAAGCATTTCTACTTCATGCTCTTGTGCCTGCCTGAACCTTTTTAGGATGGGCATTAGGGGGAGACCCTTTCTAAACAAAGAGCAATGACACACCGGGAGAGTGGTGGTGGCCTGAACTGACACACACTGACGGTTCACCAGTGACAGTGAGGAACTGAGAGTCCGTTGTTTTTGAGACCTGGTGCCCTTTATGCTGCTATCACAGCCTGCACCTTCCTTTCCTCTCAAGACAGGGTCTCCCTGTGGTGTCCAGGTTAGCCTTGAACTCCTGGACTTCAGCCATCTTCCTGCTTCCATTTCCCGAGTACCTAGGACCACAGATCAGCAGCACTGCACCTGGCTGTCAGTTTGCTTTACTCTTCTACCTTGTGGATGTCACTCTTTAATTTTGCAGGTATGGCGACGGCTGGTGGAGATTGACTTCCCAGAGAAGTATGGCTGGAAGGAGTCCCTGCTGGGAGACATGGAAGGGAGGCTCAAGCAGGTACCTGAGGTTGGGGCATTCTTCCTAGGAGAGGAAGGACTGCAGAGGAGGCCAGCCACCTAATGTACAGGATAGGTGTGAGTGGTGCATCTGAGTGTCAAGGCTGAGGGTGGTGAGGCAGGGGGTCAGCCATTACTTTAGACATGTGTTTCTGATTTGGCCACTGTCTTTTGACCTCAGAAGAATATCAAAGTTCTCCAGTGATGCCCTTAGAAGACTAGGGACAGGGTTTTGTCATGATGGGGATCCTAGTCCTATACAGGGAAGTCCTCTTATAGACACTGCACCAGGCAGTTAATAGAAACAGCAACAATAGAGGGACACACACACACACACACACACACACACACACGCACCTGTTCTTCAGTGTAACTGAAACTTCTTACGTGGAAAGTCAGTTTTTATATGACATATATGTTTTATCCAAATGTTAGGAAAACAGAAGTACAGGAAAACGGCTTATATTTCAAACTTTACCTGTTTTTACAAGCTCCAGTGCTAGCAGGTACTTTTTGCGCAGAGTGGGATAAAGGGCTCTTCAAGTTTTGTAGTTTTGAGATGGATTCATTCTATTCCAGGCTGGCTTCAAGCTCCCAGCAATTCCTCCTGCTGTGGCCTTTCAAGAGCTGGGACCGCAGGCACAAGCCTTGCTACAGACACTATTTTCTTTTTGTTCCTCGGATAGCTTGTGAACACACTTAGTGTGTGCATGTGCACACACAGAGGCAGTGAGGACACTGGGTGCTCCCCTGGGGTGTAGTAGTGAGCTAACCCACAGCCCCCCATTCCTCCCTCTTTGTCTGCAGGAGCCTCCCCGTTTGCAGATCTCCTTCTTCTGCAGCAGTCAGTGTCGTGATGGCGGACTCCGTGACAGCGTGGCGAGGAGCTTTGAGAAGTGTGTCATCGATGCTGTGAGCTCTGCCTGCCAGGTCACTAGCCTTTCCAGCATGCGTTTACGGGGTTTCTGATATGGGCTGCTAAGGGCTGCTTAAGCCTGCTTGTTCTGAGACCCTACAGCGTCGTTGGCTCACCCCCCTTTGTGCCCAGAGCCAAATGTACGCTGAGATCCAGTATTCTCATCCAACTGCTTGAGAAATAGCATGATTTCCTATTTTCTGGGCTGTTAGGTGTCACTCAAAACCATAGCTGCTAGTCCAGGCATAGTGGCAAGTGCCTTTAATCATAGTATTTGGGAGAAAGAAGCAGGTAGGTCCCTGAGATCGAGGAAAGCCTTGTCTATGTAGCCAAAGTCAGGGCTCCAAAGTGAGACTTCGAATCTCAAAACAACAACCACAAAAAGCTTCACAGCTGCTTGCACAGGCCTTGCCCCAGCCATCTCCCTGGCAGAGCATCAGTTACACCCCTGTGAGCGGCACTGCTGGGTTGCATTATGTTCTGTTAATTCTTCTGCAAGTGATAGAGAGACAAGGGCTGTGTTTGTGAGCAGCACACTCACTGAGCTGCTCCCTGTCACTTCTGTAGTTTTAGCTCTACTGAGGCCCTTCATCATCTACTTGAATTTCTTCTGTCCAGGGTCAGAGTATGAGGTAAAGGGCCAGTTGGTGTATGTGGAGATCTAGCTTCCCAGAATCATTTGTCAGGGAGATTGTGCTACGCCAACTGACTGGCCCGAGCACCTTGTCACAACTCTGCTGGCCGGGTGTGAGGAGAGGGCTCCAAGAAATGTTATACTTTCTACTTAACAATTGTGTGTGCCTGTGTGTGCCTGTGTGTGTGTTTGTATGTGTGTGTGTGCCTGTGTGTGTTTGTGTGTGTGTGTTTGTACTGCCAGCCATGGCACGCATACATGGAGGTCAGAAGGTATCTTTTGGTGGCTAGTTCTCTTCCACCACCATGTCCAACGCAAGGTATGTTGTTAGGTTTGACGGCAGGCACTTTTACCCACTGAGCCAACTCTCTGGCCTGCACTTTCTTCTTTCTCTTCTGTATTTTTTGTGTGTGAGTGGTGCTGAGCATTGAACCGGGACTTTACACATAGTAGGTAAGCATTTAGTACACGTAGTAGGGAAGCACTTAGTACACATAGTAGGGAAGCACTTTTAGTACACATAGTAGGGAAG
>JANHMN010000002.1:2422132-2454411 GCA_030674055.1 Rhabdomys pumilio | reverse complement strand
CTGGGCATGGGGGTGTACAGACACTGCACGTGTGCTGGGCATGGGGGGTAAACAGACACAGCATGTGTGCTGGGCATGGGGATGGACAGACAGTGCATGTGTGCTGGGCATAGAGGGTGGACAAACACTGCATGTGTGCTGGGCATGGGGGTAGACAGACACTGCACGTGTGCTGGGCATGGGGGTGGACAGACACTGCACGTATGCTGGGCATGGAGGGTGGACAGACACTGCACATGTGCTGGGCATGGAGAGTGGAGAGACACTATATATGTGCTGGGGATGGGGGGTAGACAGACACTGCACGTATGCTGTGTGCCAGGCATGGGGGGTAGACAGACACTGCACGTGTGCTGGACATGGGGGGTAGACAGACACAGCACGTGTGCTGGGCATGGGGGGTAGACAGATATTGCACGTGTGCTGGGCATGGAGGTGGACAGACACTGCATGTGTGCTGGGCATGGGGGGTGAGCATGCTGCCAAAGGGGTGGGGGCGGGGGACAGCTGAGCGCCAGCGAGAATATGTCTATTCACTCCAGCTTCTGTTCTCTGCTTCTGTCCCTACAGAGAGATTCTGCCAGAAATTTGGAGTGGCTGAAGACAGTGAAGGAAAGCCATGGCTCTGTGGAGCTCTCATCTCTGTCCCTGGCCACAGCAATCAATAACAGGGGCATCTACGTCATTGAGGCACCCAAAGATGGCCAGAAGGTGAGCCTCCCAAAGTCCTTCCTGGTACAGTTTTGAATGGCCCTGTGGTCTTGCTATAAAGTCATGGAACTTTGTGACAGGAACTAACTTTCGAATGTGTACTGCCTCCCAGATTTCCCCAGACACTGTTCTCCACCTCCTCCTCCCTGATCACCATGGTTACGAGGAGGCATTGCGCAAGTACTCCACAGAGGAGCTGAAGGAGCTTTTAAATAAGCTGATGCTAATGTCTGGAAAGAAAGACCACAACAGCAATGGAGAAGTGGACAAGTTTGCAGAGGTGAGCATATGGGTTTTGTGCTGCCCACAGGGGCCAGTCTGGCTTCTAGCTAGGCCAGTCACTTTGGTGACTGAGGACAGAAAGGGTCTGCACAGGCTTTTGGTCAGCACAGCTTTGCCATGGGTCTGCAGGATGCATGGTACCCCAAATCACAACCCCAGAGAAATATCTGAAGTGGGGTAGACCCTGTGAGCACCAGGTCCTCCTCAGGAGCCTCAGGAGGAACTGTGACTAGCTGTGAAGAGGAAATGACTAACAGATATTCTTAGAAAGAAACAATCAACTTCACTGCCTCTATACTCCTGTTGAGGTAGGAGGATCTTGAATTTGAGGCCAGCCTGGAAACATGAGACCCTGCTTACACACACACACACACACACACACACACACACACACACACACACTCACTCTTTACATTGACATCCTTTGTCTTTCCCTGGACATGGCGGCACACGCCTTTAGTCTCATCATTCAGGAGGCAGAGACAGGAGGATCTTTGTAAGTTCAAGGCCAGGCTGGTTCCATAGTGAATTCCAGGACAGACAGGGATACAGACTGAAACCCTGTCTCAGAAAACCAAAAAGAGAAAAAGAAAAAGGAAAGAGGAGGACAGGTGCTCCTTATGAAGCCGACCGTGTACAATGGAAAGAGAAGCTGTGGTGTGATGAATAGTAGGCAGATTTCTGTGAAAAGTGAGCTAGCTTAAGACCTTGGAGTCTTACTGGGCAGGTGTGTGTAGGGTACTGTGTGTTCCCTGAAGGCTTGCGCTACGCTTTGGCCTCATGGTTCCCTTTCCCCCAGGTCTTCAGCAACATGCAGCGGCTTGTACATGTCTTCATAAACCTGCACTGTGCGGGCAACATGCTGTTCAGAACGTGGACTGCTGAGGTCTACTGTTGCCCCAGTAGGGGCATTTCCATGGACTTCGGCTTGGAGCTGCTGAGCCAGCTGACAGAGGGTGGAGACGTCATTCAGCTCCTGGGAGCCCTCTGCAGGCAGATGGAGAACTTCCTAGATGTCTGGAAAACAGTGGTCACCCAGAAGAGAGCTAAACACTTTTACCTCAACTTCTACACAGCTGAGCAGCTGGTCTACCTATGCAGCGAGCTCGGGAAACCCAGACCTAGTGAAGCTGCCCTCATGATGCTGTCCTTCATTAAAGGCAAATGCACTGTCCAGGACCTCATACAAGCTACCAGTGCCTGTGAAAGCAAGGCTGCCAGACACAGCCTGCGGGAGGTTATGAAAAGGCTGCCTCAGCAGCTGCTTTCTGAGTCCAGTCTGATGGGCAAGCTTCAGGTCATCATGGAACAATCCCTAGTGTGCATGAGTGCCTTCCTGCCGAGCTGTCTGGATCTGGATGCCCTGGGTAGATGCCTGGCTCATCTGGCCATGCTAGGTGGCTCTCCTGTGGAGCGGCCCCTCCCCAAAGGCCTGCAGGTTGGCCAGCCTAACCTCATCCTGTGTGGCCACTCTGAGGTGTTGCCGGCTGCACTGGCCATCTACATGCAGGCCCCTAGGGAGCCCCTGCCCACCTTTGATGAGGTGTTGCTCTGTACCCCAGGGACCACAATCGAGGAGGTGGAACTACTCCTGCGACGCTGCCTTACTTTGGGCTCCCAGGGGCATAAGGTCTATAGTTTGCTGTTTGCGGACCAGCTGAGCTATGAAGTGGGTTGCCAGGCAGAGGAGCTCTTCCAGAGTCTGTGCACAGAGTTGCACCGTGAAGACTACCAGTTGGTGATACTCTGTGATGCTGCCCGGGAGCACTGCTACATCCCCTCCACCTTCAGCCAGCACAAAGTTCCCATGGTGCCCCAGGCCCCACTGCCGGACATCCAAGCCTACCTGGAGAACCATTATCGGGTCCCTAAGCGGATCCTGTCAGCAGCAACTGTATTCAGAGACGGGCTGTGTGTTGGAATCGTGACCTCTGAAAGAGCTGGTGTTGGTAATGAAAGAGGTCCCCTCTCCCAGATATTGCCCAGTGACACTCCTTTCTCTAGCAAGGGTGACTCTAATGAAGCCCTTCTTCATGGGTTTGGCTCTTCCTTAGCTGTAAGCCAGTAAGAACTCTGTCCTTTCTCACCGAATTTTGAAAGTTGGAGAATTCCCGAACACCTCCTCAGACTTTCTTGCAGTTTCTTTCCTCTGTGAACTCTGCTGGCTTCTGGCGTCAGAGCTGGTTGTGGGTGAGAAGAGACCCTGACCACGCTTTGGCTGCTGTCTGTTTCCCTCCATACTGCCCACTCTTCTCTGAACCGCTCTGCTCTGTTGGGAGAGAGTTTGTTTGCCCACACTCTAGCTCTTGCCCTCACTGACTTAGATGCACCATCAGTACCCGGGAAAGGGCAGAGTTGCTCAGTGGGTGTAGACAGGGAAGCCGGAGACGCAGGGAAGGGAAGTTGCTGAGCAGTGACGGTGAACGGGATCTGGTTTGAATCAAGCAGAGTCACTTCTAAGACGTCTCTATACTCTCCTCCTCTTAGTCTGCAGATCGGGGTCTAACTTTTGTATGATTACATTGTAGGAAAGTCTCTCTATGTGAACACATTGCACAAAAACCTGAAAACGAAGCTACAGGATGAGACGGTACCTTTAAAAATTATTCGGTTGACAGAGCCTCACATAGATGAGAACCGAGTCCTGAGCGCCCTCCTGCCATTCTTGAAGGAGAGCTATCAGAAGATGCCGGTTATATTCCACATTGACGTGAGCACTTCAGTAAGTGTCCTGGCATCGACACCCAACAGCATGAGGAAGGCATAGGTCCCGATTCTGACTGCCTCCTCCCTCTACATCCGCTCTGTAGGCTGAGAGCGGTGGCTACCGTCCTACTGATAAGCCCACATGTTTCCTTCTTTAGGTACAGACTGGAATTCCAATCTTTCTTTTCAAACTCCTAATCTTGCAGTACCTAATGGATATCAATGGAAAAATGTGGCAGCGGAACCCATGCCATTTATACCTTGTTGAAATCCCACAAGGGCTCTCAGTACAGCCAAAGAGGTCTTCTACACTGGTGTGTATCAAGGAAAACACAGAAATGTTTGGTGGGGGTGGAGCACTCCTATCCCACATTTATTTATTTATTTGTTTGTTTGTTTGTTTGTTTATTTATTTATGCCAACCTGATACAAGCTTGAGATGTCTGAGAAGGGGGTACCACAATCAAGGCAATTCCTCCATGAGATGGCCTGTAGGCAAATTTGTAGGGCATTTTCTTGATCAATGATTGATGTGGCTGGGCCCAGCCCTCACCAGGGGACAGTGCCACCGGTAGGACTCTGGTTCTGGATAGTAGAAGAAAGCAGGCTGAGCAAACCATGTTGAGCAGACCATGGCGTTGTCCCTCCTGGCTTCTGCTTTAGTTCCTGCCTCCATTTTCCCGTCTTGAGTTCACGCCCTAACTTTCCTCAGAGAGTATAACATAGGAGTTGTAAGGTGAACTAAACCCTTTCCTCCCAAGTAGCTTTTGGTGATGGCATCTTATCACAGCAGTAAACTCTAAGTAAGGATAGAAGGTGATAGATTCCCAGGTTCATGGGATACTGCTGGGATAGACCTGACCATGTGTTTCAGGGAGAATTACGGTGACTTTTGAGCTCTGAGCCATTGAGTGCTCAGAGCTCAGTGCAATATTTTGTGGGAGAGCAACACAGACCAGAGAGGCCTGGCTTGTGAAGTTTAGAGGGAAGTAAAGACTCACCTCAGGGCCATTCGAGTGACGTTTTGAATTAAGCAGCTGTGTTCTGGTTAGCTGGGACTGAAACATTGACGGATTAACGAGAGACTGGAACCACTAAGATGAAACTTTTGTTTGTCCTGGACCATTCATGCTGTTCAGCAGGGCTAAGAAATTAACCCCAGCTGGAATTACCTCTAACTGAGAAGAGACCAGCGTCACTGAGGGGAAATTTTCTGGGAAATGTTTCCTCAGGATCAGCACACAGATGCTGTGGTCCAGAGGGTGCCAAGCCTGTTTCTCAGGCTTGCAGCTGAGCTCTGTTAAGAGCTGCTGCTCTCACTGATTCAGGATAAACTTGAAATAAACTTGATACTATAAAGAATTTCTTCATAAGCTTGCTTAGGAAGTATCAAGTTATACAAGTAAAATTTAGTTATAGGAGCCCTGCTTCCAATATGACTGGAAGGTTAGTGTACTGACCAGGCTTGTTAGAAATAGAAACTGTAGGAAAGAGATTTCTGTGCCTGCTTAAAGCAAAGGGGTTACTGAGAGAGTTTGTTCTCTGAGACTGACCTCTAGTTAGGCTCCAGTCTCATAACAAACAGAGACAACCTTGACTTACAACTGGGTCTTAGGTCCATCCCCTTACCAAAACCCATGCAGCTCATGGGGATAGCACAGCGTCACAGCCACCATTCAGTCCTGGTCTGACATTACGTCTCTTGTGCTCTTACTGTGAAAAGCACAAATCTGCCAGGTTGGCAAGAAGACCCTGGGTAACAACTATTCACAAAGAGCAACACTGGTGTGTACACAGAAATAATTCCGACAACAGCCCATCTGCACACCTGATCATCTCTGTTCAAATTGTTCAAAGTGCAACCTGGGGCCGGGATCTGAAAGACATTAAAGATGGCAGCATATGTGGAATGTAGAAGTCTAAGGTGCCCAGAAGTTAGTTAAAGCAGAGCCAGGCACTCACCTATATTAAGGAGCCTTTTCCTGTTAGCGTCCAAGTGTGTGGGGTGATTTCTCACCGGGAAGGCATATTAGTTCTATAACCTCAGACACCAGAGACGATGAGTTCCTTCCTCTTGGACTTGAGTACTTGAAGAGGTTTGGAGCTCACATATACTCACAGGTCTATGTGCATAGTGAAGACACAGGTCCTTGATTATGTTAGAAAATGCACCCTTGTTAGGATCTTCTAATTCAGTTCTCTAAACCCTCAGCAGGCAAAAGTTGCCCGTCTGTGGAGATAAATTAAGTCCGGTGTAGACTGCGTGGAGAGTTAAGACAGAAAGACAGCTACTAGGGAATTCAGTGATAACCACTTTATCTGTGTTTCCTCTTTACAGAACGCACGTGTACCCCTGTTCAAGTTTCTTGATATCTTCCCCAAAGTTACCTGCCGTCCTCCCAAGGAAGTGATAGACATGGAGCTGACTCCTGAGAGGAGCCACACAGAGCCTGCAATGGACCCAGTGGAGTTCCGCAGTGAAGCTTTCCAAAGACCTTACCAGTATTTAAAACGTTTCCATCAAAAGCAGAACCTGGACATGTTTCAGTATGAAAAAGACTCTGTGGAAGGCTCTCCTGAGGAGTGCCTGCAGCACTTCCTGATTTACTGTGGCCTGATAAACCCTTCCTGGTCAGAGCTTCGGAACTTTGCTTGGTTTCTGAACTGTCAGCTCAAAGACTGTGAGGCGTCTGTCTTCTGCAATTCAGCTTTTACTGGAGACACACTTCGGGGCTTCAAGAACTTTGTGGTAACCTTCATGATCTTAATGGCCAGGGATTTTGCCACTCCGACTCTTCACACTTCAGACCAAAGCCCAGGTCAGCAGTCGGTCACCATTGACGGAGTTGCTGAAGAAGACCTAGCTCCCTTCTCTCTTCGAAAGAGGTGGGAGTCAGAGCCCCATCCGTATGTCTTCTTCAACGGTGACCACATGACCATGACATTCATAGGTTTCCATTTGAACCCTAATAACGACGGCTATGTTGATGCAATCAATCCCTCAAGTGGGAAGGTCATCAAAAAGGACGTCATGACCAAAGAACTGTTTGAGGGGCTGAGGCTTCAGAGAGTGCCCTTCAACATTGACTTTGACAACTTGCCCAGACATGAGAAGCTTGAAAGACTCTGCCTGGCACTAGGTATTGAGTGGCCCAGTGATCCCGATGAAGCATATGAACTTACCACAGACAATATGCTTAAGATCCTGGCCATTGAAATGCGGTTCCGGTGTGGGATCCCAGTTATCATCATGGGAGAGACAGGCTGTGGGAAAACTAGGCTCATCAAATTTCTTAGCGATCTCAAGCGTGGTAGTGTTGAGGCAGAAACTATGAAGTTGGTGAAGGTCCACGGAGGGACAACACCATCCATGATCTACTCCAAGGTCAAGGATGCTGAGAGAACAGCCTTCTCCAATAAGGCCCAACACAAGCTGGACACCATCTTGTTCTTTGATGAAGCCAACACAACAGAAGCTGTAAGCTGCATCAAAGAGGTCCTGTGTGATCGAACAGTGGACGGCGAGCACCTAAATGAGGACTCTGGCCTGCATATCATCGCTGCCTGCAACCCTTACCGGAAACACTCCCAGGAGATGATCCTCCGCCTGGAGTCAGCAGGTTTGGGATACAGAGTGAGTGCAGAGGAGACTGCAGACAGGCTGGGCTCCATCCCCCTGCGGCAGCTAGTATATCGTGTCCATGCTCTGCCTCCAAGCCTCATTCCTTTGGTATGGGACTTCGGACAGCTGAATGACTCTGCAGAAAAGCTGTACATCCAGCAGATCGTACAGAGACTGGTGGACTCCGTCACGGTGAATGAAAGTGAGACTTGCATGATTACAGATGTACTCTCCACCTCTCAGAGGTTCATGAGGAAGAGGGAAAATGAATGTGGTTTCGTTAGCCTCCGGGATGTGGAGCGCTGTGTCAAAGTTTTCCGGTGGTTTCATGACCACAGTGATATGCTCCTAGACGAGCTGGACGACTTCCTCCATGGATCCAGTGACAGCACACATACTTTTGAGAGAGACCCTGTTCTCTGGTCCCTGGTGATGGCCATTGGGGTATGCTACCATGCCTCTTTAGAAGACAAAGCATCCTACCGCACAGCCATTGCCAGGTGCTTTCCCAAACCATACAATGACAGCAAGGTCATCCTTGATGAGATCACACATGTACAGGATCTTTTTCTGAATGGGGCACGCATAAGGAGCAACATAGCCAGGAACTTGGCTTTGAAGGAGAATGTCTTCATGATGGTAATCTGTATTGAGCTTAAGATTCCCCTTTTCCTAGTGGGGAAGCCTGGCAGCTCCAAATCCCTTGCTAAGATCATTGTGGCAGATGCCATGCAGGGGCAGGCTGCCTTCTCTGATCTCTTTCGCCGCCTGAAACAGGTCCACCTGGTGTCATTCCAGTGCAGCCCCCATTCCACCCCACAAGGTATTATCAGCACCTTCAAACAGTGCGCTCGATTCCAGCAGGGTAAAGACCTGGAGCAGTATGTCTCAGTGGTGGTGCTGGATGAGGTGGGGCTGGCTGAAGACTCACCCAAAATGCCCCTGAAGACTCTGCACCCCCTACTGGAAGACGGCTGCATTGAAGATGATCCCGCCCCATACAAAAAAGTTGGCTTTGTTGGCATTTCCAACTGGGCTCTAGATCCTGCCAAGATGAACCGAGGCATCTTTGTGTCGCGTGGCAGTCCCAATGAGAAAGAGCTCATAGAGAGTGCTGAGGGGATCTGCTCTTCCGACAGGCTGGTTCAGGATAGAATCCGCGGGTATTTTGCACCCTTTGCCAAGGCCTATGAAACAGTGTGTCAGAAGCAGGATAAGGAGTTCTTTGGGCTTCGTGACTATTACAGCCTCATCAAGATGATCTTTGCCAAAGCCAAGGCCTCTAAAAGGGGGCTTTCCCCACGAGACATCGCTCATGCTGTGCTCCGGAACTTCAGTGGTAAAGACAACATCCAGGCCCTGAGCATCTTCACAGCCGGCCTCCCGGAGGCCAGGACCAAGGAGGACATCAGTACCGTGGAGCTCATCAAGCAGAACACCTGCGCGGGCCTGCAGGCACCCAGCAGGGGCCTGGACGCTGCTGAGTCCCGCTACCTGCTTGTGCTGACCAGGAACTACGTGGCACTGCAGATCCTCCAGCAGACATTCTTTGAGGGTCAGCAACCAGAGATCATTTTCGGCTCCAGCTTTCCTCAGGACCAGGAATACACCCAGATCTGCAGGAACATTAACCGGGTGAAGATCTGCATGGAGACAGGGAAGATGGTGGTGCTGCTCAATCTGCAGAATCTCTATGAGAGCCTGTATGATGCTCTCAACCAGTACTATGTCTACCTTGGGGGCCAGAAGTACGTGGACCTTGGACTAGGTACGCACCGAGTCAAATGTCGAGTCCACACTCATTTCCGCCTCATCGTCATTGAGGAGAAAGATGTGGTGTACAAGCAGTTCCCTGTGCCCCTCATCAACCGTCTAGAGAAGCACTACCTGGACATGAACACTGTGCTGCAGCGGTGGCAGAAGGGCATCGTTCAGGAGCTGCAGCAGTGGGCACATGAGTTTGCAGATGTAAAAGCAGACCAGTTCACTGCCAGACACAAGTACAGTCCTGCAGACGTCTTCATCGGCTACCATTCTGATGCCTGTGCCTCTGTGGTGCTACAGGCTATAGAGAGGCAGGGCTGCAGGGATCTGACGGAGGAACTGTACCAAAAGGTGTCTGAAGAGGCCAAGTCCATCCTGCTGGATTGTGCAACACCAGACGCTGTGGTCCGGCTGAGTGGTTCCGCACTGGGCTCGTTCACTGCGAAGTTGCTGTCACAGGAGTATTACTACACCCAGCAGCACAACTCTTTTGTAGACTTCCTCCAGGCCCACCTGGGCATGGCCCATCATGAATGCCAGGCTGTCTTCACAGAGGTGACCGCTTTCCCATAGCCTCACCCTCTGCTCTGTCACCTCAGAGTCCTAGGCTCCTAGGGTCAGGAACTCAAGCTGTGTTTATTTAAGCCAGCATGCAGGGATGACTTACAGGTAGGATAGCTATGCAGAGACTGGGATCCTCTCAATGTGCCCAGCTCTGCACAGTTGGCCAGTGTGGTTAGCTTAGAAAGGCAGCATTCTAGCAGGAGGGACCAGGGACATAGGAAGCCTGCTATGCTTGAGATGGGGTGGAGAGAAGGGGACATAGGAATTTCTTTAAGAGGCACATGCAAGGATGAAGGCAGTGAGATGAGAGAATCTCTGGGAGAATTCACTGGTAGAACTTGAGGTCCAAAGCTGTGAGTTCTATGCCCTGAGGCTGAGATGGCTGGAAAGATCTCTTGGAGGGCCTCAGTGGCTCCACTAGGAACCTGATCCTTCCTGACTAGAGGGACACCAGAGGAGGATGTCTAGAAGGGCCCTGGTGACCAGACACCAGTGAGACAGAAGGCCATCATGGAAACAGACCAGTTAGAAAGCTTCAGGATCAGTATAGTCAGAGCAGAAAGGCAGATGACATACATCAAGAAAAACTGGAAGTCAGGTGTGGTGACGCACGCCTTTAATCCTAGCACTGAGAAAGCAGGCGGACTTCTGAATTCCAGGCCTGGTCTACAGAGTGAATTTCAGGACAGCAAAGGCTATACAGAAACTTTACCTTGAAAAAACCAAACCAACCAAACAAAAAACAAACAAACAAACAAAAAAAACCAAAGACATGTTTAGGGAGTGGAAAGATGGCTCAACGGTTAGGAGCACCGGCTAATCTTTCAAAAACCTGGTTCAATTCCCAGAACCCACATGGCAGCTACGAACTAGCTGTAACTCTAGTTTCAAGGGATTCAATGCCTTCTTTTGACCTCTGTGGCCAGTGAGCACAAGCGGTGAATACTCATACATGCAGGCACAACACACACACACACACACATACATGCAGGCAAAGCACCCATACATATGCAGGCACACACACACACACACATGCAGGCACACACATACACACATGCAGGCATAGCACACACACATGCAGGCACAGCACACACACACACACACACACACACACACACACAAACACACATGCAGGCACAGCACACACACACACACATGCAGGCATGGCACACACAACATATGCAGACACACACACACACACACACACACACACACACACACACACACACGAAAGAAACAGAACAGCCAGGTGCAGATGCACAGCTGATCATTGACTTCATCAAGGGGCAGCAGGCCACAGAGGTGTCTGGAGACAGGGCACTCACTGGTTCCCTCCTAACTGCCTGGGGGCTCTGCTCACAACACCGAAAGTTCAGGAATGAGGATCAGGTTTGAAGCTGGTAGGATTGGAAATGAGGGAATCAGAAGCTCAGCGGTCAGGGCAGCAGGTGAGAACTGGTCACAGGTGTCAGCATACCCTCAGGATATTGGAGTCTGCAGTGCAGAGTGTGATTCATTGAGAATGATTTGACAGGGGCAAGAGAGACCAATGGCCAACACCATGTCAACCTGTGGCCTTGACCCCTTTCACAGGGTCACGTGTCAGATAATTTACATTATGATCATAACAGCAGCAAAATTACAGTTATGCAGTATCAACAAAAATAATTTTTATGGTTGGAGTCACCACAACATGAGGAGCTGTATTAAAGGGTCGCAGCAGTAGGAAGGTTAAGAGCCACTGGTTTATAAGGAGTGACATTTGTGATGAGTCCTAAAGTATCCAGACACTACAGAGGGGCCCAAAGCAGGAAGGAGACTAAGTCATCTGTCAGGGCATATTTCTTCTCTGATACTTTTTAACGCCTCGGGTCCTTGTCTTTGGAGATACTCTGGGCCTGTGTTTTCTTTCTACACACTGAGCCATGTGCACCCATGATGAGCAGAGCCCAGCCTTCTCATGTTTCTAGGTTCTGTCCTGAGAAGATGGGCCTCCCCACTGGGTTCTTGCCAACTCTCATCTCCCTATTTGCAGATCACCACTTTCTCGAGGCTGCTGACCAGTCATGACTGTGATGTCCTAGAATCTGAGCTGAGAGGACTGGCCTCAAAGCCCGTGGTGCTGTCACTACAGCAGTATGACACTGAATATTCATTCCTTAAGGATGTCCGGTGAGGCGCCCTGCTAGCTCCATTCATTAGGGCCCGCCCTTGTCAGGTGCATTGGCAGCGCTGTAACTAGCACTGCTTAATGGACTGACTGGAAGGCTGCATTTCCTGTCTAGCCCTCCCGATCTGCCCCTGTCCCCACTACCCTATTCCTCTTATAAAAGCATCCCAGCATGGTCCTCGGTCTCCTCAGCCTTGCTGGCCATTTAGAATGCTACTGAGTCATTTGCCTATCTGAGCATCTCTCTGCATGCTTTTCCTGTGTGGCCCTGGTCTTGCCCATGCTTCAAGGAATTCCTTTATCAATTTTTCAGGAAGGGAGAACTCACCCACTAATCTATTCCCTTTCTTCTCCAGCTCCTGCTTAATGAACCCAGCCAAGCGTAAAATCCTAGTCATCCAGACAGACTTTGATGATGGCATCCGTAGCGCGCAGCTCATAGCCTCTGCCAAGTATGTTTTCAGGGTTTGTCCAGAAACAACACGGGGAACCAACAGTCACTCACGGCCCCAGAAAAATCTCTTCTCTGCAAGGAGCACCATGTCATGAACAACATGTTAACAAGAACATTCTCTCTTCATTTCCTCAGATGACTGTACAGATAAAAGAAAAAGCTAGAGTTCTAGGGGACAGCAAGAGAAGCAAGTCCAGTCCCAGCACTCATGTAGAAGCTGGCTGTGGTGATGCACTTTGTGTGGCAATGCACGTGTGCAGCACCAGTGCTGGGGAGGCAGAGCCAGATGATCCTTGTGCCCAGTGACTAGCAAGTTTAGCCTAACCAGAGAGCCGAGGCCTGCTGAGACTTGAAATCAAGATGGACCACTCCTAAGGAATGATAGCTGAGGTTGATCTCTGGGTTCTGTATTCATGCACACTGCACACATGCACATGTGTGTGCGTGCACACACACACAGGTGGGGGAGGTCACGAAAGTGTCAATAGTAGAAAATTACCAGGATTGTCAACAATACCCCTGACATGCTTGTAGTCTCTTTCTGATCACTGCTTTCAACTGTATGATAGGAATTTATTGCAAATTCAAGGGCAATAGCTAGATAGACTGTGTGTGTGGTGTGAGTGTAATAAGTGTGTGTAATGTGTATATAGTTTGTGTGTGTGGCTAGTATTGACCCTCACACGTTAATAAGCCAGTTTCCCACCATTGTGCTACAGTGATAGACCTCTGTCTGGAACCATAGGAAGGCCAGAAGCCCCAGTCACACAGGGCACAGCCCAGAAAGCACAGGACTCTATTCAGGAAGGAATTCTAATCCCGAGCAGAGAATTCTGGGAGGGGTGGGAAGTGAGCCCACCTCATCCTAGGGGGTGTGAATTGCATCAAGCTCCAAGGACTGGGAGACTGAGATGGCCTCTGTCAGATCACAGGGCACTCACCAGCCAGTTCCCAACACTGGTTTGTTTGCATGGTATTGATTTGTGTTTGTTAAACAGGTATTCTGCCATCAACGAAATCAACAAAACACAGGGAACAAAGGACTTCGTCTTTGTTTATTTTGTCACAAAACTGTCTCGAATGGAAAGCGGTACATCATACGTGGGGTTCCATGGAGGTAGGACCACAACACTGCAGAATGTGGTTTTTTTTTTTTTTTTAATAGTATTTGAGGTATTTGTCATGTGATTCTGTGTCTGAAATGAGAATTTGAATTCCAACAATACTGTTGAGTGGCAATTTGATTTCTTACCCAGTCACAGTGAGCTGGGTATGGTGGTTGCACACACTTGTAATCCCAGATTTCTGGAGGCTAAGGCAGGAGGGCTGCAGGTTTAAGGCCAGCCTGGATTACACAAAAAGACTTCTATCAAAAGCAAACAAGCAAGCTTCAGGCACACTGCAGTGGCTTCAGCAATCCCTTTTCTACCCTAGGTGAGCACTGCCTCTACTCCCCGCTTCCATGATGTGGGTTCTGAGATCTTCCCACCACACCAGCCTTACCTTCATTTCCCTTTGGTTTTGAGCACTGACTTTGTGGGAGAAATGTTATTTTTATATCACTACCCAGCTGTCTCCTACTCTGAGACAGGTGTGTTTCAGAATTCAGAAATAGCAGCGCCTCATGCGCCTTTACTAATTATGATGTGGTGGCTGCAGTGAGATGTGAGTGGGGGCCTAGAGTCACCCATGGACCCTTTTTAAGAGATTATTTTAGGTCTTAAACGGTACGTAGGTTGATCTTGTTGACAGATCTTGTGCTTTTTCACATGTGCAAACGCCTAGACTTCAGGATACTGATCACTCTCCTTCAGCAGTGGTGCAATTAAAAATCCGGGTTAGGGGCCCGGAGCAATAGCACAGAGTTAATTAAGAGCTCTGGCTGCTGGTCTAGAGGGCCTGGGTTTGATTCCTAGCACCCATGTGGAGATCAGAATCCTCTGTGTCTGCAGTTCTAGGGTATCTGATGCCTTCTTCTGACCTACAAGGACACAGGAACACACATGGTGAACATATATACGTGTAGTCAAATACTCAAATACGTAACAATTAATCAATCTTTTTTAAAAAAATTCTGGGTTAGCCCAGCTAGATGGCTAAGCAGGTAAAGGCGCTTGCTTTGGAATCTGACCATCTGAGTTTGATTCCCCTTCTGAATTCACACAAGTGCTATATATGGCACATGTGTGCACACATACAAATACATACACACACATATACAAAATCATAAATATAAATAAACATAAAAGCCAGGTTGCTATTATATTTTGTTTATAAATGACAAGAAGAAAATGGCTAAGTTACAGAAGATTCCAGTGACTTTGTTCTTCACAGGGTTATGGCGGTCTGTACATATTGATGACCTCCGCAGATCAGCAATTATGGCTTCAGATGTCACCAAACTGCAGAATGTCACTATCAGCCAGTTGTTCAAGCCAGTGGACAAACCTGAGCGTGAGTCACAAGACAGTCATCTGGGGACAGTCATCTAGGTGACAGGAGGGAAACGCCAGCTGTGGTGCTGGATGCACAGCCACTCTGCTGTTCAGGCCCTGACCCTCAGCAGAGTTCACAGCAGTGCGTGAGCCAAGAGGAAGGCTACCCAAGTGTGCCACAGCAGGCCATGTTATGATTCCTTTGCCAGCTTTTAGAGCCCAGGCTAGGGAGCGCCTGAGCCTGGCGTTGGAGCTGATATACAAGACACATGTTCACTTTACTAGCGCCATCACTGCAGATAGGGACAAGGAAGCCTGGCAGGTCCTAAACTGGGTATAAACCCAGACAGTCTGGTCCTGCATGCTGACTTGAACATGTTTGCCTTGCCTTTTGTCTAGCAGAAGATGACCCAGAGGAGGAGATGGAGACAGAGACCAGCAAGTCAGGGGAAGTGGCAGAGGAACAGATGGAAGTGGAAGGTTCAGAGGAGATGAAAAAGGTCTCTGACCCAGGAGGCTGTGATGTGAGTCCTGCTTTTGCCATTAGCTAAGAGAGACGCTTGAGCTGCATTTTTGACCTCTCGCCTGGGAGTTAAAGGAACCCCTGTATTTATGATTGTGGGAGGAGACAGTGCAGTTAATCTGAGCCCTCTCCTCCTTCCACGATGGATGCACAGGGCATGATCCCCTCTAAGTCACCCGTCATCCTTGCTTCACTTGCTGAAGGCAGCCATCAGGGAGTGTGGTTGGTAGGTTTTTAGTGTAACTTTTGCCACCTTTAACCACCACTTGGGGCCAGATGATTGCTAACACAAAACCACCATCTTGTGTGGGTGGCCTAGCCTTTGTCCAGTCTGGAACCAGCACAGTAGAAGTCTTGTTTTCTTCCTCAGTGTTCACAGGTCCTAGACACCACCAGACTGGTGCGGAGCTGTGTGCAGGCTGCTGTAGGGATGCTCAGAGACCAGAATGAGAGCTGTGCACGCAACATGAGGAGAGTTACCATTCTTCTTGGCCTCTTAAATGAAGATAACACACACAACGGTAATTACTGTGCTCCAAGTGCTAAATCATTTACCTAATGTGGACAGGGTGCCCTTACAGGCTTCTTGGGCTTGACAGAAGCAGCAGATAAAGTTGGAATCCATGGTAATCTGTCAGGTTCTTTTATAGAGCTTGCCTGGCCCAAGGGTAAGCAGTTTGCTCTTGGGTAAGGTGTGTCAACAACCTAGTGTGAATGAGTAGGACAAAACTGGCCCTGTCTTCACAGCTTCTTTTTTGCGGGAATCTAAGCTTCGCCTCCATGTTCTTCTAAACAAGCAAGAAGAGAACCAGGTCCGCAGTTTAAAGGAGTGGGTCACCAGGGAGGCTGCAAATCAGGACGCCCTGCAGGAGGCAGGCACCTTCAGGTACAAGGGTAAAAGAAGCAAGAAGTATGGAGGCCTTTGCACAATGCCAGTGACATACTACTGCTGGTGTGACTCTTACTGACGTGCTCCTGGTGGTGTGATTCTTAGAGATGTGCTCCTGCTGGTGGGAATCCTCTTGCTGGTATGACTCTTACTGACATGTTCCTACTGGTGTGACTCTGACTGACGTGCTCCTGCTGGTGTAACTCTTAGAGATGTACTCGTGCTGTTGTTAGTTACTCTTAGTGATATGCTCCTGCTGGTGGGAATCCTGTTAGTGTGACTCTTACTGATGTACTCTTGCTGGCATAAATCTTCTATCAAGGATAAGTGCCTAGGTTTTTCTTCCTACACCCTGGCCTTAACTGAACCTGGATCATGGCTATATGGGGCATTGCTGGTCTTTTATTTTATTTAAACTTTTTCTGTAATAAAAATATTCAGAGAAACCCCAAGCTCATCTATTCTTGTGGGATGTGAGTGTTTGCCAATTTGTCATAAGCCACAGAAAGTGATGCTTTCAGAGGCTGTGACCTGAGCTGACAATGACACCTGTTGCTTGAGGCAACACTATCTACGGCATTAGGAGCCAGGGGAGTACTTTATTGCCTATGGTTCTTTTTCTACAAAACTAACCAATTCCTCTGGTCTTGTGAGGAGTTTTAAAGAGCCTATGTTGGAGGGCTGAGGTACCACGGGACCTCAGGCCCACACAGGCTTTGTCTTCATTTCTATACTATAGGCAGGGGTCCCGCCTGGAAGGTAGATCTTACTGGCCTTTGACCCCATTAACTGGGGATGAATGTTGTGGCACTGGAAGCTGCTGCTGGCTCCTCTCTGTGGGGCTTTTCCGTTTCAATTATCTCTTCATCCTCTTGTTTCTTTCCATTTTCTGAAGGGATCTGTAAGGCCTGATATCAAATCCAGTTGTATTTCCACTTCTTGTGGCTGCCCGTCATCTTGCTAATACGTTTAAAATCCATATACCCCATCTCCCTTTTCTCCACCTCTTTGACCTGGAATTTGGTCTTTGGGATTCGGAGCTAAGTCAGCAGCCTGGCTTCTCAGTGCAGTGTTCATCGCTGCAGCTTTGCCAGTGGCTGCCTCTCACTCTGGTCACTAGAGTGTCTCAGGAACAGCTTACAACTGCCCCATTTTAACATATATAGGTGTCCTCTGGATGGCAGGCCTTGAGGCCCGCTTGTCTGTCTTAAGTGCTGATTGGCTTGAGCTCACCAGCACCCCAAGTTCTGAGTTTCTTTGTTTATCTAAGTCTGCAGTTTGTTGGCAGTGAGGTTCTCTCAGCCTCAGCTCAGCTGTTCCCAGCTTGTTTCTGGCCTTTGCCTCAGACCTTTGTCCTCGTCGCTTCTTGTCACTGTTTTGGGTGTGCTTGTTAAGCCGAGGGATGGCTTTGCTCACTGAAGTGCTGTTATCTTCCTCAGTAGATACATCTCTTCAATTCTAATTCTCTATATTAGATGCTAACACTAGATACCAATCTTCAAGATTACTTAATAATTCTTATATTTTATTACAATTTTATGATCAATTACAGGCTTGGTTATTCTGTATGTGTATCTCCTTAGCGTGGGGCTAGAGGTTGGATTCAGGCCCTGGTTTTGGTAAGCCGCTGTTCTCCCACTGCCTCCCATCCCAGTTCTAAGCACATCAGCAGCAAATGTTGGTTAATTCACATAGTGACTAGAAATCTCACATGTGCAGAGCACAGATGCCTCAGAATTACGTCCCAGGAGGTGCTTCCTAACTGACCTTACCTGGAGAGAGCCAACTTTGGGGTTTTGTTTTGTTGCTAGCTGCAGGAAGTCTCTTTCTCAGAGAATCTAGGCATTGTTTTCATTGTTAGTAGAAATGGATGACTGGTTTTGAAAAAAGCTATGTATAAAAACAAGCCGGTGCCTTTGACTTGCTGACAGGTGTTTTGTCACAGCTGTGAGACTAGGTCCCCCCAGCTCTACCTCTAATCCCCTGTGGTCCTGTTTGTAACCCTCTTTCCCTACCACCCCTCCTCCTCCTTCTGTCTTTAATAAAAAAGCTTTATTTTATGTTTATGAGTGTTCTGCAAGCATGTGCCCCTGTGTATCACCTGCAGCTCCCCTAGAACTGGAGTTACAGGTGGTTGTGAGCTGCCGTGTGTGTGCTAAGACTCAAATCAGGTTCTCTGGAAGAGCAGCTCATGCTGTTAACTACTGAGCCGGCTCTCCGGTTGCTTTCCCCATTCTTGAAAATGTTGGAAAGCTCCTGCTCTGACTTTCATGCAGGGACCTCAGGAAGAGAATGTGGAGGCAGCCATGCATGTCATGGTTACCCTAACCACAGGGGGTTCCCTCTGTCCCTGTTGCAGGCATACCCTTTGGAAGCGGGTCCAAGATGTGGTCACCCCCATCCTGGCGAGCATGATAGCTCACATTGATAGAGATGGCAACCTGGAGCTACTGGCCCAGCCAGATTCACCGGCCTGGGCTCAAGATCTTTGGATGTTTATTTACAGTGATGTTAAGTTTCTGAACATCCCTCTTGTGAGTAACACAAGGTAAGTGTTGTTATATAATATAACTCACTGTCTTGCTTTTATGAAGGGAAGGAAGGTCATAACAAAGCAGCTCCTTATTCTCTCTCTGAGTTACTGATAATGCAGGAACCGTCCTTAGGATCCCAGGTGTAGCTTGGACGGTCATAGCAGTAGACGATGCTCATCAAACCCGAGAGGTCTTTGGCCACTCTCTACTGTCCCTTCTGCCCACGTTGAGAGCACATATGATGGATGGTTCAGGATACTAGGGTCTACTGTGCCAAGATGCTGAGCTTAGCAGAGCCTGTGCTTTGGCTACCTTCCCTGGGTTAGTCTCCATCCAGGGCCTGACCTGGTGGGACTCTGGGATATACCTTACTAAAAAGTACATAAAAGAATGGGATATAGAAAAGTGTATAGGTGCAGCATGTGTGGGTACCCATAGAGCCCAGAAGAGGGTGTCGGTTCCCTTAGAACTAGAGTTACAAGCAGTTGTGAGCCACCCAATGTGGGTACCAGGAACAGAACTCTAGTCCTCTGGAAGAGAAGCAAGCACTTTTAACTACCAAGCCGTCTCTGCAGCTCTTGGCTGAACGGCTGATGGAAGTACTTACTTAAGTATAGTGGGCAGCTGATGTTCACCAGACAGGCTTTACGCTTATGGTCAGACTCCTGTGCACAGGGGCAGTCAGACAAGGGCACAGGCAGAAAGGGCACAGAAGGCCTGGTTCTGGCATAGAAAGTTGGGTACCTTACTTGTCTCCTGCTTCCACTTTTTCTTTTGTCTGTAAATAGGGGTTTCCCTTGAGTTCCTTTATAGCAGAATCCCTGACCTAGAAGCCCCCTGCTACTCACATGACCCACAACACCATGTCTTTAATGTTTTTAATTTTATTATAAAATTTATTAATTTTATGTGCATCTGCACATAAGTGCACATGCGTGTGGAGGCCAAGGGCAGCACCGGCTCTCTTCCTTCATCACTCTACACCTTTCCTTAAGGGGGTGTGTTTACATAGTTGTTCACAGAGGCGAGAACAACCCTTGGAGCTGGAGCTCCATGTGGTTATAATTCATCTGATATGAGTGCTGGGAACTGAACTCGGGTTCTCTGGAAGAGTAGAATGTGCTGTGAACTGCTGAGCCATCTCACCCACCCCCACCTTATTTTCTGAGAGTGAGTCTCTCACCTGAAGCTTACCTATTGGCTGGACAGCCAAGACTAGGGATTATCCCTCATCTCTGTCTTCTCAGCACTTAGATTTCAAGTGTGGGCAACTACAGCTACTTTTTCAAAAAGGGGTGCTAGGGATCTAAACTCAGGTCCTGATTCTTGCACAGCATGACTTGAACCCTCTCCCATCCCTACCGAGTCTCTCTCCTTGTTTCCTTGCAGTACTGAAATGCTCCTAGCATATCACCCACATAGGCAAGTGCTCCAGTACAGAGCCATCCCCCAGCACAGTCCCTCTCTCTCTCTCAGGACTTAGGGCCGTGTCAGTTGTACACAGCAGCCAGCGTCAAGCTCCATCTCACCAGCCGTATTCTCATTTGCCTTGCTGCAGGTCCAACATCCTGGTGCAGAGTCACATGAACCTGCTCAAGGATGCCTACAATGCTGTCCCTTTCAGCTGGAGGATCAGGGACTACCTGGAGGAGCTCTGGGTGCAGGCTCAGTATATCACAGACTCAGCAGGTAAGGCTACCCCATGGCCACCTCAAGGCAGTGCAGATGAATTAACCTGTTCAAGGCAGAACAGTTTTGGAGGTTTTAGTTCTAACACTCGGCATGTGGAGTAGCCTCCAGTATATCATCCCTCCATTTAAAATTGTTAAAGGGTTGACAATATGGCCCAGTGAGTAAAGGGACCTGCCATCAAGCCTGATAACCTGAATTCAATCCTTAGGATTTATGTGGTAGGAGAGAACTGATTGCCCAAGTTGTCTCCTGTCATGTGCTGTGGCACATGTGCATGTGTAAAATGGTTTTGGAGTGTGTGTGCGCGTGTGTGTGTGTGTGTGTGTGTGTGTGTGTGTGTGTGTGTGTGTGTGTTTTACAAACAGTAACCAGTTCCTTAACTCCCTGCCAGCGCTCCTCCCAGTTTCCAGCCCCTTCAAAGGTTTCTCCCAACCGTTCCTCCCGCGGTTCCCCAACAGTCTGCTTAACACTCCCTTCTCCCAGTTTTCCCAATACCAGCAGCTCCAAACTACAGCTGTTGTGTCCTATCTGTTCCTGGCTCATCTGGCTCCTAACAAGTCTTCTGCATCAACTGCCTTCTCCTCTCACTCTGCAAGCCCTCATCCTTTTTTCTCTGCCTCAGCTGGCTTTTAAAAACCTATCATGTTCCCAGAAATCCAAGAGAAAACCAACACTGATGGTCTTAGGGACAAAGAGTTCTAATAGCTAAGAACTCTTAAGTTGACCAGCAACTAGGGATGCTTTAAAGGGCTAGATACACAAAATAAATCATACTACATGCATCTACATGCACAAATACATATAACCATAAATTAAAACTTTGTTGAAGGAGCAAGTCTCTATCAAGGGTTGTAAGTCTGTAGGTGACAAGAATAGCCTTTAAAGTGACCTTTAGTCACTGTTTGGGGCATGACAAAATAGGTCATGTTACATCAGAGAAAGAGTTTGCTTCCTGATGTAGGAAGGTTATTCTCATCTGAGGCTACTAGATAACACAGGTAGCAGCCTTGGGAGATGTCGCCATTGTGGAACTTAATCAGGAAATGCTGGCAACCAGAGCAAAGCATCCTCCTCCATATGGAGCCACAAGGTCCTCCTAGTCACAAAGTACCCTGATGTCTCATGTGAGAGATTTGGCCATTGTCTGTCAAAAAACAAAAACAAAAACAAAACAAAACAAAACAAAACGGTAGCCAAACATCTTGTGAAAAGTTGTTTTCTGCAACAAGTGTCCCTCAGCGCTCACCAGAGGCTGGTGCAGCCACTCGCTGCTGGTCTCAGTTTCCAGGTGTGTATCTGCCGTCTCTCCTGAGGAAGCACCTTCCTGTCCTGTGACTATGGTCCATCTGCCCCTGCTTGTCTAGGGCAGCAGTGACCAGAGCTGTGGGAAGGCAGGGCTCTAGTTGCTGTGGCCTCTGACTCCAGCTCAAGGAGCAGCCACATCCTCCTCACCTGGGACTCTAGACGTGTGGCACAGATGCGGCGTTCGGTGTTTTCTTCCCTCGGGGCCACCTGGCTTGTGACCTAACTTTAACATTGGTTCTGCCTCTTGTTTTCCCTACCATCTGGACAGTGGCAAACGCCATGTTGTCCCTGGGCTCCAGTTCAGCAGAGCTGCCACCTCTTCAGCCTGGATATAATGGCTCCTTTTGGGGGCAGTAATCTCTGTAGACTTGGTTTCTTCTTGCTCATGCCTCTCTGTCTTCCTCTCTGTAGGATTATCAAAGAAGTTCGTGGAAATCTTCCAGAAAACTCCCTTGGGCGTGTTTCTCACTCAATTCCCTGTGGCACAGCAGCAGCAACTCCTGCAGAGCTACTTGAAGGACTTCCTGCTCCTGACCATGAAAGTGTCTTCATGGGAGGAGTTAACGGTAGGTATGGAGTCAGGGTTCAGAGTGGAGCTTATATAATATAGGCAGGAGCACATCCTCCCATCAGACACACAGCATGGAACACTCAGGGCCAGGCCCTCAGCCTCCACTCTGCGCTTTCTAGAACCAAACCTGTGTCCTTTGAAGCTCTAAGATCTTCCCATAGCTGCCAGCAGAGTGACGTAATCTGTAATCCCAGCACTTGGGAGGTAGAAGCAAGAGGAACAGAAGTTCAAGGCCATAGTAAGTTCAGAACCACCCTGGGCTACATGATGTTATGAATGAAATTCACTGGAACAGTTGATGCACCGGGCTCCCTAAAACATCCCTGCTTCCCCGCATAGGCACACATTTGAGAGCAAACTACAACTAAAGTGGTCCAAAGTGAATGCAGTGCACCTAGAAATCATTAACAATTAATTTAGCCTTGTTTGATTTGTGAGACTTATAAGCCAATCTTAGATGCCTAGATACATGGCATCCACTGTCAGTCCCACTCTGAGGTAGCAAGTATAATGTAAACAGTTCTCGGTGCCATCTGTACATACTTACTTAGCAAAGCTGATCTGAGTGTGGGTGTGACTGAGAGACACTGGGAACTGAACCTAGTCCTTGCCTTGGAAAGGGAGGCTCCAGGGCTGGGGAGATGACTCCGGGGTTGAGAGTGTTCACTGTTCCTCCAGTGGATCTAAGTTTGCTTCCCAACACTCACATCAGGCAGCTCACAAATGCCTGTATCTCTGCCTTCAGGGGGACCCAAAACCTTCCTCTGGCTTTGCCTCTTTGGATACCTGTATATATGTGCATGTGTACACACACACATAAAAATAAAAAATATTAAAGTATTAAGATAAAAACTGACTTTAAAAAGAGAGTCAGTGTTCGAAGGCAGAAGCAAAGACATGTTGATCACCTAATGATGGCCCCTCAAACAGTGACCAGGGCATGTCAACACCATCTTCACTGTGAGCATTGTTTGAGATGGGGGCTAATGCAGAGATGCTCTTGTCAGCTTGGTTTCTAAGAATATGGAATTAGAAACAATTTAATTTTGGAAAAAAAATAGGAGAGGGAGAGCTAAAGATGGTGTCACACTCCTATAAACCTAGGATCCAAAAGACCAAGGAAGTATTGTAAGTTCAAGGCTAACCTGCACCACACAGGAAGACTCTGTGCTAAATGTGGTGACACATGACTTCAAGTCCAGTACTGGGGAGGCAGAGGCAGGTAGATCTCTGTGAGTTGAGGCCAGTTTTGATCCACATACTAAGTTCCGGGGCAGAACTACACAAAAAATCTCTGCATTAAAAAAAAACAAACAAACAAACAAAAAACACCATTTTTTTCTCAAATAAATAAGAATAAAGGAGGGGACAGATTAAAGTGTGGAGATTTTAATATGAGTGCTTGACAACCATTAAAACAATGTTGTTGCCGGGCAGTGGTGGCGCACGCCTTTAATCCCGGCACTTGGGAGGCAGAGGCAGGTGGATTTCTGAGTTCAAGGCCAGCCTGGTCTACAGAGTGAGTTCCAGGACAGCCAGAACTACACAGAGAAACCCTGTCTCCAAAAACCAAAAAAAAAAAAAAAAAAAAAACAATGTTGTCTGAGTTGTCTAGTGTTGGAGGGATATTGAAAATGTAACACTGAGTAAAAAATTGGGGAACAAAATGACCCCAGTTGTCTTAGTTAAGGTTTCTGTTGCTGCAGCGGACATCATGACCAGAATGAAATAGGGAGGGAAGGTTTACTTGGTTCACGTCTCTATCTCATTATTCATCACTGAATAATGAAGTCAGGACAGGAACTCAAACCATGCAGGATCCTGGAAGCAGGTGCTCATGCAGAAGCCACGGAAAGGTGCCACTTACTGGCTTGCTCTGCCTGCTTTGATATAGCACCAAGGTCCACCAGCCCAGGGGTGACACTGCCCACAGCGGGTTGGGCCCACTCCAAGCAATCACTAATTAAGAAATGTCCTACAGCTGGATCTTATGCAGGAATTTTCTCAATTGAGGTCCCCTCCTTTCATATAATTCTAGCTTGTGTCAAGTTGACACAAGACTAGACAACACTGGCCAGTTTAGGGTGCCAGTGGGGAAAGCGTTCATAAAGTCCCACCAAAAAGCAGCCAGGGGGGTTTTCAATTTTCTTTTCTACACCTTTGAATGTTTATGATTTTCCATAGGAAATCATGTCTTTATCATGTACGACTATGTACAAAATTCTTCTGTCTCCAGTTTCTGCAGATGGCCCTGTGGTCCTGCCTCAGTGAGCTCCACATGGCTTCAGGAACACCTGAAGAAGGGCTCTCCTTGCCCTGGGTGCACCTTGCTTATCAGCACTTCAGGACCCGGCTACAGAACCTCTCCAGAATTCTGACCATCCAGCCCCAGGTTCTGAGCAGCCTCAGTCAAGCAGCAGAGAAGCACAACCTGGCTGGGTGTGAAATGGTATGTGTTCTTTTGGGGAAAGCCACCTGCTGCCCTCAGTGAGAGTTTTAGGTTCCATCCTGGGAGCAGAGGGCTTACAGAGCCTTGTTCTAAATAGATTCTTTATGGGCACATCTGCAAAGTAATGGAGGTATAGGTTTCAAGCCTGGACTGCAGAACACACTGGGACTTGGGATGCAGGGTGTCTCGGGGGAGGTAGTAGAGAATAGCATCTTGCTTTGTCACATGCTGGTTCTCCTTGCTGCAGACACTGGATGTAGTTGCAGCAATGGCCTGTGCTGAAATCCTCAAGAGAGACATCCTGATGCCAAGCCCCAAGGTTTGGTTACAGCTTGTGAAGAATCTGTCCACGCCACTGGAGCTTGTCTGTTCAGAAGGGTACTTGCGAGACAGTGGGAGCATGACCAGACCTATCATCCAGGAGGTCAGGTGAGCAGCAGGAGCCTGCCTCTCTGCACTTTGCCTGTACTCACCCCTGGAACCTGCCAAACCCTACAACATAACTGAGGAAGGTGGGCAGGCCTTTCTGGGACAGGAGTGACATTAACCTCATTCACCTGCTTAACAGTGGATCTCTCTCAAGTGCTGGGTATCTCATTTGATTCTAAAGACCCAGGAAGAAAATGGTCCTGGGAGTGGTAGGAAGTGGGCATGCTGTTACAAAGTAGGCAAAGTAGAAGGGACCCCAGGGACAGGCATGGCAAGGGGCAGGCTGTCAACATCAGGAGACAGTCCTGTGCTGCACGTGCAGGACCAATGTGCACTGAAGCACTGAACTTGAGACAAGTCTTACCTGAGCCTGGTGTGTAGAAGAGTGGGAAGGTCGTCTGTAACACAGTGCTGTGTATGCAGGGCAAGCGCCCTCCAGTTGGCCTAGTCTCCTATCCATTGCTCAGCTCCTGCTCTGTTCTCCCATAGCTCAGGCTCCTCTGTCAGAACTCATTGGGTAACACCCCTCTCTTGACAGAGCCCTGTGGAATCGCATTTTCTCCATTGCCCTCTTTGTGGAGCATGTTCTTCTGGGGACTGAGAGCCAGATTCCTGAGCTGAGTCCGCTGGTAACCACATATGTCTTCTTACTAGACAAAGTAAGTACTGCGCTTAAGTAAAAGTCTGCCCGTCTCTGGGCATTGTGGAGACACGAAACCTCCCCGGCCAGTTTCCTCTGGTTGGTGGATTATTGCTTAGTTCTCTGTCAAGCTTACATAGCTGTGCAAAGGGCAGTGATGTCATGACAGACCACTGCATCCTTGATGGTGGCTATTTGACCATCTCCTCTTAGGTTGCCAAGCCAGGGTTATCACTGAGCATTCAGTTGCAGGAACAGGTACGCAGTTAACCAGCCTGTGACTTCTTTGGAAGGAATGAAGAAATTAGCACCCTTACCCTCTAGAGTGCCCATAAAATGACCCAGTGGCTCAGCTCAGGGGGAAAATATGCCATCACCATGGTCGTAGCAACAGCCATGAGGAAGAGCAAGGGAAAAGGAAACCACTATGCTGCTGCCCCTCCAAACCTTTGATGACACAAGTGAGTGACATTACAGGACACTGTTTTGCAGAAAAAAGCTACCATCTCTAAGAATACTGGCAGCAGCAGCAGCAGCCACAGCCTCTCAGCAGCACAAGCTCCATGTCCTTTCTCCCTACACTGTCCTCATCCTTGGGAACTTTCCATGAGGGAAGCCAGTTGGGATAGCCATTGGCTCCACGCAGCTGGGACAGCGCTGGTGGGCACCATGGGAGGCCGACAGGGAAGCCAGGTTCCGATGAGCACCGTGAAGTACTTGAGTCATGCAGAAGCTCATTTCTCAATTCGTAACAGAATGGGCTTTAGCAGCATCAAACCAGCTCCCAGAAGCCAAGTGTGCATGCAGGGTTCTTCGGTCTTGTCTCTTTGTCATCTTTAATTGACACCTTCCACTCGGAAATCTTAGGAAGTTCTTTCCTGGTACCACAGCCCATGAGATATTGAGTGTATTGTACTGTTTTCAATCTCATCTTTGCTGTGAGGCTGGTTCCCACTACCTGGCTGGAAGTGTCAGAAGGAATCTGTGGGTAGATAAAGGGCCTCAGGTCTCATCTCCCACTAAGGTGGGAAGGAAGACTGTGTTGTGTGTTGCAAAAGCCACCTCTCATCATCGAGCTGACCCTGACCAGGGGTCAACAGTCATGAGGCCCCCAGCACTGTCCAACGAGCACTGTTATAAGATTCAGAAAATAGCCAACACATACTTAAAAGTTTTTTCACTTAGCTTGATAACTTGAGTTTACACAGATAGAAAAATAAGATATTGTAATTTAAAATATTTTACTTTTTCTAATCATTTTATTTTATTCCATTAATTAATTTATTTATTTGTTGAGAGCCACACTGCCCCACATTTGGGGGCCAAAATACTATGAATCGCTCTGTCCCACGCTTGGGGGCCAAAATGTCTCAGACCGCTCTATCAATGTTGGAACCTGCACTGCCAAAAGCCTTGGGGGCTAAACTGTTAGAGCCCGCACTGCCCCAAGCTGCTCCAGTCCTCGGGTCAGGGTTCAGCAAGAGAGAGAGTGAGGATGGACGCGAAGAATGGAGACCAGACAGAGTGTGATTCAATCCCATTTATTCTTCAGTCTCTCTTCTTCTCTCCAAGTCCCTAGTTCCTAGTACCAAGTCTTAGGTCCTAATCCTAGTTCTAAGTTGCTAGTCTCTTTCCCAGTTCCAAGTTACCTGCCTCAAGTCTCAAGTACTTTTCCAAGTACAAGTGTCTAATAATTTTTTCTGTCTGCCTCCTCGCCTTTTATATGTCTCACTTCTAAGCCACGCCTTTAAGTCTTATCTCTAAATTACACCTTTAAGTCTCACATACCCAAGGGAAAATCCTGGGTATCTAAAATAAGATGTTATCAGAGTGTGCTCAGCTGTTGTAGGCTATTGTAAACAAGTCTCTTATCAGGGTATATAGCTCAAGATGGCTGCATAGATGATAGCCTCCTTCTGTCGGCTCCCCACATTTATTCACTGAGATACTTAAAAATCTTTGTTTTTAAAGTACATTTAAATATAGGAACTTTCTTCTTGGGTTTTTTTTTTTCTGTTTTGTTTTTTTAAGATGAGGTCTCACTATGTAGCTCTGGCTGTCCTGGAACTCAGTATGTAAATCAGGCTGTCTTGGAATTTGCATGGGTGTTTTGCTTGCATGTATGCCTGACATCCAGGGAGACAGGCCAGAGTATCAGATCCCCTGTGAGCTGCCATGTTGGTAATGAGAATCAAACCAGGATCCTCTGGAAGAGTAGCCAGTGTTCTTAACGGATCCAGGCCCTGAAAGTGTGGGAACTTCCTAAGGCAAGCATCCAAAGAGCCTTGTGCTGCTCTTCTGAGGTTAGGACTGCGTGTTAGCAGCCACGGAGACAGTGGGTATTGGGTCACTCTCCAACACCTGAGGACTTTGCACCTGCACCGTGGACCCTTACTACTCACTATTGCCCTTCTCCCTCAGTGTCTTGAAGAGGACTCTAACCTCAAAACCCACAGGCCGTTTGTGGCTGTGATGACCACACTCTGTAACTGCAAGGACAAGGCCAGCAAGAAGCTCAGCAGGTAAGATGTGTAGTTTTAAGACTTTGAGATTATCTGGATTTGGGATGGAAGAAACTGCTTGTAGCCAGCATTTCTGCTCAGGAATTGATCACTTTCTTGGGTTCTAGGTTTGGTATTCAGCCGTGTTTAATCTGCCAGGGAGATGCACAGGATCCCGTCTGTCTGCCTTGTGATCATGTGTATTGTCTACTTTGCATTCAAACCTGGCTCATCCCAGGACAAATGATGTGCCCCTACTGTTTAACTGACCTGCCAGACAAGTTCTCACCAGCTGTTTCCCAGAACCACAGGTAAAGCACCCTTTCTCTTAAGAAAGCTTCTTCTGTTTGTTTTTTGGGGTTTTTTTGTTTGTTTGGGTTTTTTTTGGTTTGTTTGTTTCTGTTTTTGTTTTTTGTTTTTTGTTTTTGGTTTTTAGAGACAGGGTTTCTCTGTATTGCCTTGGCTGTCCTGGAACTCACTCTGTAGATCAGGCTGGCCTCGAAATCAGAAATCCGCCTGCCTCTGCCTCCCAAGTGCTGGGATTAAAGGCGTGTGCCACCACTGCCCAGCCCTCCTTTTTTTTCCAACATGGTCTTTGGAGATGCCAGCTCTTTGTCATCGTTCCTTGGGTGTAAGGGCTGGTTTCAGAGAACTTCCATAAGCAATCCTAGAAGCAAGACTTCTTGGACATCTGCCTCATAATCCCTTTCCTCAAATCCCTTGAGACAGCAAATGTAGGAGATAAGCCAGTAAGTCACAAAGTCCTTGGAAGAAAACCACACATGTGGGTGCAGCTTGGCGTCTTTTAGTGGGGAGGACTGGCATGGTGCTGGAGGTAGAACTGAGACTCAGCATGTCCCCTGCCACTCACCCACCCCCTACCCATCATTGCCTTCTTTGTATGTATATGTATGTGTTCATGTGAGTGTGTGTTCACATATATGTAAATGAGTGTGTATGTGTCCACAAGTCACATACAAGGTATCTTCCTTCATCACTCTAAGTCATATTTTGTGAGAGGGACCTCAGTAACCCTGCAGCTCATCTCTGCCTGGCTGACTAGCCAGTGAGGTCTAGGAATCCTCCTCCTCATCCCCACACACCCTCATGCTGAGATACAGATGCAAGGGCAGTACTGATAGGACCATCTCCCAGTCCTCATCTGTGTGAACACAGCCTCAGCCGCTGCCTGAGGATGAAGGCGGATCTGACCCAGCTTTTAGGAGATGGAGGAGCAAAGCCTCAGCAGCCCTGACTGTGTCCCATTTTATTGCCCATGCTCTAGGACATCCAACAGTCCAGACAATGACAGTGTCCTAGAAGTGGTCCTGACACTGCTGTAGTCTGGAGTCCAGTTCTGATCATTGTTAAGTTCATCTCGATTGTCGACTCAAAATCAAAATGGAAAAACAAAACAAAAAAACACAGCCCAGTTTTAATCCTAGCAGTTAGGAGGCTGGTGTAGTTCATTATGAAGTTCAAGGTCAAACAAACCTTGATATTTAAACCAAAATACTATCCAAACATCCCTTCCCTCTGCCTGGACGTATTGGGGAACACGTTCTACAGTTCTTTTGTCACACGTTCTCCTCCCTCCTAAGGAAAGCCATTGAGAAGCACGCCCAGTTCCGGCACATGTGCAACAGCTTCTTTGTGGACCTGGTCTCCACCATGTGCTTCAAGGATAACACTCCCCCTCAGAAGCCCGTGATTGATACGCTGTTGTCCTTGCTCTTCATACAGAAGGAGCTGCTTAGAGATGCTTCCCAAAGTGAGTTCCCTTCTTCCCATAAAGGTAAAAAACAGAGTTTGGGCCCAGCTTTGTACCATGATACAAACTATAATCCCCTTCTCTCTCTGGCTGCAGAACATCGTGAACACACGAAGTCTCTGTCTCCATTTGATGATGTTGTCGACAAGACTCCTGTCATCCGCTCTGTGGTGTTAAAACTGCTTCTCAAGTACAGGTCTGTAGTGACAATTGTGGTTTCTTGAAAAATACAGAAATAGTATGGAAATATTTTCATTTTAATCCCAGGTGTGGGATGTGAGGCTGCTTCAGACTGTCCACAGCAGCTGGCCATGATTTGCCTCGTGCTCTAGCAGGGGCAGGGTTTTGCCAGCTGCAGATAGTTCCTGCAATTGTCTGACATTTGGAAATCTGGGGGCTTTTCTGGGTATATTTAAATGCTCGAGCCCTGAGAGGGTGGGCTGTGGGTTGTTGGTTGTTTGCTACGTAGTCTTGCTCAAAGAAACAAGAAGAAATTAGATATCCAGATAGCAAAGATCAAACTTGTCCCAAGAAACTCAATGCTCCTAATCACCAGGAAGTAGTTTAATGATAACATTGTTCCCTTTCCCCTCTGTGAGCTGGGAGCTCCTCTTTGGTCTGGAGAAGCTTTCTGTGTAAGCAAACACAGTTTACTTAAAGCTTGTGTGCTTATAGTTTCCCCCATGGGCCCATGAGTGTGGCCAAGTAGCAAGTGATAGTTAGCAAGAAACCATGGTGTGGTTCTGGCCCCAGACCCTGGAACCCAGTCTTGTGACACACTGGGAAGTAACTTGCTGTCTAGTACCTTCTGAGCTCTGGTGGCCTGTGGGTCTGTGTTTTTCTGAATGTGGGCTGCGTCTGTCGGGTCAGAGAAGTAGAATGCACCCTGTCCTCTGGGGCAGAGGTGCTGAGCCAGACCTGTAGCTCTTCAAGTGACCATGTGGTTCCAAATCCAAAATTCACCCTAGAATCCTATTAAGGCACCTTCAGCCTGTTGGGTATCTGCAGTCGCATTCCTTCTGGTGATGGAGACGCTCTGGAGTCACAGTCCTGGTTTCCTTCCCTACTATGCACACAGAGTTGTTGACAGTACAAATTTCACTCATTTGCCTTCCTAAGTCATGCCCCTTAAGGGTGTAACCTGCCAGCTCTCATAAACTACACTCCTTTAAGGGGGTGACTTGCCTCTATTCTGGGAGGACCCACCAGCTGCACAGCAGAACCCAGTGGTCACCTCACAGTTGCATGGAGTTGTCCTGAGTTAGGAACTAGCTGCTTGTTTCAGGTTGTGCTATCTGGGCCTGGAAGGGCAACTGCAGGAACAGAGCTGGGCCTGCTGGCACTTTCCTAAGGACAGAGTGATCCTGTTACAGCTAAACACTATGGTAGTTGCTACCAATGATACAGTTTAAATATTTAAGTGAGAATTTGAATTTTAGACCACAAGTTGATCCTACTTTGTAAGACTTAAAATTCTTATTGAGGAGATCCATGGTGATATTAATGGCTCTATATGGGGTATTTTTTTCCAGTGCATTCTACAATAAAAATGTATCAATAGTGCAAATATTTTCCAAATAACCAATCATGTATGTCAAACATTCAGGTTCTGGGGATGCAGTCTGGTAGGGTACTTGCCTGACAATACAAGGCCCTGGGTTAGACCTAACACTGGGGGAAACGTCCCATGAACTGACATAGCCAGGAGCACTGTGTCTCTTTCCATAGCTTCCATGAAGTAAAGGATTACATCCAGAACTACTTGACCCAGTTAGAAAGCAAAGCATTCCTCACAGAAGACAAGACAGAACTGTACCTGCTTTTTATCAGCTGCCTGGAGGTATGATGGTTGTTGTGCATTTCTTTTGGGAACTGAGCCATGTAGTTCATACAGTGAAAGCATTTCTGAAAAACTACAGGATGCCACTGTAGAACAACAAAGAGATACTCTGTTCTGTGTGTGGGAAAAACAAAACGAAGTTTCAGAGCTGTGTGGCCACCCTGTGTAGTTCGTATATAGTCATGAGTTGCCTGATGGTGCTTCAGTACTACCTGTCCCTCAGGGGCCACTGTGAGATGATAGCACTTAGTGATGTCCAGGCTATCATTGTTCTGTAAGTGACTGATGACTACACAACTGAGTTCCCCAGTGATGCATTTCTTAGGCCATGGTGCATAATTGTCATGCCACTTACTACAAAAGACAAAACCTCCCAGGTCTAGAGCACAGCCCAGGATAGCAGTGGTTATCCTCAGCTCAACACTAT
>JANHMN010000002.1:2361947-2422122 GCA_030674055.1 Rhabdomys pumilio | reverse complement strand
CTATAGAGCACGGCCCAGGATAGCAGTGGTTATCCTCAGCTCAACACCATGGACACTTTCTATCATTCTTACATTAATTACACATTTCCCTTGTAAATTTGCTTGTAAAAGTCTCTTGCCCTTAAATAGAATGGGATGCTAGTTTTCTATGGTTCAAAAAAAAAAAAAAATACACACTGCAACTTTCAATGCTCTTGCTATCCCATGACTCTACACAGGCTTGCTGTGGCAATTTTCAAAGGCAGGGGTTTTCTGGTGTGAACTAATGCCCTAGTCTCTACGCCCTCATTCCTCAGGACTCAGTACAGCAGAAGACAAGTGCTGGCTGCAGAAATCACGAGCAGGTTCTCAGAGAGGAAGGCCATTTCCTTAGGACATATTCCCCTGGACTGCAAGGCCAGGAGTCTGTGCGCACTGCTTCAGTGGAGTACCTGCAGGAGGTGGCCAGAGTCCGCCTGTGCCTTGACTTGGCTGCCGACTTCCTCTCAGAGCTTCAGGAAGGCTCAGGCAAGTCTCCTGTGGAGATCTTCTAATTCAGAAGTCTGGGAACTATAGAAAACCTGCTCTTAGGACACGGCTGTCCTCATCCACTGACCCTTTCCTCTCTATTCTTTCATGATGGGATTCCAAAGAACAGGCTTAAGGCTTCTAGCTGGTTTTGTCTTCATAGCAGATGTCCATCGCTGTCCCTCACCTGCTTTCTCCAAACTCACAGAACTGGCTGAAGATAAGCGGTGTTTCCTGAAGCATGTTGAGCAGTTCTGCACACGTGTCAACAATGACTGGCACAGAGTGTACCTGGTGAGGAAACTCTCAAGCCAGCGTGGGATGGAATTTGTGCTGGGCTTCTCCAGACAGGGCCATCCATACCAATGGGTGTTTCCCAGGGATGTCATTGCACATCAGGTAAGGAACAGGGTCTTGGGCACGAAGGGCATGCTTCTTACAGTCCTACTTGCAGCATCCTGCAGCTAGACTTGGGGCGGAGGCTCAATGTGCTGCCCGCCTATGTTTGCCCCAATCCATACGGGAAATGGGCCTTTGCATCTGCTTCACCATGACTTTAACCATCATACATATGACACCCATGGGTATCAGGGTGTGTGTGTGTGTGTGTGTGTGTGTGTGGTTGTGATGTATTCATTTACAGTTATTTAGGTTTGATTTCTTACTGAGCTGGATACAGGTAAGGTAAATGAATGTTTCTGCCCTACCAGCAATTATGTCCTTTCCACCTCTGGCAGGTAGAAGAGACCAGGAAGACAGAAATCAGAGCAATGACTGGGAGAAGTGTGGCTTTTAAGGCCTTACTGTAGCACCTTTCCTGGTACTTAGAACTCACTTCTGCCTGTCCTAGAATTATCTAATGGCAATAAAACTCCTTATTTTTCTTCCTTCATTATTATCATCATAATCATCACCACTGGGGCTTGGAGATGACAAATGTTATGTCACCTGGCCTCAATCAAGTCCTGTGAGTGGAGCAAGCAAGAAGCTACAAAATCAGTACAGGCCCTTTCCAGGCTTCCAGTCCACAGAAGAGATAAATAACTCCCAAAGATGGTCCCTGTGGGCCATGTCTTGGAGGTCCTTCCAAGTCAATCTGATACCTTTGTCTGCCTAGAGTTCTTTGCAAAGTGTCTCTCATTATTCCCACTGTGATTAACCGCTATAATGCTGGAATTGCAGAAGGACCACCCAAGTCACATGGACCGATACCTCGTCCATGGTGATGAATACAAGGCTGTCCGTGATGCACTGGCCAAAGCTGTACTTGAGTGCAAGACCCTAGACATTGGGAATGCTCTGATGGTAAGATGGGCCTGGGCTTCTCTCTGATAGCAGGAGGCACTGCCTGGAGGCTTGCATCTTCCCTGACATACATCAAATGATGGAGCGAGCAACTGAGTAGCCCCTAGATTGACACTGTGCTAGAAATCAGACGTTCATGGCCTCCTGCCTTCACAGGAAACTGGTGGCTGGAACAGGTGCAATGACACTTGAGTTAGCCAGTGTCTGTAACGGAGCCCCTGATGAGAAGCTGCTCCAGCCTCACTCAGACCTGAAGAAGGCTAGCACAACGCACAGATTCCTTTGTATGTTTATGGCTTACTCATGCTCCTGACAGATAATGATGTCAAGGTTTTTAGAAGCCCGACCTTGAAACTGCTCTGGTTCTCTTCTCGTTTGAATCCCTGCCACTGTTCTGAGAAGGAGGAAATAGAAACCCTGTCTCTGCTTAGAAAATATTTCTGATAATAGGGAAGTAGTCATCCAGAGGACAGCTGCTGGCTGTCTAGCAAGGAACCACAGATTTCCAGAGTGTGGCCAGAAGATGCCTCCCCCTCCTCAGTAATGTAGTTCAGTGTAAGGGCCTAAGAAGTGCTACATATCCTTTATCGTACTTGATGTCTTTGACTCTGCAGGCCTGCAGAAGCCCCAAAGCCCATCAGACAGCCTACTTATTGCTGGCCTTGTACACCGAGGTGGCTACTTTGTACCACCCCCGCAATGGCAGCCTCCATCCAGAACCAAAGGTGAGCAGCCCATCAGAACCAAAGGACAGCAGGTCTGTGTCCACAGTCTCATCTCATCAACATCACAAACACAGATGATGCTGGTAATTTTCTACCTATGATAGAGGTAGAAACCTTACTAGAGGGAAGATCTATCTGAACTACTAAAACATAAACCATGAAATTTTACTGCATTTTGTTTTTCTTCAGTGCTTGGGATACTGGTGTGCATGCTGGGTGGTGCTTACCACAGAGCATCCTTTGAGCATGTCTGTTTTCTGTCTTTGTTCTTTGCGACAAGTCTTGCTATGCATGTGCAGCCAGACTGGCCTTAAACTCGTAACACTCTTCCCTCTGCCCTGAGTCCCGGGATTACAGGTGTGCATTACCACACCATGTGCAATGCTGGAGCTCAGGGTGTGGTTTTCTGTGTTGTGTTCAGGGTATCATACAGTCTGGGCTAGTCTTTAACTTGAACTCTTGAGTCTCCTATCTCCACCTTCCAAGTGCTCAGTCCAGTTCTACAATGTTGTTTTGAAACATGTTAATGTTAAAACATTTTTCTCATCAGCAACTGGAGACTGTGAACAAATTCATTCAGGAAAGCAAGACCCTCTCTGCTCCTAACATCAGATGCTTTGCAAGATCGCTAGTGGATAATACTCTTCCCCTGCTGCAGACTGGGTCTGCTCACAGTAGCCTGCAAGGAACGGTGACTGAAATGGCCATCCACATGGCAACCATACTCCTCTGTGGACAAAACAAGGTTTTGCAGCCCCTGAGGAACTTGGCCTTCAATCCCATCAACATGGAGGTAAGGTCACTTCTGTTTTCCCTCCGTATCTTCAGGGCTTTGTCCCCATCCGTCTGCCCACAGTGGTGGTGAAACGTGGCCTGCCTCCCACAGACTCCTAGCACTGTGTTAGTCAGGCTTCTCTAGAGGAACAGAACCAATGGCATGAATACATGTTGAAAGGGGATTTGTATTTGTCAGACAGCTCTGTGTGATACAGTCAGGGTAGCCCTACAATGGCTGTCTCACACTGGAGAGTCCAAGAACCCCATAGCTGCTTAGTCCCCTAGAGGGTTCCTGGAGACTCTCTCACGTCAGGGATGGATGGCAGCAGGAGCAACAGGAAGATGAACTCAATAGTAATGTTCAAACAACCGATGAACTTGCCAGCAGGATGGGAAGGCAAAGGAACACATAGCAAAGCCTCTCCTGGGACCTCCTTAGATATAGAAAGTAGGGTAGGTCTTCTCACATCTCTCATAGGTATGCCCAGGAGTTTATCTCTTAGCTGATTCCAGATCCAGTAAGAGTGACAGCCAAGATTAGCCAGCATAGGCATCTGTGGCAAATAGTTTGGAGGCTGCAAAGTCAATGCCCTCCTTGCTTTGCTCTAACTGTACGGATGTGCACTCACTTGTCATGACCTGTCCTGCTTCTGGGCTTTCAGAATGCGTTTCTTCCAACAATGCCTGAAGACATGCTGGTTCAAGCCAGGATGTGGAAAGACATGCAAACTGGCCTCTGGTACAGTAAGTGTTGGCATCATGCTCTTCTGAGTCTAACACAGACCTTGGGTTGTGCTTGGGGTCCACAGTAGCCTTTGGAAGCTTACAGGACCCATGCTCTGCTGATGCCGGGTCCTAACTCTCTTATGTCTGAGTCCAGAGAGAGCCCTTTGCAGTGCACTTGTGTGATCTAGAACATGCATCTGAGAAAAGAGGGGACTCTGAACCACACTGAAGTTCAAAGAAAGACAAGGCTGAAGTACAGAACTGGAAGGCAAAAAATCATGTAGCCCAAGGCTTTGTGGAGTTTGGTGTTGCTTTGAGTAAATAATCTTTTAAAAGTATTTTAAAATTTTGTCAGATAGGCCGGGCGGTGGTGGTGCACTTGGGAGGCAGAGGCAGGTGGATTTCTGAGTTTGAGGCCAGCCTGGTCTACCAAGTGAGTTCCAGGACAGCCAGGGTTACGCAGAGAAACCCTGTCTCGAAAAACAAAAAAAAAAAAAAAAAAAAAAAAAAAATGTCAGATAGCAATAATAAATCCAAAGAAAAGAAAGGTGGAAAATACTATCTACCATGCTACCACAAATTCACTGTTTGTGAACTGGTGATCTAATTTATCTTTGCTTTCTAACTAAGTTCAGACATCTTCAGTGAGCACATCCATCTTCCACACTTAGCATAGAGCACACACTTCCTCACAATTTACCAGACAGTGCAAGTTTCTAGGGAGGTGCTGTGTCATACTTGATCAGGATCAAAGAGGGCAGAGTGTCGGGGGCCCAGTGGGTCATCTGGACCCTAACTAGACAATGTATGTCTTATTCTTTTAACAGCTTGTCCCAGCGGCCATCTGTGCTTTGTAGGAGAGGTGAGTTTTGGTGCTTGGGTTTGCTTAGGTGGAAGCTCAAACTGTGTGTTCCCCAGAGAACAGAGCAGAGAAGAGGTGGGCGGAGGACGAAACCTTGACCTTCTGGTAAAACACAGACTTGTTCTGAGGACCATTCAGAGTATCCAGTCAAGTACCTGCCTTACTGAAGGCTTCTGGCCCAGGGCTCCCCCATGCAGCACCACAGGCGCTCTCCATTGTAAGGCCTGCTCCATGATTTTCACAATAGCTAGCAGCATGTTTGGCCTCTGCACAGTAGATACAGATTTGAGTGGCAACAGCTACCCAAATTGGGATGAGCTGGAATGTCTCCAGACATTACCACAGGGCCATGAACCCCAGTGGGCTGCTGCTGGTTGGGATAACTGCATCCTCAGACTACACAGTAGGGGCTGGCGACACTACAGAATGGGAAGGAAATCCCAGAGTTGGCTTTTGCCACCCTAGGCGCTGTGCCTGCCGAGCAGCAGGCTACCAGGCTGCAGTGACATGTCCTTCATGAAGGACGAGTTGTGGAGGGAAGGACTGAGGCAAACACCTCGCTATTTCTGGAGCTTTTGTACTTACTTGTCCATGGAATGAGGCACAAAAGGATTCTTCCCCAGTATGACCCAGGCTCAGAGGGGGGGGGGTGTCTATGACTACTTTGGTGTGCTATGGGCCATGTGTCACACAGTACAGAGCTATACCATCTAACTTTTTTAAAGGGGCCCTTGCAAATAATAAATGTTATAGTTGGATTTTAAAAAATCACCATTGTATATTAAAAAAAAAAAAATCAGGCTGAAAGTGAGTAATGGTGCTTTTCATGGTGTGAGATAGTGAAGCCCTAAGATTAGTGTGCAGGTCCAAGAAAGGAATAGAGTTGGGTGTAAGAAAGGAAAACTGTGCTTCAGAATTTCCTATACTGTGTCAATCAATTTAGAATTCAAACTCAGCTTTACATCTACTTTTCAAAAAAGTTTGCATTACTGTTACCATGCGTATAGTGCCCACCCTGTCCCCGTATCACACATAGGAGCCATCCCTTTCCGTGGCAGTGCAGGGTTGTTCCACAGCAGCTACTGTGCATAAAACACTGTGTTCACTCTAGTGTGGCAGGCCAATGGAAGAGAGCTTCTGTCCGGAATGTCGTGTTCCAATCGGAGGCCGTGATCACATCCCGTGCGAGGGTTTCCATGCTGTCAGGTACATAAGCTTCTTCCTTGCTAGTAATCAGCCCTGGGCTTCATGACTGCTTCTACTCTTTTTGTCTAAACCGTCACTAACTTGTGCCACAGACACTATCACCCTCCTGGATTGATGTCATGTATGGATGGCATTAGTGCCCAAGTCCCTGTCATCAGGAAATCATAAGGTGCTGTCACTGGGCCTAAACTCAACATGGCTGGCATATTAGCACTTACCAATACAGACATGCTGTGTGGGTCCTGGGCTTACTCCTTGTACAAATATTTTTCTATAAGCAGATGCCCTGACTTGGAAGGACAGTCAGGTACAACACACTGAGCCAGCATTTGCCCATCTTGACACATGCCACCTAACTTGAACTGTAAATCACCGGCCTTAGTTCTCTCTCATCTTCCCAACTGCAGCAGTCTAGGGTTTTTGTTTGTTTTATTTTTTTTTTTTGTTTTTATGCATAAGATCTCATACTATATCCATGGCTATCCTGGTACTTGCTATGTGGCCCAGGCCTGCCTCAGCCTTCTGAGTGCTAGGATTACAGGGGCACACCGCCAAACTTGGTTTGTTTTTGTTTTTCAAAATGTAAGGAAAATAAATGACACATAGTAAAGCTTGCCAAATATTGCCATGCCTTGGTTTGTGTGAGGGGTAGGTTCTAAGATACCTACAACATTGTAAAATCCTTAGTAAAAGCTGCTTGTCATATAAAATGGCACAGAAATTAGATAGAATGCCACTCCTCTCCCATGTGCTCAGTCATCTAGACTGTTTACAAGGCCTGTCACAATATGAGTGCTATAAGAAAGTCTAGGTAGATAAGTCTGGCCCCACAGTTCTGATACAGTACAGCTCATTACTCCCTTAAGATTGATTGGTGGGGCCTGTCTACAGCACAGTATGTTCTGGTACCTCTGATATAGTCAAAGCTACTTATCTCTAAGCTGAATGTACTTGACATGCAGTATTTTTGTAACTGAATGTACACACTGTATCTCCCACATATGATGCAAAATGTTCTAGAAGACCTTGGATCACTACTGGGAAAATGAGAAGAATGTAGAAAATACAAGCATGGGTGCAAAATGTTCCAAACTCTAGCTGCCCAGGGACGGATGCACGCCTCTTTCCTGATGCCTTCTTGGGGGTCAGCAGCAGACATTTCATGTAGCCAATCTTGGGTTGTTAGCCAGCCAGAACGGAGGTCTGGAAAGATATATAGGCAGGCATCCCCACACCAAGAAGGAGAAGTAGGAGGAAGAGGAAGAAGGAAGAGAGGAAGGGGATAATGATGACTTTCAATGTTGTTTCCTCGGAGCACGGAACCCTACCTCCAAGTCCTGAGGGTCTCAGACATCACCCTAGAGCTTAGAAGATTAGCTTCTTTCAGTCTTCACCTTGTCTCTTCTCTTCCTTTCCAGAAACAATGAGGATAGAACACAGACAGGCCACGTGTTGGGGAACCCACGGTCCAGTGGTGCAGCAGAAGCATCTGACCGAGGGCAATCCCCAGTGGTCTTTATCCTCACCCGGCTATTCACTCATTTGGCTATGCTTGTGGGAGCCACCCAGAATCCCCAGGTATTTGTAATAAGCTGCTACTCAGCGTTCTCTTGAGCTACTAGACAAGAGCTTGCTGTTGTTTTCTGTCAGCCCTTATGTCTTAAGCTTGCGTGCCAGTGCCTGTGGGTTAGGAGTATGCTGCTGGTGCCTCGTCTGCCAGGTCACAGAAACCTAACCTTTTCCAACACCGCATGAAATGCGATGAAGTACTTTTCAGATTATGTAAAACCCATTTCTTCGCCGGGCTGTGGTGGCACACGCCTTTAGTCCCAGCACTTGGGAGGCAGAGGCAGGAGGATTTCTGAGTTCGAGGCCAGCCTGGTCTACAGAGTGAGTTTCAGGACAGCCAGGGCTACACAGAGAAACCCTATCTCAAAAAACCAAAAGAAAAAAAATCCATTTCTTCTTTTTATTACTATCTTTCATGGTGCTCTAGAGATAAGAGTTCTATCATGGAAGGATACAGAATCCGGTTTTCTTTTTAACTCATACCAACTAGTTTTTTGCATTATGTCACCTGTACACAAGGTGTAAGGACCCTATGATAAAGTTTATTTTCAGAGAGCAGCATGGAGAAGCTAAGGCCATCCAGGCTGCATCTCTACCATATGGATACTAGCTAAGAAAACAACAAGTTCAAGGTTGATGTCTCAGACAATCCCACAGCCAGCTTCTGCCTGTTCCTTCTACCACCTCTGTTGCTACATCATGCTTAGAAGCCATCCTCTGACTTGATGCTGGTGTCTTGATGTCCTGGCCTCTCCTGGGCTCACCATCTCCACTATATACGAGATATTCTGAACATTTTGTTTCATTACTCCCAGGCCCTGATGAATATCATTAAGCCTCGGGTCCACGACCCACAAGGCTTCCTACAGCAGCACATCCAGAGAGACCTGGAACAGCTAACCAAGATGCTGGGCAAGAGTGCAGACGAGACCACCCATGTGGTACACCTCATCCTGAGAAGCTTGCTCAAGGAGCAGCACCAGAGTAAGCAAAGGGGAAGAGAGCTAAGCTAGGCTAAGGAGTCATATCCCATGACTCCTGAGTGAGTGAAAACCACAAACTTGATGATAACCTGTAATCTAGTACTTGGGAAGCTGAGGCAGGAGTAATGTGAATTCTTGGGTCATCTGGACTTCACAGGAAAATCCTTTTTTAAATAAAAAGAGAAGGGATGGAAGAAAAAGAAGCCCAGACTCCTTCTAGCGGGCTGAAGAAATCACTCTATTCTCAAACCACCATGCACAAGGACCTTTGGAACTTGGGAGTGTTTATACACAAGTACAAACTTACTGTGTTGGAGACACATGCCAAGCAAGACTTATACCCAAGACTCAGTCATTAGCTTTGCTTCTGATTTTTACTAAAAGTTCCTTGGTTGTAAACCAGTCTCCTAGTTGACCATGAGCTGTTTCCGTGTACACAATTTATTTGAAAAAAAAAAAAAAACAAGCACTGCTCATTGAGCTGACAGTTGTGTTCTAAGTATTTAAATCTACCAAGAAATGACATGCAAGATGATTTGATAAATAGCACTGAAGATGGCATTAGTTTTTTTAAAAGCTTTATTAATTTATCTTACATATATGTGTGCCCTGTCTTCATGCATACCAGAAGAGAGACTCAGATCCCATTACAAACCACCCCGTAGTTGCTGGGAATTGAAATTAGGATCTCTAGCTACTACTCTTCCAGTGTTCTGAACCACTGAACCATCCTCCAGGCCATGAAGATAGCATTGTTAAGAATGGCTTTTTCTTAACTGGAAAACAAACAAACAAATAAAAAAAAAACAAAAAAACAAAAAAACCTTTTTGATTTTGGTGGTGCTGGGGATTAATGCATGGGGCCTTATACATGATAGGCAAACATTTCTGTTCAGCTACACCAAAGAAAGTCCTGCAATGATCTTTTAAAGCCATCCATGGGAAAACAATGGTATTCTGTGTATTTTATTAAGGCGCATACCTGCCTCAGTGCGTGTGTGGAGGTTGGAGGACAACTTTTAGGAGTTGGCTCTCTCCTTCCACCTAGTTGAGAGAAGTCTCTCTTGTTGCTGCTATTGCTCTGCATATTCAGAATAGCTGGCCTGTGAGCTTCAGGCAATTCTTTTATCATTGCTTCCCATCTTGCAGTGCAGACATTAGAGATGAAAGCCACTACAGCAGGTGTTTGTGGGTCCTGGGGATAGAGCTCGGGTTGTCAGGCTTGCATAGCCAGTGCTCTTACTTATCACCCCAACCTTTGAAAATAAGATAATAACAAGAAATGGGCCGCCTGCAAACAGAGCCCACTCTTCTAGGGCCTTCCTTCCCAGTCTGCATTACAGGAACTTGCTATTTAGTAAAACCTCATTTCACTGACAGCCTGTTGTTTTGGTGTGATTTCACACAAATGAGGGCGCTCTAGAAGGCTGCCACTAGCTTAGCTTAGCTTAGCTTAGCTTAGCTTCTACACCACCTTCATAGGTGTTGGTCTGTCGGTAGCAACTGGAGTGGCTGATGGTAGCACTGGGCACCTCTCTTCGGAGCTTCTGGGCTTGCGATTTTAAGTTCCGTTCTTAGTAGTTTTGTTCTGAATGGCTTTGTGATGACAGCAGTGGAGTCAGAGGAGTTGTCTGAAGTTAAGGAATCATCACAAAAGCAGGAGCAGCAGATGAGTGCATCAGGGGCTGTCAGCATCCTCAGGGTACTTAGGAAGGTACTTCCTTCATATTGAATTCTCTTGGCACTTATCTGGTACTTACTGTATGCAGGATGCTGTGGCTCTTATTCTAGGGCAACCCACACATTCTTATTTTATTTGTAGGGGAATTAAATTTCAATGCAGAATGGTCAACCAAAGAATACAGAAACAAGTGGGAGAAGAATTTTGAAATCCTTCTTCTACATGAACTAAAGGTAAGCTGTGACAGTTGCTTAGAACTTCTGTCTAGGATAGGAGTAAGGGTCTCTCATTTGTCTGCTGAGTGATCTTTATCCTTCATCCCTGGGGAGGGACTGTAGGATACTCCCCTGAACCCCAGGTTTCACTGCCTTCAACCTACAGCTTGCTTGTCGTCACTCTAGAGAGCTGGATGTGAGAGTATGGAGCGGATACACTGCCCTACAGAGACCCACTAGGATGCACAGTAGTCACAGATGAAACACTCTTCTGTCAGAGAAGAACACTGCCGAGGGGAACAAAGCATACCAGAAATAAAGTAGGGAGATGGAAGGAAAGCAATGAGTGTGACACCTTGGTCCTGTATTCCCTGTATTCAGGGAGGCCAAACCCTACAAGGAAGTGTTAGGTTATAACAGAAAACAGTAGTGGGACAGTCAAGGTTGGAGGGTAGCCACAGCCCGTGTGCAGCAATGTCTCAATTCTAGAATTCTGTTTCATTCTCTTCATCCAGCATCTTGACAAAACCTTGCCAGCTGCAAATGCTCTTATCAGCCAAGATGAGCGCATCAGCGCCAACCCTGTGACCAAAATCATATATGGAGACCCAGTGACCTTCCTGCCCCACTTGCCCAAAAAAAGTATAGTTCATTGCTCGAAGATTTGGAGCTGCAGGAAGAAGATCACAGTGGAGTACCTGCAGCACATCGTGGAACAGAAAAATGGCAAAGAAACTCTGCCTGTTCTCTGGCACTTCCTCCAGAAGGTACGCGTGACTTCACAAAGAACCAGGGAGTCCTGATCCTGTGCTCAGAACAGTGACTCCTGGGGCCAAAGCTCTGAGCAGCTGCCAGTGCTGCAGCTCTAAGAGAATATTGGTAGCAGAAAACTCAAGGAGGCCTCTGCGGTCTCAGGCCCTCTGAAGTGTAGTCACAGGTAAAATACCACATGGGTTGGTCAGTAGTCATCTGAAGAGAACTGAGGGCCACGAGTCCAGCTGGCCACTCAGCAACAACAAAAAGGCACAGGTCATCTGCAGTGTCTGCAGTGACGGTAAACATTATTAAATGAAAACTTTCAATGTTTACATCATCTAGGCACGACTGAAGCTGGGAATGTGAGCTGAAAGTAGGTTGGGAAGCTCTGGGATGCAGCAATCCTGTCAGACCCAGGAACTCAGTTTCTATTATCTACTGGAGCCCTGGTCACAGTGATCTTTCTTGTTACTCTGTGCACCAGTGTTGGGTGTCCACAAAGTAACCGCCTTATGTCAGTGCTGGGACTTCTCTCAGGGTAGTTTTCTTTGGCTGAGGAAACTTGGCTCTGAGGCTTTGGAACAATAACCACTGATGTCTGTTTGCTTCCAACAGCTTCTCAAACACTCAGTCAGTCACACAAGCACAGAAGATCACTTCTTTATCTTTATTTTTAATAATTATACACATTAATGGGGTTCATTGTGACATTTCTTACACATGCACACAGAATGTGCTGATGAAGCCCAACCTTCCTTTCTACCTCTTCCCTCCATCTGTCGCTCAACAGATGAGCTGAGAAACTGTTACAATGATCAGATCACCATCTTTCTGCTCACATGGCACACACTGAGGCGGTCGCTGGAGAACAGTGGTTATTATCCCACCTCTAAGCCAACTTCTTTTAGCTCATACATATGAGTGTGCTGTACTTATTTTCCTGTATGTGACTTATTTCACTTACTTAAAGTGAGTGACCTACTGGGGCTGATTCAGTGGTTAAGATCACTAGCTGTTCTTCCAGAAGTCCTGAGTTCAATTCCCAGCACCTACATGGTGGCTCACAACCTATGATGTGACCTGATACCCTCTGCTGGCATGCAGACAAGCATACAAGCATGCACAGAGCACTTCTATACATAGGATAAGTATTTCCAATAGATAAGTAACCTCTGACCCAACTACAGCCATTTCCCCTTGGACGGCAGGAGTTTGCTCACGTTAAGCTCAGTGGTTGAATGTGATATACACCACACACACTCTGCCTATTCATCTGCTGATGGGCATCTAGAATGAAACTCTTGGCTGTTGTCACTGAAGTCACAGAAAGCATGGGCATGCACACGTATCTCTGGTCTACTGACCTCGTTTCCTCTGAATGTATAACCAGAATAAAGGCTAGACTGTTGGTAATTAACATTTAATTTTCTGGGGACCCTCCCTACTCTGCCATAATAGCTGTTCTAATTTATATTCAACTAGCAATGTTATTCCTTTTTCTCCACCCTGTCCAGCATTTGACACTGGCTGTTTTTTTCACTGGCCTTCTGCTTGGGGTGAGATAGTATTTCAGTATATCACTGATTGGTCTTTCCCTGATAACTAATAATACTGGACATTTCTTTATATACTTGTTGGTCGTCTATATTTCTTGAGTTTGCCCACTGTTAATGGGATTGTTTAGCTATTATTAAGTTTTTGAGTTTTTTACATACTCTGGACAGGAGCCTTTTTTGGGCAAATGGCAAGTCTTTCCTTCTATTCTGTAATTCTCTTTTGCCCCTGTTGACTTTGTTGATCAGAAGGTTTTCAGTCATTTGTCACCTCACTTGTCAATTGGTGCTTTTGGATTCCTGTCCAGAAATGACTCTTCACTCCAGCACATTTCCCATTTTCTTCTGGCAGTTTTGGGTCTTACATGTAGGTATTTGATCCATCCTGGGTTGATGTACTGGATTTTGTACTTGATGAGATAGGATTTAATCCTCAAGGCAGCTCTCCCCATTGGATTTTGGCGCACAGGTGTGTCTCTGGGTGTCAGGCAGAGTGTAGAACAGACTGTAAGACTGTAAGCCATTTGTGGGTACTTACAGAAAGAATGAGGTAGCTCATTACCTGTTTCTAGATTCTATGGTATGTCACCATATAAAATAAAACACTGAGCAGATTAAATCAGCAGTATCAATTCCCCCAGGCACCCACAAAATATACATGTCGGCTAGCATTTCTTAGGTAAATAGAGACATCATTACTAAACCATCTTCCTTTCTGCAGGAAGCAGAACTAAGGCTGGTGAAATTCTTGCCTGAAATCCTGGCCCTGCAAAGAGACCTAGTCAAACAGTTCCAGAATGTCTCGAACGTTGAATACAGTTCCATCAGAGGCTTTATTCACAGTCACCATTCAGGTATGACTCTACCCAAGCTCTAAAAAGAATTCATGACCATTTGTGTTTAACAGATAAAGGGATGAAGGCTCAATAGCAGGTCACTGGGCCCTAAGTGTTCAGCACGAGATGAAGAGACCCCAATTCCAGCTAGCCAAACTGCAGTAGGAAAGAACAGAGTTGCTGTGGGTCAGAACTTGGCTGTATTGTTGTCACAGTTCTTCTGAAATGCTTTGCTCAACAGATGGGCTGAGAAAGCTGTTACATGATCAAATCACCATCTTTCTGTCCACATGGAATGCACTGAGGCGGTCACTGGAGACCAATGGTGAGTGTCCTCCTCCCTCCAGCAGTGCAGCAACAGGATGTGCTGTGCACACACTGCTCTGAAGCTCACTGTTGCCCGTCACACCCAGCACCATGCAAGCTCTCTAGGTGTCTTCAGATGGAAGCTGTCTTAGTCAGGATTACTATTACTGTGATGAGACATCATAGCCAAAAGCAAGTTGGGGAGGAAAAGGTTTATGTAACTTATTTCTTCTTCCGAACTGGTATCATCAAAGGAGATTAGGACAGGAACTCAAACAAAGTGGGAACCTGGAGGCAGGAACTGATGCAGAGGCCATGAGAATGGAGACAGGGGGGGGGGGGGGGGGGTGTTACTGCTTCCTAGCTTGTTCCCCATTGTCTATTCTTATAGAGCCAGGACTACCAGCACAGGGAATGCCCCACCCACAATGGCTTGTCCCTCCCTTATAAGTCACTAATTCAGAAAACGCCCCACAGTCTTGCCTACAGCCAGCTCTTTTTTATTTTTTTTTTATTTATTTATTTTTATTTATTTATTTTTTTTTTTTTTTGGTTTTTCAAGACAGGGTTTCTCTGTGTAGCCCTGGCTGTCCTGGAACTCACTCTGTAGACCAGGCTGGCCTCGAACTCAGAAATCCGCCTGCCTCTGCCTCCCAAGTGCTGGGATTAAAGGCATGCGCCACCACTGCCTGGCTACAGCCAGCTCTTATGAAGGTATTTTCTTACTTAAGGCTGCCTCTTCTCTGATAACTGTAGCTTGTGTCTAGCTGACATAAGACCAGCCAGCACAGAGGGTCTGGGAGAAGTATGGTGGCCTAAGAGCCTTTGTCTTCTTGCATCCAAAAACTGGGCTTCAAGAAGGAGTTGGGATCATTGAAGACTTGTCAGCATTGAACACTTGTCTAGTTAAAGACAAGACCTTAGCCAGGCAATGGTGGCGCACGCCTTTAATCCCAGCACTTGGGAGGCAGAGGCAGGCGGATTTCTGAGTTTGAGGCCATCCTGGTCTACAGAGTGAATTCCAGGACAGTCAGAGCTATACAGAGAAACCCTTTCTTGGGGGGGGGGGGAGACAAGATCTTAAATAGGCTTCCGGCTCTGTTTTAGATGGGATGACCATGTCTGCATGTCTCTTCTTCCCCTCACCTTGATGCTGTGGCTAAGACTTCGCAGTGCAGCTTACCTGTCTGCTAAGGAATGACCTTGTCATTTCTAGGTGAGATCAAGCTACCGAAAGATTACTGCCGTTCTGACTTGGATCTGGATGCAGACTTTGAGGTCATCCTCCCTCAGCGACGGGGCCTCGGCCTCTGTGGAACTGCTTTAGTCAGCTACTTGATTAGCCTACACAATAAAATGGTCTACACAGTACAAAAGTTCTCCAATGAAGACAACAGGTGGGTGTACAAGCCAACAGAGCATGGTGTTTGCCCATCCCTAGGCTCCTGTGCCTCTGCCATCTTCTGCTCTTTCCATGGCAGAGTCTCCCTTGGCCATTCTCTCCAGACTGGCCCATAGACATGCAGTGTTCACCTGTTCAGCCCACACAAGCTCAAACAGGAATGTCCCTATGTGTCTGCTCTCCACATCCAGCATGTGTCTTGTCCCTCAGCTATTCTGTAGATTCCTCTGAGGTTACTGACCTGCATGTCATCAGCTATGAGGTGGAGCGGGACCTGACTCCACTGATCCTCTCCAACTGCCAGTACCAAGTGCAGCAAGGTGGGGAAACCTCACAAGAGTTTGATCTAGAGAAAATCCAGCAGCAGATCAGCAGCCGCTTCCTGCAGGGCAAGCCCAGGCTCACCCTCAAGGTAAGCTGAGTCTGCCACTAGCTAATGTGCTTGGTTATGTCAAAAGTAAGGTACCATTCGGGTGTTCTGGGGGTCACCAGAGTACACTGCATCACCCACAGTCTCATCTGTGTCATCTACTTCCCACTCAAAAGCATACATGGCCACAATTCCATCAGCCTCCTAGCTGTGGCTATCTCAAGTCCTTTGGTACCACCTTCTGCACCTCAGTCCCCAAGAGACATTTTCCCATCTCTAGGGGACTTAGCATTTGTTTTTTCTGCCATTGTTAATGGCACCACCAAGGAACTCTGCCATTGTTGCCCTGTTCCTCAGTATTCTATGCCCAGCGACCAGTGTGTCCTCTCTGTGTCCTCACCTTTAACTGCCATGGCATACCTGTCTTTTAGCCATCTGACACGGTGCTCCCTGGGCCCTCTATGCTGGCCATCCTGCATGGCATCCCATTGCCTCCCTTCCCTTGGCAGAGGCCTGTGGCTCCAGCTCAGGCTGCCAGTTACCTTAACTCAATTGTCTGCCCTCACACGTTGGATTTCTGCCACCTAGTGAACACAGTGGCAGGGCCACATTCTGTTCTTCATTTGAACTGCTGGGGAGCTTCCAGTCCAGTCAAATACATTACATGTAGGTTTATTTATTTCCACAGACATCCATAAGTTTATCACATAGCTTATAGCTATGTTGTGACTTGGAGCCCAGAGCTATCTCTGATTCACTTTGACAGCCCTGCTGTCTCATAAAGTGACTCTCTTGGTGAATGAACTATCCTCTTACACCTGCTCCTCCTGGTGCCCCTTGAACACTCAGTGTGCTGCAGTATTCTATACAACAAGATCTCTGAAGCCATTGTAGCAAGGCTTTATTGTTGTGTCGTTGTTTCCAAAGATGGCATCTTCAGTATAGACATCCTGGGGCAACAAACACTGTGGGCTTTACCAGGAATGCCTTGAGTAGCTGGGTGCTGCTCATGAGTCACTGAAGAAAGATGTGTTTGCCATCTAGTGAAAATACCCACTGTGGATTTCATCTCTAAAACTCTCTCGCTTTAGGGACTACCCACCCTGGTATTCAGACGGGACTGGAACTATGAGCATCTCTTCATGGACATCAAGAACAAAATGGCACAGGTGCTCTTGATAGCCCTTGTCTCCTGCTGGGAGGCTCTATCTACTAAAGATAGCTCCAGATGCATTACACCTACTGTGAGCACTAGGGTCTCAGTGTCTTCATAAGAACCCTGAGACTCTGCTGGGCGGTGGTGGCGCATGCCTTTAATCCCAGCACTTGGGAGGCAGAGGCAGGCGGATTTCTGAGTTCAAGGCCAGCCTGGTCTACAGAGTGAGTTCCAGGACAGCCAGGGCTACACAGAGAAACCCTGTTTTGAAAAACAAAACAAACAAACAAACAAACAAACAAAAACCCTGAGACTCCTGTGAGTCCAGTGCTTTCCACAAGAGAAAGCAGGCTAGCGGGTCACCAGTTTTTATCTGAGTCTAAACACACTGACATCCTTTGTGGCTGGTTTCCTGGTAATATATCACAGTTTTGTGTGCTGAGGCTAAACAGCCAAAGAACTTAGTGTGTCCTTAATGTGCTCTTTCCTAGCAATTCTGAGAGGAAGCTGAATGACTGTGTCTTCTCATAGTGTTGTTTGAGGTTTTATGAGTTTTCTGGAGTGCTGCCTGCACTTAGTGTGTACCAAGCATCAGGCTAGTGCTTTCTGAAGATCCTGTCCCAGCTCTAGCTTCAGCAGTGACAAAGCTAACCTCTTCTCAGTTGGTGAGAAACAAGCCCAACCATAACCCCAACCTTACATTTTGTTCACCAGAACCCACTCCCTAACTCAATCATCAATGCCATCAGTGGACAGCTACAGTCCTATAGTGATGCCTGTGAAGCCCTGTCTATCATAGAAGTCACTCTGGGTTTCCTGAGCACAGCTGGTGGGGATCCTGGCATGGACTTGAATGTGTACATCCAAGAAGTCCTACAGATGTGTGATCAGACTGCTCAAGTCTTAAAGGTAAGCACTAGTGCCAAGCCTGGTGGTATACCAGTACTCCCAGTACTCAGGAGGAAGAGGCAGGGAGATTGCAACTCCCAGGCCAGCTTGGGCTACACAGTAAGTTCCATGCCATACTAGGCTTCTGAGTAAGATGATGTCCTGTTGGAAAGTGTTGCATGGGAAATCAGCATGACCCTTGCCAAAAGCTCCTGCTTGCTTCCTAGCTGATTCCACCATGCATCAATGTAGAACTTCCCAGAGTGGGAGGAATCAAGAACAGTCCTCACACAGTCAGTCTGCCCTGTACACAGTCTACTTGGATTAGTAGAATGACACATGCTATGATGTCACTAAGGCAGGGCCACCGTCTGTGAGCACTGCAGATCTGTACAATGTGTGACGTCATGAGGAGACTGGCACAGCTCAGCTGAACTTGTAGATAAGTGTCTCACGACAAGGGAAATAGAATGAGCTCAAGACAGAAATGGAGGACTGTGCCTATGATGTGACACTTAGATTCTGTAATGCACATGGGTGACCCTGTTCCTCTTTCAGGCCTTAAATAGATGTCAGCTGAAACACATCATTGCCCTCTGGCAGTTCCTATCTGCACATAAGTCGGAACAGCGGCTGCGACTGAAGAAAGTGAGTCTCGCCTCTGTTTTCCTCTGTGGATGCGGCAGCAGCACTCTACCCAGGTCTTAATGTATCACTTGTCCATCCTTCATTTCAGGAGCTATTTCAGGAAATTGATGTGAAATACAAAAAGGACCTCAGTCCAGAGCACGCAAGACTCCTCAACACATTCCTGAATGAGGCAGGCCTAGACACCTTCCTCCTGGAGCTCCATGAGATGATTGTGCTGAAACTCAAGGGCCCCCAGGCTGAGAGCAGCTTCAACCCCAAATGGAGGTATGGACTTGAACAGCTGCTGGCAACCCAATTGTAGCTATGTCCTGTTGCTGGTGGCTTCCCATAGGCTTAAAGATAGTCCCACCTTATTCAAGGATAGACTCTTTTTCTGTTAACTTTCCATGCCTTTGGTACTTTGTAGATTTGGTTTGCTTTGGTTTTCAGTTTTTCAAGACAGAATTTCTCTGTGTAAATCTGGCTGTCCTGGAACTCACTCTGTAGATCAGATAGCCTCAAACCCAGAGATCTGCCTCTACCCCTCTCTGCCCCTCTCTGCCCCTCTCTGCCCCTCTGCCAGGATTAAAGGTGTGCACCACCACAGCAGGCTTCTTTGGTTTAAGTTTTCTATTTGATTTTAATCCTTTATGATTAAAGGAAAAAAAGTCAGAGGTTAAGGAAATGGCCCAGTTGGTAAGAGTGGGTCTTGTACAAGTGTAGGGACTTGTGTTTAGATCCCAGGCACCCACATCAAAACCCGAGTGTGGCTCCATATGACTGTAACCTCAGCACTGGGTGTATATGGTGGGGACAACAGGCAGATACTAGGAAATCACTGGCCAGCTGACAAAAACAAAAGCAAGTTCCAGGGTCCAGTAAGAACCTATCTCAAAGAAATAAGATGCAAGGTGCTAGAGTAAGACATAAGATGTCACCCTTAGGCCTCTGAACACACATTGACAAAGATGTGCACATATGTAACATACCACACACACAAAAAGGCAAGCAATCAGGAAGGAAGACTGAGGGTGTAGCTCACTGGTAGAGTGTATGCCTCACACACACAGAGAGCCCTGGGTTCATTCCTCAGTTCTACATAAATGGGGTATGGTGACACACACCTATCATTCCCACACTAGGAGTTTAGGACTCAGGTCATCATCAGCTACACAGCAAGTGTGAGGCCAATCTCTGGGCTACCTGAAAACAAAAAAACTCATATTCTCATAACAAGTAGACTTGTGTAAATAAATGTTCACTTTCAAGTTGATAGCAAAAGCCACATGAGTGTGTAAAGGCGCACAGTCAGCCATCTCCTCCAAGCATGTCAGGCTACAGGTCCAACAACAGCATGCCCTTTTTATCTCTACATCCCTACTCTGGGGCATGGAATTGGCTGGGCACATTTACATTCCTCAGCTGTTTGTGTATGATGCACTGGATTGCCTCTTGATAGTTTTCGTTTATTTGGGGAAGGGCTGCTTATCTTCTTTTTAATTGTTATTATATGTATTTGTGTGTTCTTCCTGCATATAAGTCTGTCAACACTTTAATGACTGATTCCCAGGGGAGGTCAGAAAAAGGATCTCATTCCCTGCAACTAGAGCTATAGAGACGGTGTGAGTCACCAAGCAGCTGCAGAGAGTCATTCCCAGGCTCTATGAAGAGTAGCCAGTGCTTGTAACTCCCAAGTCATCTCTCCAGCCCTGGCTAGTTATCTCCTAATGGTTTGAAAAGCTCTTTGTATAGAAAGAAACTCACTTTTCTCTGTATTACAAGTGTTCTCAAGCTTTCAGTTTTATGAAGAAAAATCTGATAATTTTTCTTATAAAGTGTCTACAGGGAAAAATACAAGCAACAGTCTGCTTGTCTAGTTTATAGAACAGCCCTCTGAAGCCAGGTGGTGGTGGTACACACCTTTAATCCCAGCACTAGGGAGGCAGAGGCAAGCAGATCTCTGTGAGTTAAGACCAGCCTAGTCTACAAGAGTGAGTTCCAGGACACCCAGAGCTACACAGAGAAAGCCTATCTTAAAAAAAAAAAAAAAAAAAAAAACAACAGCCCTTGAGCCTGGGCTCCCAGACCAGCACAGGAGCTCAGCCCTTGGCTGACCTAAGATTCTCAGCATATCTGATCTTGGCAAGCATCTTGGTCCTCTTGAACCAGAAGGCACGACCACTGGCTGGGCTGTGATGTTACAAAATCTCTCTCTTGTTCCTTTATTTCACAGCATCAAGGACACTCTAGTAAGTTACATGGAGACTAAAGACAGTGACATCCTTCCAGAGGTGGAGTCCCAATTCCCAAAAGACATACTCATGTCCAGCTGCATCTCAGTGTGGAAAACAGCTGCCACACGAAAGTGGGACCGACAATCAAGGTAGAGCAGCTCAGCCTTCAAACCCAGCTGGAAAGAAAAGTCTTCCCCACCTCCCTCCACAGCTCCGAGTATGGGCTGTGGCTTTTGTGTGAAGGAAAGTGTGGGCATAGACTGGACCCCAGGCCTCCATGCACCCACAGTGTGACAGCTTTCTGAAAGCCAAGCTGTTTCTGGAACATGTGCCTATTCCAAAATTTCCTTAAGTATGAGGAAAGGAGATTGTCAGTCAACTGCCTCCTGAACATTCCAGAAGGAAGAAGAGAACTGCAGTAAGGTCACGCCCAGCCCTGATCCTTCTTAGACTGCCAGCCTCTTAACACATATACCATGGCTACCACACTGCATAGAGAGAGAAAACTCAGGGTCGTCAATTTTTTTTATTCTATTACTTATGTATAGAAGAATCTCGGGTTATTCTTTCATCCAGCCCCTTAATTTCTATAAGTAGTATACACATATCTCTTGGTTTGCAAAATGTATGGAAATTGCCACACTAACCCAAGGAAATCCAAGGTGCTGATAAAAGCTGTAAGGCTTCGTGAACAAGAGCTAACATAAACTCACCATGAGTCACTGCCAAACACTCACTGAGAGCACTGGACAGAGAGTGAAGAAGGATGAGTGCACAGGAGAGCTGGAACTAGAGTGGGTGGTCGAGAACTTGCCTACCACAGCAAAGCCCTGGGTTCTCTCCCCAGCACTGCAAGTGGGAATAGGGGCAGACAAAATAAAACAGCGACTAATGGCCAAAGCACTTTCCAGTATCTGTGGTGCCCTAAAGTCCAGTTCTTAGCACTGTTAAAAAGAAAGGTATTAGGAAGTACTGTGGAGAGTTGCTGACTGTGTAGCTGTCCAATAAGCATGCAATGTGATCTTAGCTTCCCTGAGAAAACAAATATCTGGCCCTTTCTTTGAGTCTCAGCCAAGGCTGAGTATAAACCAGTTAAAGAGAAAGCAGAAAAAGAGCCCCCAGCCGCCCAAACACTGTCCTCCCTCCCACCTCACTGTAATCACCTTTGGTTCCCTCCATACCTCTGGACTAACCCTACTCCTGGCAACTCACCACCATCCACAGTGGTGTAAGAACAGTCAGTGTTTACAAGTTGGAAGTCATTTCCTTCACAGACTCAATACACTTGAACTCTAGGGCCCACAAACTTTGAGCATCCATGGACTCAGCCCTACCAGCAGGAGGTGCAGCTGGAACCGATCTGACATTCTCCTCAAGTCTGGTGTGAGCACCAGACCCTGGCAGTAGCTCATTTCAGACTCTGCACTTACAGCAATGGTGATCTTTTATTCTAAACTATAAGAGTACCTGTCCTTGGATGTCTGTATCCCAGGTTTTTGGGGGTACAGGGCTTAAAGAACTTGCCAACTAGGCCTTGGAACTCCTGTGATCCATCAGAGGGCAGCTCAGCCCCACACTTCCTGCTGAAAGGCCTTTTTTGGCTTTCGACTAGGCATTACTTTTTTTTTTCTGTTATGAAGAATTTTTAATTAAGATGTTTTATTTTGTGTGCTATGCTTTTAAAGTCATAACTGCCTTTAATATTGCCCACTGTGTCTGTACAAAATGCACAGATCTAACGCTGATAGAGTAAACTGCATTATGTTTCCATACCTATTTTAATAAACTTAAACGTCACAGCTAAGAGTCCTGTCTGGGCTGGAGAGATGACTCCGTTACTAAGGGCACTTGCTGCCAAGCTTGAAAACCTGAGTTCAGTCCTTGGGACCCATGGGAGAAGGAAAGAAGTTGTTTCTCCAAGCTCTTGCATGTCTGTGCACACATACATGTACACACAGAGTTTCTTTCTTTAAAAAAATAACGAATTTAAATTTTTCTAAATCCTTTTGAGGGCAGAGTTTACATTTATGACACACAAGCTTTTTGAAATAGTGTTGGTTTTCTGTGGAAATGTTCCTGCTGTATTACCCAGAAGAGTTCGGAACAACCTGCACTCTAGATGAGCACATGAGATGACATTTTTTTCCTCCAAACAAAGAGACTGCGCTGCTCAGAGTCTTCTGCCAGAAGGAGCCTCACTGAAAATATCGACCAGCAAATGAAGATGAGATGACTTCAGTGAATTGGGCCGTGGATGAGGAATACCCCTTAGGAATAGGAAATACAGGCAGGGAAGCGAAGCACTAATTCAAATTCCATGCCTTTCCTAAACCATTGTAAGACTTGCTGTTTGTTAGCTGAAACAGCCATGAGCTCCTTCAGCTAACACAAAGTTCTAATGATAAATGGTCACCACGAAGAAAGCAGTGGCTCAGAGGGCTCAGCCGCAACACACAGTGACCCAAGTCTGGGTGCCCCCAGTGTACCAGGTATGAGCAGGATCATCTCTTCTGTGCTGCTGTTATGTGACTTCCTGGAGAGATGTGAGCAAACATCTATTCACCCCAAACAATAAGTTGACAAAAAAGACCCCAGAAATGACTCCAAACAAGTCTAGCTTAGTTAGGTACAGGCCACAGGTGACACAGGCCACGGGTGACTCAATGGCTGAAATGCTCACCCCTGCTTGGGTAGCAAGTTACCAAAGTTGCACCCTGAAGCTCCCTGACCAATTTATAGCTCCACAAGTCTTTTCTCCCCCAACAATTGCTTACTGCTTATATAACCTTGGAGACAGTCAATAAGTCTTGGGAATTCTGGGCTTTCATGCCTACTAAGTTTCTCCTGAGTCTCACTCTGCCTCTCAGGAGCCAATGTTTCAGTTAGGAGCAAATATCTCCACAGCAGATGGATAGTGTTGAATGTCAGACTGCAGAACCAACTGGAGAGGTGATTGCTAGCCCCAGGAGAAAGCAAGAGGCTCTGAAGTGAATAACAAGCAAGCAGCGACTAGCATCTATATTGCATTGTGTACTTCTCTGCTTTGAGTCTGCTACATAAACCTTGGCACAAGCGTTCAGAATCTACATGCAACTGGACAATGTGCATGAGGGAAAGCCCCCTTCTCCTGAGAGCAATGTTGGCAGCTCTCACCTCCAGTACACTGGTACAGCACATCCAGAATGTTTCAGAGCCATCTGGGGCAAGTGTGAGGAAGAGCAGCGGTGTAGTCCTTAGGGCAGACGGCAGCCCCATGCTCTGGCTCTTCCTGCTGTGCTTCCCTTCCCACACAACATATCAGTATGCCTTTAATCAACACCTCATCCATAACTTCCTCAGAATCCACAACCTCTGCCCCATCTCTATTGGCATGAATGGCTTCCCAAACACCAAACCCTGACCACTCTCCATCCAACAAAGCCAGGCCAGCCTACCTGAGTATGGGTGTTGTCTCTCCTGTCTGCAGGCTCGATAACAACAGGCCAGCCACGTGATCTCTTTAAACTGCAGTGTCTTCCTCTGCAAAATGCCTTGCCGGTCTGTAAAGTAACACAGGGCAAATAAGCAATAACACAGCAGCTGGTGCACAGTGAGCTCTGGAAAACTCAGCTGGAAACCTGCAGGCTCTCAAGTCCTGTCAGCTGTGTTACAGGAAGCCTCTCCCAAACCACAAGCTCTAGTTCAGTCTAATCTACTCTTTTATACTTTCCTCTTGAAATGTATATACATGACGTAGCTATACACGACTCTGAATTCTCCTAGGACTGTAAGCCAACTGCTACCTCAACCTTGGCTGACACACGTACTCACCACACTCACTTGCACACTCCCCACACTCATTGAGCTTACATCTTGGGACGTTTATACCTTTGTTCCCTCTGCCTGCCACAGTCATATTCTTCTTCTTTGTCCTTTGCATGGATGATGATGAATTCTAGTCATTTCCATCCCTGTTACCGCACTCATCCCCTTCTTCCCTACTGAAACTACCGAATCCCAGCAAGGGTCCTCCTACTTCCCTGTGTCGTGCGTGTGCGTGTGCGTGTGTGTCCCACTGAGTTTAATTAGAGCTGCTTGCATGAACATGGGTGGGAGGTTACTTACTACAACACGGGCAACAGTAGTCACACCACTGAAGAAAGTGACAATCCACCCCACAGTAACCACTAAGTCCTCAGGGAGCTGCACGACAACTTTCAGGTCTCCCAAACCTCACACAGGCATTCCTGCCTCCAGTTCAAAGGCCTCTTCCCATATGTATTTATGATACTATCTCACAGCAGCACAACACAGTTGTACATACTCTCCCATCTTTTTGTTCTGGACTCAATGCCAGCGTTTACCAGAACTCAGATGGAAGAGAGCCCTGAGAAACTACTGGTCTAAGAAATAAAATATGAACCACCTATTTCTAATACCAAAGAAGGTACCTTAGATACACTTACATTTACCAGATCATGAAAAAGAAAGAGGTTGTAAACCCCAGTCCCGGCTGGTACTTCCTTGCCTAGGCTCTTTTGTTTCAAGGGAAAAACAAACAAAAGCCTAAAATCTAGACCTGGAGAGCTTGCTCAGCACTTGGCAAATGTGTGCTGCTGTTTCAGAGGGCCCAAGTTCAATTCCTAGCAGCCATGTCAGGAGAATCACAGGCTCCTTGGGACTGTAACTCCAGTTCCAAGGGAATCTAACTCTTCTGGTCTCCTCAGGCACCTCCACTCATTACACAGACATACAAGAATAAAAATAAAATAAATCTCTAAGACAACAAACTGTTGGGAGCCGAAAGCAGAAAGTGGCTAGAAAACAGCTATCAACTTTACAGCCATCTGGAACCATATACCCTGATGAGAGACTTGTTTTTCAATAGCCTACAACAGCTGAAACACACTCTGATAAATATCTTGTTTATCCCACATAGCTTGTTTTGCTGTTTAGTGCCCCCAGCTACAAGGAGCACGTGGTATCCATGCCTACAAAGCATGCGGTGCATGTGCTATCCCACGCTATCCACGCCTATAAGGCTTACGTCATATCCACACCTGCAAGGCACATGGTATCCACTCGCCTACAAGGCACGTGGCAAAAGCCTATAAATACCCTGGACTTCCTTTCAGAGAGAGAAGAAAATTAAGAGACAACAAGGGGGAAAATAAGAAAGAGAGAGAGACAGTAAGAGAGACAATAAGATAGAGAGACAATAAAGGAGACTTGAGACTTGAACAGAACCTCTGTCTTGTCTCCATTCCTCTTGTCTCTTCCCCTTCTTCCCCCCAACTCTCTTGCTAGACCCTGACCCGTAGACTGGAACAGCAACACAGGCCGGGACATTTTGGCCCCCAAGCCAGGCAGAGTACGGGTCTCAACACAAACTATGGTCTGCTGAGCTCATATCATGGAGAGGAATACACGTTAGGTAAGGCCCTGTATCCTAAACGGACAGGATGGGCATTTTGGGGAAGAGACCTATACTAGAAACAGAAAGATTGTTCCTCATTAAAGATCCACCCAGTGGGAAACTAATGGGGCAGACAAATACGATCAAGAATATAAAAACTACAGTTTTGCACCAAATCGTTGGGCATAGCCAATTTTGCGTTTTATTTGGGGTTGACACGCTGTGGTGGCTAACCTTGCTTGTGGACTTGACTATATCTGGAATGAACTAAACCCTAAGGATCCAGATACCTGCCCTTTATCTAGGGCACGCCATCTGGCGGCAGCCTGTATAAAGACATGGAAAAAGGAAGCTTTTGGGTCTGCTTGCCCTCACTCAGTATAGCAAGCTCTAAATCCCCTTTATGTATTATTCTCTATCAGTTCCCAGAGAACCCTAATACACACCCTGGTCTGCAGGATCCTTTATTTATTCTGTTTTTTTTTTTTTTAAATAGGGTTTCTCCGAATAGTCTTGGTTGTCTTAGAACTCAATTACTGTCCGAATAGTCTTGGTTGTTTTAGAACTCAATTACTGTAAACCAGGCTGGCCTCAGGGATCCACTTGCCTCAAATGCTGGGATTAATGGAGTGCACTACCACGCCCAGGACCCCCTCGCCTTCACTGGTTTTTGAGTTGTTATTTCGGACTGAGGATTTCTCACAATCGGTACAACTGAAGAATTTATGCTGCAAAGTGTCTCACGTTTAGAGAGGGGCTTTCTGCTCGACAAGTGCGTGCCCATACGCAACTCTGCAGATGTGCGGACTCGAACCTGGCCTTAGAGCTACAGAATCTGCAATAGTGGAACCGCGTGGCCCCAGGACTAGGGTGTGTGTGCGAGGGAGGCAACTGCTGCCTAATCTTTTCAGAGCCGGGCCGAGGCTGCCTGAGAGGGCTGGAGGCGCCAGGTAAGGCAGAGCGGGGCTCACATTTCCAAAACCCGAACGCCGACCCACCTACGGGACATGGGACGCCTGCGTCTGAGAGAGTCGCGCGGGAAGAAGCCAGCGCTCGACGCCCAGCACTGCTGTGACAGCGGCCCCTGGTGGCGGCGACATCAGCTGAGGCGGAGGGACACGCCGGCGAAGGCTAACGGCTCCGTGCGGGCGCTCCGGAAGTGACGTCCTCAAAGCGTCGAGGCCCTAACCATGGCTCACACGGCCGCAGAATGGCCGCCAGAGGAAACCCTGTCGCTCTGGAAAGGGTAATGGGTCGGGGCCGTGTATTAGCCAAGGGGGTGGACTTCACTAGTGACCTCCCGACCTCACAGCCCCTATGGCGGCTGGGAAACTGAACCTCGGTGCTGCAACACAGGCCGACCGGGGCCGCCAGCTGCCGGAAGTTGCTGCCTGCCTTTGTGGGCGTGGTCCTCGTTTCCGGTACCGGGGAGCCCATCGCCTACCGCTTGTCTTTCTCATTTTGGCTTGATGGGCAAAAAGAAGAGAGAGATGGCTGGGAGGGATGACGTCCGGAGGGTCGCGCTCTCCCCATGGGACCTGAGCCCGTTTGATGTTCGTGTCCTATTTAGGGAACAAGCCCGGCTGAAGGCGCGCGTGGTGGATCGGGACACGGAGGCCTGGCAGCGGGACCCCAGCTTCTCCGGCCTGCAGAAGGTCGGGGGCGTGGACGTGTCCTTCGTGAAAGGGGACAGTGTCCGGGCCTGCGCTTCCCTGGTAGTGCTCAGCTACCCAGAGCTCAAGGTAACCCGGGTGGGAATTGAGCCCGGTACAGTTCGATCGTAGGCAGAGCCAGGGTACAGTTTTATAAAATTTACTTTTCAAAAGTGTTTTTTTTAATTTTATTTTATTGGGATGCTAGGAAGCCGACTCGGGCCCTCGAACCTGTTGGGCAAGGGATTGATACACTTGCACCTCATTTATAAAATTTAATGTATAGGTTGGAATGTCTTTGAAGGAAATTTTTTAAAAACAAAAAACCGAGGCAGTGTGGGCACCAGGATGCATGTGGTGTACATGAACTCCCACAAGTCTACATATCTCTACACAAATGGTTAATTTAAAGTAACTTCTAAAGGATCAACAGACAATTCCAGGTCTGGTTGTTGTGGTTCTGATCAGATGGGAGGGTAGCTTGGGACTCGGAAGCCCAGGGATGAAGGAACCACATAGCTCTGAGGTGGGACAGTGTCCCAATAGAAGGGCAGCCTGAGACACGGGAGCCCAGGAACCACACAGCTCTGAGAGGAAGCCTCAGAGACGTTGGCAGTTTCCAGGGGAGGGTATCCTCAACTAAGCTGAGGAACTCAGGAGCCTCAGCCCCGTTCCCTCTCCATTTCTCTCCCTTGTTTCTTTTGTTATTGGCTTCCTCTGACAGGAGAGTTAGACCGGGTAGGAAATCTCAGGAAAGAGACTTATCGGAGGGAAGAATCCAGGAGGACGGAGTAATCCAGGGATGGCTGCCCTCTGCTCTCAGGAGCAGACAGCAGGAAACTGAACAAAGAGGCAGTGCGTTTGTAGGATTTCTGAGGAGGCGGGGCTTCTCAGGGCGGAAATGTACAGATGGGATTTGTAGGATTTCAAGTCCTGAGCTTGGGGTGGGCTCAGGGATTAGTGGGGTTTCCTGTTCAGGGTTTGGTGGGGGGCGGTTACCCCCTTTTCCCTGTATTAGGGCTCATGAGTTAGGGTGGGAAGTCCTTCCTGGTGGCAGCCAGCTTTTGCTGAGGCACCACCTCTGAGGCTACTGGGGAGGCTGGAGAGGAGGTGCTGCCACTGTGGACATCTCTGGTAGTGGTGTTTCATCAAGGCTGTAGGCTGAGGCATGAAAGAAGTTGTCATCACCGCGGACGGCTCCTCATGACAGCAGTAGGCTGAGGCAGGAAAGGTGCTGCCACCATGGACAGCTCCTAAGGGCAACTCCTGCTGAGTAGGGAGAGGAGGTGTGCCACCATGGACAGCTCCTGTGATGGCTGTGGGCTGAGGACATGTCATGGTGCCTCCATTTTGACGGGAGCCTCCATTTTGGACAGCTCCTGTGGGAAATTTTACAGCTGCAGCAGTAGCCTGGGTCAGGAAGGAAGGGCCTTGCACTGCCTTGATGGCTTTTGTGGTGCACCTCTCAGGGACTAAGATTGTCATCTTGGGTTGCTCACCTCAGTGGCACACAGCACACACCACAAGTTTCACAAGCAGAAAGTCTCTGCCTTCCCAGAACTCTTGCTTTCCATCTTGTCTCACACTAGTGTCGTTTTTAAAGTTATTTTTAATCTTTTGAGCTAAAATAAAAAAAAAAAATTTCAGCTAGACGTGGTTGCACACACCTTTAATCCCAGCAATTGGAAGGCAGAGACAGGTGGACAGCCAGAGCTATACAGAGAAACCCTGTCTTGAAAAAAACAAAAAACAAACAAACAAAAAAAAATTCATATGTGTTTATTATTATACTTTGTTCATAGTCTCCCCACACAGTACTCGCCAGTCTTCCTAATTCCATGCTTCTCCCTCTTCAGGGCTTCCCCTCTGCCCTTTGCACGTATGCCACAGTCACCCCTTCCGTAAACTACTTACCTGTTTCTTCACAGGCCCCCTGCCTCAAGGGTTGTTCTTTGTCTCCATAGATAAGAGGGCAGTTTTGGTACAAAGCAGGTGTGATCCAATCACAGGCTCTCTTAAAACTTCCTGCTTGGCATGGCGGCACACACCCCTGTAACCGTGGCACTTGAGAGCTACGGCAGGAGGAACATAGCTCAATCCCAGCCTGGGCTACATGAGACTCTGTCTTAAAACAGCAAAAGACCTCGGTGTTCTTCCGTGATCTTTGGTTAATAAAGTTCATACTTGTTAATGTGACTTAGAGGCCTCTTGCACTTTGTTGTCTGCTTAGGACAAGCCTGATGGTTTGCCTTCCACCATTGCCTTCAGCACTTCCTAAACACTAATCTTCAGAGCCTTAAATCCTTCATAAGGTTCTGATGGCCTTTCTTTGTAGACACGCCTTCTGCCCTAGAGTGGCCCTCACCTGTCTGGCTCCTACTTCCTGTAGAGCCCAGGTTAGACATTGCTCACTGGCTCCTACTTCCTGTAGAGCCCAAGTTAGACATTGCTCACTCTCGTGAGCCTCCTTCATCCCACAGACCAGAATTGTCTCTCAGCATCCTTTTCCAGTCTCTATGGGCGGACAGAGCCAACTGCCTCCGACTGGATCACTTATGCATGAGTATTTCTCACAGCTGTGAGAACTGGAAGGTCTGAGATCAGGTAGTAGGATGAGATTGTGAGGTTCTGAGACTTTCAGATACAGACAAGCCCCTCTCTGGGTTCTACTGTTGTGGGGTAGTTACCAGAGAAGACTGCTCGCGAATGGGTTTAAGCCAATAGAAAATGTTAGCTGGCTGGCCTCTACACTGGATGTTTGGGACCCCAGTATAGCACTGAGCCTTTCTCAGCATGAGAAAGCACAGATTTTTAAAAACACAAAAGCCGTGTTCTGGGTTAATATACTTCAGTTAGCAAGAACAGTCAGAAGTAGAGCTACAGAAGTTAAAAAAGCAAGGTAGTTCACTTTGAAACTTTCCTAAAACTATGTGGACACTGGTGGATTAGGCCTTTGTTTTAGTTTTAGCATCTTGTACTGTTTACATACTGAGTTTTATAGCCTAAATGGTGTTGTCTTCATGGAGTCAGCTGTGCTAAGGTCTGGGGGCCTGTTAAACTTCCTGTGTCCTGTGTCATGTGATTTAGTCACCTCACAAATGCTACCCACTTCTTAATACAATCACCTTGTGTGTTAAAATGTCCGAATATGAAATTAAAGGCCATAGCAACCCTGGCCCTCTCCTTTGTCAGACCAAAATGAGCTTAGCCTGCCTCTCTCTCTCTCTCTCCAGAGTGTAAACTCTGATGCCAGGAGTCATGACTTGCCCTTGTATGTGTAAGACACTGAGATCCTCTCTAAATAGATGATGTGGACACATGAGCAGTCCGCCTGTGGTCTCTCTACAGCCAGCTGCTCGGCAAGCCTTTCCCATCAGCACTCCTCTGAAAGCAGCGCATTTTTCCTGCCTCTGTGGCTTTGTGCCTTGCCCAGAAGGCCCCTTTAAGTTCCAGTTCAACACAAATGCAAAAGGCCTCCTGTGCTCAGAGGCAGGTATGTGATAGGAAGTACGGCTCATGTTCTTATGGGTCCCTAGATAATGGGTGAGGGAAGAGACAGCGGCACCAGTGGCTCATGTGGACACCCTGGGTCTACCACTCCCCATACTACCTTTGCTCCTCTGTTTCCTTAGGACCTAGTGAGAAAGATTGTCCTGGTTAGTTTGTTGTCACTTGACACAATCTAGTGTCACCTTGAAAGAGGGAGGTGAGGGTCAATAGAAGAATGGCCTCAGATTGACCTGTGCCCATGTCTGTGAGAGATTGTCTTGATTGATTATTGAGAGGGCCCAGCTCCCTCTGGGCATCAGTGTCCCTAGGCAGGTGGCCTGGGCGGTATAAGAGAGCCAGCTCAGTGAGTAGTGTTGCTCCAGGTTTCGCCTCAGTTGCTGCTTGGTTTCCACTGACGGTGGTGGACTGTGACTTGAAGGTGTAAGTTGACATGAAGCCTTTTCTCCCCAAGTTGCTTCCAGTCTGAGTGTTTTATCACAACAGAAAGGTAACTAGAATAGGATGGCATTAATGCCAACTGTTAAGAGTCATATAGGAAGGCCTTATGGTGGTGCACACCTTTAATCCTAGCACTCGGGAAGCAGAGGCAACCAGATCTCTGAGTTCGAGGCCAGTCTTGTCTACAGAAGTGAGTTCCAGGACAACTACTTCTACATAGAGAAATCTTGTCTTTAAAAAACAAGAACAAACAAACAAACAGAAACTTCAAACAGTTGTATAGGAAGCAACTGGCACAGAGTGCCATCTTCCAGGATTTCCCCTGTACAATCTCTAACACTCTGGCTTGTGGCTTTAAGCCCTCTTTAGTTTAAATGTGCCTGCTGTCATAACATTTCCCGCCCATGTGAACCTCCCAGGCAGTGATCCATCTCCCCCCTCCTCGCTGAGGGCTCTTGAGGGTGGTGCTATAGTTACGTTGTAGCCTGGCACCTCTTCCCCCCCTCACTGAGGGCTCTTGGGGGCGGTGCTGTGCCACAGTTACATTGTAGCCTGGCACCGAGCAGAGCAACTGTTCCTGCTCATTCACTTAGCATTTGCTAACTTTAAGTTTAGTCTTTAAGACAGGAAAGAGTTTTGGAAGAGTGTGGCCCATTGGTTCCCGGTCGCCTGACCGGGGCTCACCTGGGGGTGTGTTTAGAGACTCAGATTGCGCAGGCAGGCTCCGAAAGGGTGAAGATCTGGGGTTACCAAAGCACATTAAGTACTTACGCACGACAGAAGCCACATAAGGATTGGTTTTGCTCATGGTTTGAGGGCACGCCAGGGAAGGTGTGGCTGCAGGTGTGTAAGGCTGCTTGCTTGCTCACATCCCAGCCGACCAGAAAGCAGAGAAAACGGAATGCTAGTGCTTAGCGCTCACTCCTTTTATTCATTGGGACCCCAGCCTATGGAATGGTGCCGCCCACATTCAGAGTGGATCTTTCCTCTTGAATTGAACCTCTCTGAAAATGTTCTCACAGACATACCCAAAAGTATGTCTCTTAACTGATTTCTAAAAATTATTTTATGTATATTTTGTATACATGTGTGTCTGTGCATTGTGTACATGCCTGATGTTCAGAAGAAGATGTTTGATTTCCTGGAACAAAAATTATAGACAGTTGTCAGCCTCCATTTGGGTACTGGGAATTGAACCCAGGTCCTGTGGAAGAGCAGCCCGTGCTCTTAACCATTAAGCTATCTCTCCAACCCCTCTTAAGAAACCAGTCATCACACTAAAGCTAAGCATGATTTGGAGAAGATGTAACTGGCATTTAGGACTTGGCTAATTTGTGGGTTGGAGGAGATATTCTAAAATTAGATTTGGGGGCCTAGAGAGAGTGCTCAGTTGTAAAGAACACTTGCTGGGTTCAGTGCTCAGCACCACATGGCATCTCACAACCTTCTGTAATTCTGGGGAATCCCATGGCTCTCTTCTGGCCTCCATGGGCACCACACATATGGTGTGCTTACAGGCATGCAGACAAAACACTCATACAATAAACAAAATATGTAAAGTTAGATTCTAATGCTGTGGGAACACCAGAACTCACTGAGTTACGCACTCCTGAGTTTTTTAAATTGTAAAGCTGTTAAATACCATTCCAGAACCACAGCCCATTTACTGGGGAACCCATCTCCCACGCAGGTTCCCATAAGCTAGCCCTGCTTGGAGAATTAATGGTTCACCTTCAGGTGTCAAGGACCTTCGTCAGCGTCCTTGACAGATGGCAGCCTTATGGGCTAGCTCCTCCCATAGCTGGCCCTCTGTTCCCAGTATGTCCTTTTCCGTGTGAAGAAGAGACTTCTCTGTCTGAGGTTTCCTCATGAGTGCTGCCCTGGCAGCAACACCTAGGAGGAAGGAGTCTTCCTGCCTTTCTGCTGTTCCTGCTTCCTGTTTGTTTTCTCCTGAAGGCCACAGTAACTTACGCGTGATGGTGTCAGCAGGATCCATCTCTGCACCTCACACCTCACGTGCCTACATAACTAGACAGTCATCCAGCAGACACCTCACATACCTACATAACTAGACAGTCATCCAGCAGACACCTCACGTACCTACATAACTAGACAGTCATCCAGCAATTACAGGTCACCCAGTGCAATAAGGTTCACGTGGGTCCATGAATCTCATGCCCACGCACATCCGTGTAAGTTGAACTTGAGACACTATAAGCGTTTTCTTTAATGTTTTTGGCATTATAGTATGATTACAGCTTTCCCCTTTCTCTTCACACCCTGAAAACTCTCCCATTTACCTCCTCACTGCTCCCTGTGGAATGTTGCTTGCATGTATGTGATTTCAGGGTTGACCATTGGTTAACCAAAGAGGTGCTCTTTCCGAGGGCAGACAATCTCTCCTGCTCCCAGCATTCCTCAGTGATCTGTAGTTCTTTGTCTAGGGCTGAGGTCTTCTGATCTCTCCCCTGTCCCTGTCGGCATGTTTGTCGGTGTAATCCACATGTAGGTCATTTAGGCAGCCGTGTGGATTCACGGCTGCAGCTTCTGACATTCCTAGGAGTCACAGTCTCACGGCAAACACGTGCTTCTGCCTCTTACAGTCCTACCACCCGCCATTCTCAGTGGTTCCCGAGCCTTAGGGGCAGGAGCTGTTGCGGGTGTGTCTCTGTTGGGCCTGGGATCTACAGCCTTGTACTTGTCTGTAGTGGTCTCCATCCTTTGCTGACAGATTCTGAGTGAACACCTCACTTGGAGTCATTGCAGCTTTGAGAACTTAATTCCTGACTCACTGATGTGTTAGGAGGCCAAGCCCCAGCACCCAGTAACCCTTTCTCTAGGTGCACTTAGATACAGATCCAGCCTCAGGACCCCTTGGGAATTGTGGTCTGGAAGCTCTCATCAAGAGCCTGGGTGGGGGAGGCTTCTGGAGAACATGGACATAGTAGGAGTGAGTCTGTACAGCAGGCCAGTGAGGCTGGTGGAGGCCCACAGTCGCTACCCTGTGCTGTGTGCAGAGCCCTATCCTAAGCCCCTTAGCTCTCAGTTGGGAAGCTGGCCATCTTCACATGATAAGGTGCTTTTAGTTTGAGGGGTTTTTTTTGTTTGGGTTTTGTTTTGTTTTGTTTTCTAGACAGGGTTTGTGTAGCTAGCCCTGGCTGTCCTGGAACTCACTCTGTAGACCAGGCTGGCCTTGAACTTAGAAATCCACCTGCCTCTGCCTCCCAAGTGCTGGGATTAAAGGCGTGTGCCACCACGCCTGGCACTTTTAGTTTGAAAACTAGTCTTTTTGCCAGGAAGACCTAAGAAAGGCCCTGGGTTGTCCCCAGCTTCTCCTGAAAGCCATCTGGTCCCCTACTTCCTCCATGCCTCCTCACAGAATGCACAGAGCCTACTGTCCTGAGCTCTCCTGGGTTTCCACATTCTTTGGGGCTCTGTTCTTACGGCTTGCCTGGCTCAGAAGGCATTCTTGCCCACCTCCAAACTGTTCTGAAGATTTCAGAACCCTGTTCTACTTGTCTGGCCTTTCCCCCATGGTTCTTCTGAGGTGCACTCAGTACTGCCAGGTTCACAGCATACTCACCCGGGGTCTTCTACTCTGAGCCTTCAGCATCCCTGCAGGTGGTCAGCTCTCATTGACAAGGAATTAGCCAGGAGTAGAAGGAGCAGGTCAGCCTGAGGCTGGCCATCATCTCAGCCAAGCTCCTGAAAGATGAGATTCAGGGGTGGTACTGCTCCTCACACACACCAGGCCTTAAGGGGTATTCCCTGCACAGTAGGTCTTGGGAGCACTCATCCATACCAGCTCCCATGCAAGCACCTGTAAAATGAAATTTAAATTGACTCTCCAGCACCCACTTGTGGACAGATCATTTTACCCCATCTTTCAAACCCTGGACTCATCCTGGCCACATGTGGAAGCCATGAGTGGGAGACAGAGGAATGAAATGGAGCAGGTGGCTGCAGCTAACATCTGACCTGTACCTGTGACCTTGCTGTCAGGTGGTGTATGAGAACAGTCGCATGGTTGGCCTGAAGGCCCCCTATGTGTCAGGCTTCCTGGCCTTCCGAGAGGTACCTTTCCTGGTGGAGTTGGTACAGCAGCTGCAAGAGAAGGAACCAGACCTCATGCCCCAGGTAGGTGCCTCCTAAGGTGAGGAGAACCCCTCTGCTTGTGCTTAGGGAGGGAAGGTCCCCTCAGGCCACTGCCACCCATAGAAGAAAGGGGATAAGATTTCCAAAACACAGGACCCCTGTTGCCATCTCCCCTTCTTGCTGCTCCAGTACAGCCCAGCTGACTGACTCCCCTGTGGCTCTGTAGGTCCTTCTTGTGGATGGAAACGGGGTGCTTCACCAACGAGGTAATTCTCCTAAAAGAGTCAGATGGGTGCCTGGGAGAGTAGAATGTTTTCCACCCAGAAGGGGCCTTCCTCTCACCCCACCTCTGTGTACCCACTTGCCTCCCACGGCACCCTACACTGATCCATCCCCAGTACCTCATCTAGGCTGACCTGATGACTAAAGAGTCACGGGCCTGAGCTCAGGTTACCTCCATTCCCATACTGGCCCTGAGCTACCTGGCAGGCTTTGTCCCTGGGCATGCCAGGGCACTGTGTCCTGAGGAAGAGTACAATGGCACTCACAAGTAGAGCATGATGGAGCTATTGGCCTTCATAGCCATCAGGAATGAGAGGGGCCTGGAGCTAAAGGACAGACACATGCTAATCTGGACAGCAGTTCTGGTCCAGCAGGCTACTCCTGGGTGTATGTTCCCAGCCACCGCAATTCAGCTGCCCTGACAGAAGGTCCAGACTATAGGGGACAGGTGCAGAGGCCTGAGGACAGCAGCAGATGGTAGTGAAGGGTCATGAGGATATATGTGCCTTAGTTCACCTATGCTGTCAGAGGAGGGAGGCTTCCCATAACCCTCCTTGACACTGTGTTGTCAGGACAGAGGCCTCATTTGCAGCACAGTCAGTTTGGCCCAAGGGTCCGTGTCTATAGATGAGAGACTGTGGTTGGTTCCCTACCCCATCCCCACCACCCTACTCTCCCATTGCTCCCTCTCAGGCTTCGGGGTGGCCTGCCACCTTGGTGTCCTTACAGAGCTGCCCTGCATCGGTGTGGCCAAGAAGCTCCTGCAGGTGGATGGACTTGAGAACAATACCATGCACAAGGAGAAGGTGAGGAGGGCTTTGGAACTCCCTGTGACTTTAAAATGAAGTTTGCTGGGCTGGGAGATAGCTCAAGAGTTAGAGTACATCCTGCTCTTGCAGAGGACCCAAGCTGGGCTCCCAGCATCTGTGTGGCATAGCTGACAACCATTGTCACTCCAGCTCCCAGTGGTCTGATGCCCTGGCTTCTCTGAGCACCTGTCCTCACATCCCCACAGACATATACACATGCACTGTTTTTAAGAATAATCTTGTAAAGAATCTAGCTTCTCTGTCCCCTTCCCCCTCCCCCTTCTCTTCCTATCTCTCCACGTGGTCATGGCCGGCCTCTACTTCTCTTCTTCCTCCTCTTCCCTCTTCTTCCATCTTCTTCCCCCCACCTTTGCCCTATCTCCTGAATAAACGTCCCCCCCTTGGAAGAAAAAAAAAAAAGAATCAAGCTTGCCTTCAGCTGTCTGAGAAGGGACAGTGGGTTGAAGGATGGCTCAGTCAGTAAAGTGTTTGTCTTGCATATAAAGGCTTGAGGTTGATTCCCCGTTAGCCGTGTAAAAAGTGCTGAGCATGGTGGCCCAGGCTGTTATCCCAGCATCAGAAGGACAGAAAGGCCTCTTGACGACCTCCAGGCCAATAGGAGGCTCCTTCTCAAAGAGGTGAAGGACCCTCCTGAGGAGGCCGTGCCCAGCCTGCCTGCACTCTTGCTTGGGATGTGTGTGTTACTTTGTGAGATGGAGGTCTCACTGTGTAGCTCAGCCTCACAGAGCTTTGCCCTCTGCCTGTCTGGCGCTGGGACTACAGGTATGCACTAACATTCCTGCAATACACGTTTTTAAAAGGTATTTTTACAGTTTTTTTTTTCCCCTGTTTTCCAGATTGTGCTCCTGCAGACTGGGGGAGACACATTTCCTCTGATAGGCAACTCTGGAACTGTCCTGGGAATGGTGAGTGGCCAGAAAGCTGTGCCTTGTCCAGACGCGGGGCCTACTAGGCCATGTCACAAGGTGTAGCTCAAGGCAGCTCGTGCACACATGCACTTTGTGCGGGCTGGACCCTGTTCCCTGCATATCCTGCGACTAACCAGGGGATGCTGTGTCACATTCTCCTCTGGCTACCCTCACCCCATGTGCCATCTGAAGATGCCCGAGGACAATAACCCCAGAGTCCTTGACCCTGTGAACTGCCATCCAGGATATCCTCAAAGCCTCAGTCCTGGGGCTGGTCCTGCTCCACAGGAGTGTCGCTCTGTCCATGCTTGTCCTCCCTCCATCTGCAGGCCCTGAAGAGCCATGAGCACAGCAGCAAGCCCCTCTACGTCTCTGTGGGCCACAGAATCAGCTTGGAGGCCGCTGTGCACCTCACCCACCGCTGCTGCAGGTTCCGGATCCCAGAACCTATACGCCAGGTATGGGGCCTTGGGGTGGGAGTTGAGGGAGTGGGAGGGACTGACACTGCCACCTAGTCTGTCTTAGTTTGTCTTTTATTGCTGTGAACAGACACAATGACCAAGGAAATTCTTATAAAGGCAATCATTTAATTGGGGCTGGCTTACAGGTTCAAAGGTTCAGCCCATTATCATTTTGGCAGGAAGCATGGCAGCGTCTAGGCAGGCATGGAAGGCAACTGCTTCCAGGCAGCTAGGATGAGTGTCTTAAAACCCACACCCAGTGACACACCTACTCCAACAAGGCCACACCTCCTAATAATGCCACTCCCTGAGCCAAGTATGTTCAAACCACCACATAGTCTCATTTGGGGTGGGTCTGCAGGGATCTGAAGACAGATCCCCAGGCCCTTGGCAAGAGAGCCTGAAGCCAGGACCAGTGGGGCCAAACCTTGGTCAGAGGCTCTCACAGGGTTGTTCTATGCCTACATTGAGGAGGCTTGTGCTGGTGCCAAAGATACCAATTGGGACCCCAGACCATGACTCTGCCAGACACCTGTTACCTAAGCTGCAGTTCACTGACCCAGAGGCTCAACTCTCTGATAAGCCACTCATATCACTCTGCAGGAAAGCAGCATGCAGCTGAGATCCCAGCATGCACCACTCACTTTTCTGCATCACCTGTCACATGATGGCACCTGTCCAAAGAGGCCCCTAGGTTGAGGACCCAGGTAAAACCACTCTTTAGAGGAGGCTAGGACAGTCCAGGCTCTGGAAAAGCCCTATCGAAAGCCCTCATTCAGGAGGAATTTGATACAGTCGAGCAACTCAGCCAGAGCAGGGAGGCAGGAAGCTTCTGATTCCAGGGCTTACCAGCAAGGGACTTAGAGCAGCTGCTGTCTTTGTCAGCTGTGGGACAGTTTTTCAGGCCACAACTCCATTCCTTCTGGAGACTGTGAGGTCTTTGTGATGTGTGAAGGAGGGCATGCAGCAGAGGGGCTACAGGCTGGACTCTGACCAGAGCCTGCCTAGGCTCAACCCTCAGGAGAGCTGCAGATGCACAGGATGGCCTCCAGGGGGCGGCAGCAGGCTGTGCCTCCTGTGATGCTCATCCCTGCTCCTGGAAAGGCTGCCCAGCAGTGGCCTCTGAGAGTGAGTGAGCTCTTGTCATCCCTCCCAACCCCCTGGGAAGGCCCTCTTTTACCTAGTCCTCATCTGGGATGTTACTGTGGTTACAGGTGCAGCGGTCTCCCGAGCCTGTGAGTTGTGCCCCTAGCCCCAGAAGACCTTTCCCCTTCCATCTTGGCAGTCTAATGAGAGAAAGCCACTGTACCCTCCCTTAGCACTCGCAGCCCTGTGCTGTACAGCCCCAGACCTGTTGGGTTTTTTTTTTAGCCCTGGTGTTTCCCAGAGTTATAGTGGTTTCTGTCCTAACAAGTAAGGGGTTAGCCTCCTGCAAAGCACCTTGAATACTGGAAGCCAGAGCATGTCTGTCACAAGAGAGCATGCCCAACCCTGGGCACATGCAGAGCAAGCACATAATGTCCTACCTCGGGAGCCCAGGTCAGCAGTGAGGAAGGCAATAAGGACTGGCCGTGGCTCTTAGCCTGTCTTCTTCCCCTGGCCCTCAGCAGAGCAACCTCCCAACAATTCCACTTCCCCAAAGTTCTCCAAGAAGGGGTTGGTGCCTGTCTCTAGGGTCTTCCTTCCCTCTGCTCTGGTAATACCTAGACTCTGGGATAGCCCAGGAGCACTATTGATTCCAGGCCCTGTCCATCAGGACATCCCACCTGCCCACAGCCTACTTCCCTTAGCTGAAGAGGAGTTATCTGCAGGATTAGCTGTTGCTGTCTGTGAGGCTTGTGATCCCAAAGCTAAGCTAAACCCATCTGAGCTTGGATCAGGGGCTTCCTGAGGCCAGACCCTTAGAAGTGGTGATAGGGTATACATTCAGATCTGAGTCCCTCTGTGTCCCTACCTATGGTCCCCAAGCCCTTTTTTATTATGGTAACTTGTCAAACTTTCTGGAGATGGACAAGTGTCACAGCTGACACCCATCAGAAGGACAGCCAGAGAAAACAAACAGCTGGTCTGTGAGTCAGAGAAGAGGGCTGAGCAGCCTAGAAAAGCAGGAGCTCTGGAGCCTGGACCCCCAGTCTATTCACATTAGCCCTAAGGGTCTCAGCATCTCTGTCAACTATACACTGGGGAGGCCGATATCTCCAAAGGACATGATGGGCCTGTGTAGGCTGCCCCTGGAAGGGTAGACAGTGCTTCCAGGCTGCTAGCGATGGGAAGACATGCCCAGGACCTGGCTACAGCTGTGTGTATCCTTCAGGCTGACATCCGCTCTCGAGAGTACATTCGGAGGACTCTAGGACACACTGGGGGGTCTCCTGCACAGAGAAAGGGCAGGTGAGTATGAGAAGGATGCCCTCCATGGGCTGTGTGTGAGCCCATCACGTCATTGATGCAGGGGTATAGCTTAGGGCACAGTGTGAGGCTGGGTCTGGTAGGGGACATAGGGAGGGGTCCCTCAGAGGAGAATAGACTTCAAACCTAGTAGGAACTCTCAAGAAACCCCACTCGTATGACTCAGCTGGCCCAAGGCCCACCTCCAAACATGGCTGCTAGCCTAGTGGCTGCTAGCCTAGTCAGGGTTTCTAGTGCTGTGAGGAAACACCATGACCAAAAGCAAGTTGGGTAGAAAAGGGTTTGTCTTAAACTTGTACGTCACTGGTTCATCAGTGGAGGGAGTCAGGACAGGAACTCAGGCAGCACAGGAACCTGGAGCAGGAGCTGATGCAGAGGCCGTGGAGGGGTGCTGCTTACTGATTTGCTCCCCATGGCTTGCTCAGCCTGCTTTCTTATAGAACCCAAAACCACCAGCCCAGGGATGACACCACCCCAGTTCGCTGGACCCTCCCCCATCAATCACTAAGTAAGAAAATGCTCTGTGGGCTTGCCTGCAGCCTGATCTTATAGACACATTTTCTTGATTGAGGTTTTCTCCTGTCAAATGACTTTCGCTTGTGCCAAGCTGACATAAAACCACCCAGTACAGCTGCCTAGCCTTTTCTGGTCCACTTCATCTGTCCAGAGGTCCAGACCAGGTCTTCCCAAAAAGGGCATGACCTATGGAGTCAGACATGGTTCACCACATTTTCTCCCATGCCTGTCTCCCCATCACAGGAGTTCTGTCCTCCGAGCTCTGAGGTAGAGGGAGTCTGTTGTCAGTCAGCACAGTCTCAGCTAGGAACACAGGGCTGGCATGAACTCTTTACACAAAATGGTCTTACTAGAACAGGCCTTAGGGAAGTCTTGCCAAGAAACAGGTACTGTGATCCCATCTCATAGATGAGGAAGCTGAGACACAGGGCATCAGCAATAGAACGTGGTACATGTGGCAGCTTCACTTTAGATCCCTGCCTCTGGAGGTGTGCCTCAGTACCCAGGTAAAGACAAAGGCCCTGTCTGCGTTGGTGCATGAGTAGTTAGGGAGGTACCTCTCGTGCTCATTCCCCTGGTAGCCGCAGGTATTCCTGGGCCCCTGCCCTGCTTCCCAATTGAACTTGGCCAGCGTGAGGGCAGAGTACAGCTGTTCAGTTGAGGACTGTCTGCCTGTCCCTCTAGGCTGGGCCCTTTACCAGGCCTTCCAGAGACTCCTGGAGAACAAGGGGACTTCTGACACCCAAGCTTTTTATGTTACCTGTTTCTTGATGTCATTACCAGGAGCCAGAAGGAGCAGAGGCCAAATGCATGCCCCACGGGAGGCCCAGGGGCACCTGCAGATCCAGGCAGGCCTCCTGAATGCTACAGCAGAGGCTCCAGCACAGACCCAAAAGACCCTGAGCCAGGCTTCCAGGAGCAGGAGAAGGACCAGCACTTAGAAGGAATGGGGCATCATGAAGACTCAGACCTCTGGCCTCCTTCTCCAGCCTCAGTCCAGTCACTACCCTGAGAAGATCTCTAAGAGCAGTGGGAACCTCAGCCACAGCCACAGGGAGAGCACCACGCCCCAGAGGCAACAGTGGCTGAAACTCCAGAAGGGTGCAGCAGGCTTGGTCCAGCTTGGGCCAGTGGCTGCCAGCCTCCTCCATCACTGGCTAGTCAGTGTGGTCACCATGCCCCAGCAGGACCACATTCCAGACCAGGAAGCACACACAAGCACCAAGAGTCCATGAAGGACTTCAGGCCTTGGGTGCCCGGAGGCCCCGCAGTTGGCAGCCTGTGCCAGCACCTGCAGCTCTGCCCTTCCCCTCTGCCCAATACAGACCTGGTTCTGGCTTCACGGCTTTATCCTCATGGGTCACTCTTACTTGACCACACCAGCCACAGTAGACTGCCATTCGTGGGGATAGCCAGGCTGCAGCCCCCAAGGTGCCTGTCCTTAAGCCTGCCTGCTGCTGAGCTTGAGGGACCTGCAGTGGGAAAGCCTCAATCCTGGAGCAGGCTCAAGAGTGGGCGTTGGGGAGTCAGCTGCACAGAGGGTGCCAGATGGGAAGCCGGCTGAGGCCCATGGTGAGAAAGCCCCAGGCTCCTCACTCCTCTTCCTGCCACCCTCTCACCAGAGAGAGCGTCAGAATCCCCTCCCACTGAGAAGGCGGGTTTGCTCTAGCCCGGTGGCTTCTTGTCTGGGTGGCCTTGAAGGGGCTGCTGAGGCAGGCCAGCAGCATGACTGCAGTACCCTGTCTACCCACACACATTCTAGGCTCACTAGAGTGGCAGCTGAGCTGGGACACAGAGATGGCATGCCTGTGACACATCTCCTGCCTGCACCCTAGTCCCCAGACTCCCTAGAGGAGAGGTGACAGATGGTGGGTGAAGCTAGCTGCCAAATCCTGTGAATACCCATGGGGTGTGGTCAGGATGGGCTGAGGATGAGTGATAGAGGAAGGACAGAGGGGCGGTTCTCCTAGGATACCCAGACCCATTTACACTCAGCTGGGCTGCCAAGTCCCCCTCCTAAGTCATTTGTAGTGACTGTCAAGACTCCTTGGGGTAGGTCTGCTGCTGCAGCTCCTTCCTACTCCCTGGGGTTTCAAGTTTCAGATATAAGAAAGACATATGTGTGGTTCTGTCACCCAGTAAATGAGGTGTGGGGCAGAGGGAGGCAACCTCCCCACCCCACACCTGGTGTGTAGGCCAGCCTCCATGGGCAAGAGCCCCAAGGCCACCCAGCGTGTCTGAGCAGGAAGGCAGTAATCCCTGTGGTATTCACATCCACACACTGGCCCTCCCTGGTCCCTCACAAACATTCTGCACACACACACACACATTTGCACATGCTTCATGTTCCCTGGCATTCCTGTGGAAGCCAGAGCTGGAGGGCCTGCAGCTGGCCCCACCATCTGCCTTCCTAACTTCCAGATTCCTTCTTCTCAAACCCTGTCAAGACAGAGTTGTGGAGCAGGATTTGGGGGTGGGGGAAGCAAAAGGCTGAAGCTCAACCACAATGGCTAGAACCCTCCTGCAAAGCTTAGATGTCAGATGGGGAGTAAGGCCTGTCCAGCCTCCCGCACAGCCAGGTTCCACAAGGAGAAGTAGCTGAGGGCTTTCTTTGCACAGGACTGGCACACAGCATCCTTGCGTGAAGGAACACTGTTTAAGAGAAGTAGGGCCCCAGAGGCCAAGGCTGTCAGTCCTTAAGGCCACCCTCACAGATGTGGAGGAAAACAGCTCAGGCCTCACCTGAGCAGGCAGCTCCTCCCACTCCTGTGAGCCACCAGAGTATGGCTGGGGAGCCAGCCTGGTAACCCCATCTCATCTGTTCAACTCTTAATAGGAGACCTTCCCCAGGACACACACAAGTCAGACCTCATACCACTCAGCTTGGCACCTTCCAACACAGACTTCTCAGCATGAGCAGAGTGGCCATCCCCCCCCCCCCACACACACACACACACACACCCCAGGGAGACTAGCTCTCCAGGCATCCAGTACAGCCAGGAGCCGCAAGGACTACCCATTTCCCCACATTCTGAGGCTCAGGCCAGAGCCTGAAAGTGGCCTTTTTTTTTTTTCTTTTTTCTTTTTTTTTTTAAGACACACCAGAAGAGGGAATCGAATCCCATTACAGATGGTGTGAGCCACCATGTGGTTGCTGGGAATTGAACTCGGGACCTCTGGAAGTAAGAGCAGTCAGTGCTCTTAACCACTAAGCCATCTCTCCAGCCCAAAAGTGGTCTTGTAGACAACTTTTATGTGATTTGTTCTGAAAGAAAATCCTTTCGGTCATTAAAATACAACTTGTTTTGCACAGTGGAGTGTCTGGGGAACCTGAGACCAGAGAATTGCTGGGCCTGGGTTCAAGGCAACCTTGAGGAACATAAGCCTGAGGGTTTGTCACAAACAACAAGAAGATTCATCACCTTGTGCAGCCATTACCATGCTTGCCTCAAAGCATTTCCATTGTCCCAAAGACAGCCCTATACTGTTAGCTTCTAGTACTAGAAGCCCTTCCCCACAAAACCCTGTGTGTGTATGGTTTGCCTGTTTGCAGACTTCCCCAGTGGACACCATGTATCACCATTTCACTCTGTTTCCTGCATTTGGTTTGTCTAGTCCTGAACTCCCACATGTGTGTCCTACAGAGCCTGTATCAAGAGTTCCTTTATAAGTGTTTGCAGTTCTCACAGGTACATGCCTGAGATGCCCTGTAGTGCACCTATGCCTAACTATAGGAAGCCCAGCAGGGAGCTGCTTCCCACCGGAGCATCCCCTCCCATGACCCTGTCACCACCCCAAAGGCGGGCCCCCACCTCCCAGCACTTGTTGCCATGTCTTTGGAGTTGGCCAGCAGTGAGTAAAATGGGACCTGGTGGGAGTTGGCTTGCCTTCTAGTGATGAATGGCATCAGCACCTCTGTCTACTGGCCGTTTGTCTGTATTGGGATAAATGCCTCTTCACATCATTTGACTGTTGCCTGTGTTGGGGTGTGTGTGGAATTGGGTCATTTGTAGTTGAGATTCAAGTTCTGGATTTTAGTTACTCTTAAATTTAATGCATTACTATTTTCTTTCTTTCTTTTTTTTTTCTACCCCTGAGATCGCTTTGAGTCCTGCCTTTGGCAACCCCTGTGTCTTGCCTTGGCCAGACATGGTCCATGTGTAGTGGTTTCCCTAGTGGCATCCTGGAATGACCTGGAGCAGTGGGAACACAGGCTCCCTGCAGGGGACCCACATGCATCCCCAAATTTAGAGGAGCAGGCTTCTACCACATCTGCATCACAGTCTTCCCTGCCTGTCCCCAAGCGGCTAGCCATGGTCCTTCCAGACACTACCAGGAGGAGGTAGAACTCTAGGATGGCCTTCAGATGGAGCAGAAGTGTGGGGGCTCAGAACAGCATGCAGTTAACAGGGAGACTGAGACAGGGTTGAGGTTTGGAGTTGCTCTGTGCCTCAAACATGCTAGAGTTTAGTGCATGGGGATCTGGCAGGGCCGCTGCATGCTTGGGATACAGGCCAGTGCTGTGATACCCCGATACATCAGTGATGATGGTATGAGACCCTAACCCTCCAACCCTCACTCCAGGTGACGAGCTGTGGCAGTGCATTTTGCCCGGCTAAGCTGCTAGAGGGGGTGGGGTAGTAGGGTGCAAGGGCCAGGGGGACGCTAACTGAAGGAGCAGGGTGAATAGAACCTAGAATGTGGGCAAGTCTGGGGTGGGGCAGCCAGACACCAGCACTTGAGGGCAGTGGGCCCTAAGTGCAGTGGCGTCTTGGCTCCTTCCCGCAGAACCTTAAAAATAGGGCTCAGTGATGTCCATCTCAGCAGACCACAGATCGCTAGAGCTAAGAATATTCTTGAACCTCTTAATAATTCAAGTCAGATCCAAATAGATTTTCATATCCATCTGCAGTTTCTGTGCCCCTTCCCAGCATCCCCACTTGTGTCCGGCAGCTGATAGAAGGTGGCTTCCAGGGGGAGGCAACCTAAACTAGCTGCTGTGTCACTCAGGACCCCAGCCATCCCCATTTCCTGCTCATGCGGTAACCAGGAATGGTGAACTGCCAGGGCTGAAGAGCCTGCGATGATCTGGCCATGGCCAACCCTGTGGAGAAAGGCCCAAGCCACCATGGCTCCTACATACCAGGCAGGTCAGGCTGGGAACCTTGACCCTTCCTCAACACCTCACTGGAGTCACTTGCTGCCTCCTGGCTTTTGGGATGCCCACCTACTCCTTAGACCCCCCCCAATGTCCCACAGGAGTATTGTCCTGTCTCCTCAGAAGAGTCCTCGAAGGGCTAGGTCTGGGGTGTGACCTGGGGATTGCATCTGTACAGGGCTCCAGCCCAAGGTTCTTGAATGCTGAGTGTGCCTAGCCAAGTCACTCTGCCTCTTGGTGCCTCTTTTCTTAATAGTGAGATGGTGGGTATAGTGTCTCTAGAATCAGCAGAGTATCAGCCTGGACCACGTTCCCCTCTCGAGAGAGTGCCAGGGTGAGTGAACACACCCCCCAACCTACTTGTCAGCGGAAGATCTGGCACCAAAGGTGAGGAGCAAGCGTCAGCATAATAAGGTAGAGGCTCACCCACCTGACCCAGTCACCCCAACAGCAGCCCAACCCAGGGTCCTGCTGCACCACCCTGACCAGGTCTAGCAAGAAGTTTTAACAAACTATTAACTAAAGCAGAGGTGCAGAATAGAGGCACCACTGACTTACAGATGAATGGCCCAAGAGGTAGTCAGGTGGGCGTCTCCACGGTGATGGAGTAGTGCTCTGGTTCCCATTCCCCACACGGAGCAGGTGCCCGCTGCACCAGGTCGTTAAGGGCTCCTGGGAAACGGGAAGATAAAGTGCAGGAGCCGGGAATCCAAGCAGAGGCACCTGGATCAGGTCCTGATGGAGAGAATGTCGTCTGACTTGGGTTGGGGTTTTGCCTTGTTTTGAACAAGGTCTTATCACATCGAAGTTGGATGACCTCGAGCCTCTGGTCTCCCTGCTCTCACCTCCTAGCAGTGGGGCTACCGGTCTGTGCCACCACAATGGTGCTGGGGATCAAACCCAAGGCTCTGTGCTTGCTGGACCACCAAGTGAATGACATCCCAGCTCTGGTTTCATTTTTCCTCCTTTAAATCTCACTCATGGTGGTTTTCTAGTCAAAGCCACAAGCCACCATTGTTTGGGAGTCAAAAGTTGAGGCTTGTAGTGAGAAGCTTGTACCTCCTTGGCTGAGTCCCCTCTCTCAAGCAAACTGTTATTTGAGCATATGATTGTCTACGTCATTCTTTAAAACGAATTTTTATGGGTATGTGTAGTGTGTGTGTATGTGTGTGTGTGTGTGTGTGTGTGTGTGTGTGTGTGTGTGTGTGGTGTGCGTGCATGTAACTGTAGTACCTGAGGAGCAAGATGAGGACCTCGCACTGGAATTACAGACTGTTATGAGCCATGTTGTGAGCCAGACTTGAGTGCTGGGAACTGAACTCGGCGAGAGTAGCAAGTGCTTAAAGGCTCTTCCCTGAGGAGCCACCTCTGCAGCCTCTGGGTATTTACCTCTAAAGAGCGTGCCAACATTGCTCCTCCCCCACCCCCACCAGATTTAGAGACTGCAGATGGTCTTCTCGCTGCTGCCCATCCATCCTCTGTTCTCTGACGTTAGCCATTGTTCGTGTGTCCATGAGCACGCATTCACACATGCACACATATGCAGTCCCGCACATGTCCTTGCACACAAGACACTCAGTTGAGTGGGGCGTCATAATTATGTTTGGTTTACTTGTGCACTCTCTTGTGTCCTCTAGGCTTAACAACTGCCTTGTCGAGGGAGGAGCTGGCTTACCTTCTGTGCACCCATTACTTAATTCTCCCCAGCCCCTCCCCCACCCCCAACCTCTCCCCACCCCCTAACACACACACACACACACACACACACACACACACACACACACACACCGAAATGGAGCCCAGCAGCCCTGCATCTCCTTCAGGAGCAAGAGAAGGCCATGTGTGAGCTTGACTCCTTGGCACCTCTGGTAGCCACTCTCCAAGAAAGCCTAGCACCCCACCCTCCTAAATTTGTCTAGTTGCCTGGCACTAGGGTCACTTGTGTGACTCATGGAAAATGACAAAAGCAAGCAGGGACTATTCCTAATGTCAGTTTGTAGAATGTGTGCAGCTGGTTCTCCCTCCCTCCCCACCTCCCTTCTTCCTTCTCCCTCTCCCTCCTTCCCTCCCTTTCCCTTTCTTCTTCCCTCCTTTCTTCCCTTTCCTTCTCTTCTTCCCTCTCTCCCTCCCTCCTTCTTTTCCTCTCACCCTCTCTCCCTCCCTCTGGTATCTTTAGCTGCCATGTCACAAGCTGCTCTGAGGATACCATCTTGGAAATGTCTGCTCTATCTTTCCAGACTTTGGCTGACAACAACCCTGGCTGTCATCATTGTAACTTCTTGAGACCCCGAGGGAGAGTCCCTAGCCCATCTGCTTCCAGTCTTCTGTCCCTTAGAAACCATACACCATAGTGAGTCTTTGATCCAAGGTAATTTGTTTGCCAAAAGAGATAAGTGATGTACATGTATCCTTCCTCCCAGACCAACCCATCTCCATTCCCTTTTGCTGATACGCCACCACAGGTCCACCAGAGGTAGCCCTCCTATACTTGGAGATTTTTCATCATGACTCTGGGGTTCAGGTTGGCACCCCATATAGTTCTCCACCTTACCAAAAGTGTCTGTTTAATGCTGCACAAGACCCTTCGAGCTGTGTGCCATCCTTTCTGCCTCAGAGACCAGTGCTCCTGGTCGTCTTGCAGCCAGAGAATCTAAAATGAGGCTCTTTAAAAAAATTATTTATTTATTTATTTTATGTGAGTACACTGTAGCTGTCTTCAGACACACACCAGAAGAGGCCATCAGATCCCATTACAGATGGTTGTGAGCCACCATGTGGTTGCTGGGAATTGAACTCAGGACCTCTGGAAGAGCAATCAGTGCTCTTAACCACTGAGCCATCTCTCCAGCCCTAAAATAAGACTCTTAAAAAAAAAAAAAACTAAACTAAAACCTACTGTGAGAGTTTGTACCAGCAGGCTAGGGTGTGGCTCAGAGGTAGAGCACTTGCCTAGCATGGATTTGAACCCCTAGCCCTCACCTACACACACCGAAGTAGTTTCTGAAGTGGTGGTAGTTTTGTTGGTAAGATGCAGAAACAGCATTTCAGGTGTTCGTGGTGACCTGTAATATTAGCTAGTTTCCCCTGTCAGTTATGTGGAAGGAGGCCGCCTTAGTTGGTCAGCTTTTACAACTATAAACAAAACACTGGAGAGAGAATCGTGTTAAAGGAAAGAAAGGTTTATTTTAACTCATGGCCATGGGTACCAGGAGCTTTGGAGCCTGTGGGGAGGCAGCAGCCCTTAGTCAGAAGCCAGGATCAGTTTCATGACAGCCAGAAAGCAAGAGAGTAAGGGAACGGGGTACTGTGGTCCCCCTCAGGATCACATCTCTAATGCCTCACCTAAGCCTCGCCTCATAAAGGTCTACCACCCTCCCAGAGTGCCAGAGAATGGGCAGGAAGCCTTCCACACCTGGGTCTCCAAGGTCCTATCAAGGAGATGGCCCAGATCCAAAGTGCCGTCCCGGAGGCTGAAGCCAGGGCTAGGGCCCCAGTGATAGAGGAGGGGCTGTTCAGTCTGAAGCTCTGTTGCCCGCACCTTGGCTCTCACGCCCTAGGGCCCTGGGACAGGAGCAGACAGACAGCACCTTGCTTATGGTCTCCTTTACCTCTAGGTTAGTGGTTTGCAACCTTTGGTGGTCACGTGACCATTTCACAGGCGTGGCATATCACATATTTACATTATGATTTCATAGCTACGCAGTAGCAATGAGAATGATTTTATGGTTGGGAGTCACCGTGACTTGAGGAACGGTATTAAAGCGGTAAGGAGGTTGAGAGCCACTGCTCTAGACGGTCTTTGTTCCCTCTGAGTCTCCTCCAAAGGGAGCTAGGAGGAACAGTGGACTGGAGTCATGCAGAGCCTGACCCTGGTTACAGTCATACTCCAGATGCCCTCTGATGGAAGCTATGCAAAGCAGAAGTGAGTCCTGATGGCTCATGGGGGCAGAGTTGAGCATGGTTCTCCTAATCTCCACCAGGCTTCTTCTGCATGTCAGGGCATGCTGGTTTCAGCAGCCCACACACACCGCTTCTCCCAAGCAAAGCAGACCCTCTATCCGGATAGCTGCAGCAGAAGCCCCAAGCACTTCAGGGTAGGTGTCTCAGCCTAAGCCACACATGTGTCCTGCAGCATGAGACATATCAAAACCTAGCCAGAACCAGGAACCTGGATAAGCCTCAGCTCATCTTGGGAGAAGGAGGACTTGTCAATAGAAGACCGAGCTGTTTCCAAAAGCAGGTACCTGTGTGAGGACACAAAGGCGAGTACCTGATGTGAAGAGACTGAGGCCTTGGGACCTCATGCAGCTTGGTCTCTAAGGTCCTAGGAAAATGCCATTCTACCTTCCAAGACATCCTCTTCCTCCACTGACAAGGAACAGTGTGATTAAGGCTCCATTATTAACCTGCCAATCTTATTTCTGGGGCACAGCCGCTAACAGCTTAGGGGACCCACTTGGCATATAACGAGGTCTCCATGACAAATTACTTGGCTATCAATTAACTATCTGGGGAAATGTCATGCAGGATCCGTCACGCTGGCAGGGGAGAGAGAGCCAATTAACCTGGAGCAGTCAATTCAATCCATACTCAGTCTCCAGCAGGGCTGGAAATGAGGAGAAGAAGCCTGCAGGGGCCCAGAGTGGGCAGAGCCTTCCCACCACCCCTTCGTTCATAGCATGGTCACTGGTCATCTGCCTGAAAAGGTCTCGGCCGAGGGGACCAATGGTTGGGTTAGACCATCACTGGGGAGGGATAACTGCACGGCAGGAAGCAAAGGGTGACAAGATCCTCAAGGTAAAGGGAACAAATGACAGAGCAATGAGATAAAGGGGTGAACGGACCCCAGAAACACTGGGGACAGAGAAGCAGAGAGCAGCCCGGGTACTGCCTACTGACAGACTGCAGCACATTTGGCACATGGGGACATTGGCAGCACACCGGCAGCTACCAACAGAATCCTGGTTCTGCTTCTGGCAACCTACAAGGCTCCAGGGTGGTCTCTGAGTCTTCCTGGGGCTGCTTTTCCTATCCATGACATGAAGGAAAAATGTGACCCATTGCACCTCTAACTAAATGTGAGTCTCTCCCTTGTTCTGGCAGGTGCAGGTTTGGCCCTGAGTCCGGAAGGCCAGGCAGGTGTCCTGGGAGTAGGAGATAGCCATCCTGGATGAAGCTCACGAGCCCCTCAGCTGGCATCATAAGCCACAATGGTGGAGGACTCTGGGCCATTACTGCCTGTACCTTTGGATATTTGGCTTTGCTTTTAGAAAGGCCCTCTGGGATGCCCACTCCTAACAGCTGCCCAGACCCTGACCCACCACACTCTGTGACTTAGTCCAAGCCGCCCAGCTAACTCCCAGGTCCACTCAGCAACCGGTGATTGGCAGCTGCCACTTCCCAGCCCCCAAGCCTCATGTCTATTCATGACACTGACACATGGTACCTCCGTGGGGGGCTGGAGGGAGCTGCTAGCTGAGAGAGTGCAGCGTGTCCCCATTCGAGCCCTGCTGAAGCAAAACAAACGCAAGATGCGAGGGGAGCAGAGGCGGCCTGGAGGCGTGTGCCCGCCTGCCGGTGCGCCTGTGTCTGCACACTCGCCCTGCAGGGACGCCGGGAGGAGGTGAACAAGGGAGGCTGGAAGGACTGGGCCTTCAGAGCCTCCTGGTGTCTCCGCTGTGGGGTCGGTCCACTGCCCCGAGCAGGCTTACACAATAAATTTTCCTCTCTTACACTGAACACTGGGGCTACAGGCCATAGGAGCATGCCAGAGGTCCGCAGCCCCACAAAAGAGCAGATCTTCGGGAATGTTCTTTTCATAATCATGACAATTCTAGCATCAATCCAGAGGGCTCCAGACTCAACCAGTGTCTTGTCTTTGTATCTTTTTGTTGTGTACCGGGATAGGGTCTATAGGTTCTCCCCTTGTAGCCCATGGCTGGGAACTCCTGCCTCAGCTTCCAATCACGGGTGTGTACCACCGTGCTCTGGAGGTGCCACGGCCCACAAACGTCCTGTCTCACACCTGGCTCCCTTCCACTGCCCTGTTCCTGAGGCTGGAGAAGTAGGTTTAGCTTTCAGGCATCTTAGCAGGGATGAGGCTAAGGGCTCTTTTTCCCAGATCCGGGCCTGGAAACCAACTTGGTATGGTTATCTTGGAAATGCCAGTGGGTCCAGGAGCTGTGGCCCGGGAGGCTTTAAACAGTCTCCCAACCTTATACTGCCACCTGCCCCCACTGGTGATAAGAGAAAGTCAAGGGAGACAGAGAAGACCAGAGATTGGGAGAGCTACTGCCACACTGTGGGCCTGCCTCAGGGAGGCAGAAGAGCTTCAGAGCCTGTCTATCAACCCCCTCCCCAAAGCTGTACTGGGAGGAAACTGAAACCCTGCAGACACTCCTACCTCCAGCACTGGCAGGCTGTCTGAGTGTCCTGACCTGCCTGTCCTCTCTGTGGAAGACCATCCCTGGTCACAGCCCCTGCCCTGATGGGACAGGTTCAGGTTGATTGGGCACTGGGCCGACTATGTTTTAGGCACCGCTGTGCATTGAGGCATCTGCTGCCACCATCTCCGGGCAGATGGCTGCCAGTGAGCTAAGTGTGTGCGGGGGAAGGGGTGCCATAGGAACCCCTTCCCGCAGGGAGCTTGGGGGTGGGAGAGGCAGGCACCAGCTAGAGTGAGCAAGGAGCAGACCACATCCAAAGGAGAGGCTGGGACCACATGGACTCTGAGTGGGGTAAAGCCAATGAGTTTGTGGAGTCCCTGCCCATCCTCGGAAGAAAGGTGGGGTGTCTTGTAGAGCAGGGTTAGCCTGTCCCATCAAACCTGGCTGGGTGGCCTTGGGCAGCTGCTTTCCTTCAGGTTCCCAATGCCTGACAGAAAACCATCTTCAGACATCTGCCAGCTCCCAAACTTGAAGCTTCAGTAGGATGAGGGTGTCACCAGCACACAGACACTTGTCTGTTAGGGGGCGGTACAGTGAAAACACACTAGCACACCCTACCAGGCTCACCCAAGGCTCCCTGAGGCTGGTCTTTATGCTGTGTCAGTTGAGGTCACAGTGCCGGGCAGGGCTCTTTACCAACTGTCCCTAGCCACAGTGGCAGCCACTGGAACCACAGGGCAAGGGTCTGCCCAGTCTCCTGGCCAGGATACTAGCTAAGTTCAGAGACCCACTCCCATCCTGGCTATCCCCAAAGCCAAGCCTACTGCACTCAGGACATAACAGAGGAAGAGCTGGGAACCCCAGTTCTCAAGGAAGAGATAAACAGAATCCATCCTGGAAAGTTATGGAAAGGCAGGCCCTCCAGGGGCATTAGGAGGAAGTGTGGAAAAGCCATCAAGGAAAGAGCAAGGCCCCAGCCAGCAGCCTTGCATGTCAATCAGGCGCCCCAGGTCATAAGGCCAGGAGCCAGAGCTTGAGGCAGCTCTCTTCATTCCTACAGCCACCTTGTAATGGTTTATGGCTGTTGCCTCCTAAGACTGGGCTGAGGCAAGGCTGAGGAGGTCTGGGTGACACCTGGGCCTGAGCTTCCCCATGCAAGGTAGGGGCGGGGAGCTGGTCTGCCCCAAGCTATCCCTAGCATATGGACCTGTTAAGATTCTATGTTCTACAGAGATGCTGACTGGTACCTCAGACATCCAAGGAGGGCAGCATGTGAGTCTTCTCTTCTTCCCCTTCCCTATAGGCCTAAGGTGGCTGCTCCTAGCAGGCCGCATTCTCTCCAGCTCGTACCAAATGCCTCCTCCTGCCGTGACTCAGCCCGGCTGTTACTCAGCTTCCCTTCAGCTGGCAGCTGCCTTTTGTTTTTTGGATTTTAGTTTGTTTGGAGGGTTTGTGGGGTTTTTTTTTTCCCCCCGAATGTATAATACTGGCACTGAGCCAAGGCAGGGTGTCTCTCACAGCACTGGCCTCTGCCTATGGGTGATCAGGAGTGGCTCTCCTGGTCATGATGGCTAAAGGTGAACGATGATCAAACCCTGGGTCTAGTCACCTGGGCACTAGAGACTTGGTCACCTCCAGAGAAAATTCAGGCTCCACTTCAGTCCCACCATCGGTTTGGCCAGATTCTACAGATACTGGGACATCCATCTATCCATCTAAAGCCAGCCTTCCCAGCTGTCTCATGACCCAAGGATCCAACATGCCCTTGATGTCACAGAGTGAGCATCCAGAGATGCTCTCTTGGAAAAGGCAAGGCCCAGAGTCCAGCCTTCAAAGGGCAAACAGAATACAGTGAGTCCTGGAGAGGTGTCACTGCCCATGGCTGCCCTGAGAGCTAATGAAGGTAGTCTGGCCTGAGGGTCCTCTGTCCTTAGGAGACACTACACCAGGCAAGGTGGCCCTGACAGGGATGATTCTGTCCTTGGACTGGGCCCACATAGCAAAAGGGACAGATGAGGGATGATGCCCTTGAGCTAGAGACTCAGACTTACCCCTTATCTTGAAGTGGGGTTGGCATCTCCTTTAAGGAACAGCAAGATGTACACAGACATCACATTTCAGTTTCAACTCTGAATCTGGAAGGCTCATGGAGGAGAGCTTTTGCTAGGTAAGAGGAATCAGCTTGAACCAAGGGAACATGGAGAGGAGAAGGGTACCGAGGGACTCGCTGATGTTCTTGTGGTCTCAGAGAATGGACTGCTGGGAAGAGGGATGAAAGGCTTTTGCCTCCTAGACAGGGGTCCAAAGTTTCAAGGTACAGAAAGGGCTAGAGGTCTGGTGAATGGTGTGTGGTACCTCATGGGAAAGTTAGGTAACCACAAACTGACATGGGGTTCAGATAACCATAAGAGACAGTTCCATAACAGAATCGGCCAGTTCTGTCCAGCCCAAACCTTTTTTCCTACCTGCAGTGTCTTCTCAGCCCCTCCTTCCTCTCCTGCTCTGTGCCCATGTTTCATGCAAGGGGCTGGATGGTAGCCCCAGAAAGATGTGACTCCCTAGGACTGGGACCTTATATAAACAAGAGTTCACAGATGCCACCAACTTAAACATGCCTCAAATACATGTTTCCCATCCATGAGCATGGGCCCAGTGTCTCACATTTGCTGTCCTTAAAAGCCAGGGTTCTCTGCCCCATTGCTTCCCTGATGGTCTGATAGGTGAGAAGCCAAGCAGTGGGGCCCAGTCAGCAACCACCACTGTAGCTGCAAGGGAGTCAGGGACGAAGGGTTTCCACATGTACCTACTGAAGGAAGGTGAGACCTTTCTCCATCAAGGTAGCTGCCACCTTCTCAGAAAAAGAGAAAAAATGCCAGGTGTAATGCACACAGCTTTAATCTTGGCACTCAGAGGCAGGTGCATGGGTGATCTCTGTGAATTCAGAGTCAGCCTGGTCTATATGGTGAAACCCTGACTCAGAAAGAAGGGGAAAGAGACTTGGGAGAAACACAGAGGCCCTGGGAAAGAAAACAGGGGCTGCAGTGGGATTCATACTCATGAGCCAAGGTTGCTAACGGCCACCAGCACTCCAGAAGCTGAAGCAAGGCCCGAGGTGAGCTCTGAAGGATCTATTCCATCAGCATTTTCATTTTAGACTTCCTGGGCCCCAGATTCATGAAGGAACCATTTCCTCAGGCACTGATCACTTTCCCTTCTCTCTTTACTCTCAAGTCAGAGCTGCCACAGTGGCCTGGGGAGCTGAGCATGGAACATGGCAGCTGTCAAAGCAGACAGGTGCAGGTTTGAATCCACAGCCCGCCAACCAAGTGTTTGTTCCTTCTTGTGTGTCCCCATGGTATAGTAACTCCTGACATGTAAACATATAAATACCTGCTCCAACTTTCCGACTCAGCCCACCTTAGCAGTTTCCTGCAAATTCAGAAGGTCACTAAGGATTTGGGCTGAAAAGTCTTTTGCCAGTGACAGAAATGGCAACTGCCTTCCTCTATGTGAGATTCCCACCTTTCTCAGGAGGAACAGAGAACTCTTGTTCACTGACTCCCTTGCAGCTACAGTACCAGAAGTTGACCAAGGCCCGTATCCAGTTCCCTGCCTCTCAGAGGTAATCATTATGAAAGCAAGATAGCTGAGGACCATGGCTTTCAAGAGAGCAGATGTAGGCTGCTGGATCCATGCCCATTGGTAGGAGATTATGTTTGGAGCATGACTATTGGCTGTGTGGCCTCTGAAGTCACCTCTATGCCTCTTTGGCTGAATGAATGACTCTCCTAATATCTTGCAATGGATCCTTTCCCATGAAGCCAGCCCAAGTGAGTTCTGTTGGCTTGTGGAAATGTGTAGGCTGAAGGGTGTCCTGGGCATGACTCTCAGCTCTGCCCATGCAGGAGGGAAGTCTTGCCCAGAGACCTGCTCCTGAGTTCCTTGGCCACCCAGCCTGCCTGTATGAGAGACAGCATTGGAACATGACTGAGCATCAGCATAGAGTGGGAACATTGTAAGTCAAGACACTGGGTCCCACACCCCACCAGGGAGCATGGGGCTCTCCTTCCACAGTCCCTATCCCAGGTGCTCACTCTGCTCCCACACAGCCTTAGCCCCCACCCCCAGTCCCTCTCCAGGGTTCAGTCCTTGCTCCTTCTGTCCGTCCTCTTTCTCTGTACTACCTCCTTCTTAGAAATGAAGTCATCTAGAAAAATAATCCAAAATTAGAAAGGGAAAAAAAACTAAGAAAGTGGGATTTTTTTCCCCCTTCAAACATTTGGTAAGACACCTCCCACACGGATGAGTGTCCACAGGGGCCTGTTTTGGTCTACCGAGACTGTGCCTCAGGCTGTGTGAGGCAGTGGGCCTCTGGGCCCCATGATAGGGGTCTGCATGACTCCTCTTCTTTTCACCTGGCAAGGGTCAGACACCAATGTCTGATTCTAAGAAACCTGGTCCCCCAGAGCTGTCACCTGTATGCAGAGGCCCAAGTCCAGAGATGAGAAGAGAGCCCTTTCAGGTGCCAGGCCAGGAGTGGCCTTACCTTAGCTCCTAGGTGGCTCCCTGCCTCCTGTCTCTCCCTCTTCCCACCAGCCCACGCCGTGCTGCAGAGTTCTCGTTTGTTTATTTATAATTTATACTCAGCCTGCTTCCAAGAACGCTCTGAGGCCCTTGCTGAAAAGCTGCTTCCTGGCTCCTCTGTGCTGCTGACAGTCCTGGGCTGCAGGCTGTGCACACAGCCATTGCTCTCCAGCTGATTGCTCAACAAGGCTTCAAGGCCCTCCAGATGGGGAGACGTGGCCCCAAACACAGTCTTCCCTATACCATCTGTGTGCCCAGCACCCAAAGCCCAGGATGCCTTCCTCCCTCTTGATGAGACCCCTCCCCTTCCCCAGTCTCCAGAGAGTGGGGGGACCACTCTTCTACAGGTGCTTCTGCTGTGTTCTGCCACCTGGTGCAGATGGCCTCATCGCCCCCCAGACCTTGCCCTTCCCTGCACATGCAAGTGTAGGTAACAGGTGAATATCGAGATCTGGATGACGCTCCAGCCAAAGGTGTTTCTAGGCAGTTACCATGGATGACATATGAGAAAGGAGTTTCAGGAAGGAAAGGCTGGAAGAAGCTATACCCTTGACCCTTGACCCTTGACCCTTGACCCAAGGCTGTAAATGGATGGTAAATACTGTTTTCAGGACTTGGATATCAAGATGATCCGGAAGTGGGCTGTAGTAAGGATGTTTGTGAGAACAGGTGCACTGGCCGGTTGTGAAGTCACAGCCTTGGAGATAAGGGAGGCATCTCTGAGTTTAAGGCCAACCCTATCTTCAGATCCAGTTCCAGGAGCTATCCAACGGCTACATTGCGATCCAGAAAAACCCTGTCTTGAAAAACCAAGAAAGAAAAAAATAATAACAAAGGAATTCCACTTTTTAAAAAAAAAAATATTAAACTTCGGAGTTACTTGCTAAATAGCCAAGGCTAATTAACTGAGTCACTTGGAATTATAGTGTTGTGTGACATTTTTCCTGGGGAAAACTGAACAAACATGTACTCACCCCAGATAGGGAGCCATCAATAGACCACGGTAAGGAAACCACCAGTATCCAACTTGGTGAGCCAATGAGTTTACTGGGGTTGCTTATAGGAGCAGAATTGACTCAAAGACAGCTACATCGCCAAGTCCCACCCCAGCATGGTGACAGTTCACAAAAGCTGGGGACCTGGAGCACACTGCACAGCTTGCAGGCAGCTCAACTGGTTGGAGAGTATCCTTTCCAGGTAGCTCAGTTGGCCTGAGCTTCTTCCAGGCAACTCCCAGGTCTGCCTCTCCTGGGCTGTTGGGCTGGTCTTCAAAGCCTAGTAAATCTGTCCGGTTTCAGGGACTTCCTGCACATAAGGAGCTTTCTTTCCTGCAGGACAGAATATTTTTACCTCCCTGTAGAGTATCCTGTTGCCTCACTTACAAACATCCTGTGTCTTAATGAACTTCCCTTTAAGATGCTGTCAGATCCTGCCTTGTGAGACCGACCAAGAGAAAGTTCTCTTGAATCCTAAGCCATTTCCTGGCAACACAGACAGGTGACTCGAGGGAAAGGTACATCCTGACCACAGGAGGTTGAGTGAGCCATGAGGGCAGCCATAGGGTTGTTCCCATGGCTACACGGGCCAAACAGAGGGAGCCCCAGAACCAAATGTTTTATCCTAACTTCCACCAGCTGCTTTAGAGTCCCTGAATGTCTCGCTTCTGGATAGAGATCACCCTGTGTCCTGGGCTGGCCTTTTCTCCCTGGCTTCTTGGGGCTTTCTTGTCAGTAAGGTGGCTTCCCCCAAACAACCTATCTCCTGCTAAGGAAAAGCATCTCTGGCTTATTTCTCTGCCAGCTCGGAAGCTCTGAGTTTGGCAGAGCAGGCTTAGTGTCATTGCCAGACATGGAGTATGCAATGGGCTGCCCCTTCCTCCACATCCGCAGTGCTGACCAATGCCAGCTCCTCCCTCCTTTGGCTTAAGATACAGCTCAGAGGACAGGAAACCCTGGCAGGGCAAGGCTGTGGGAATAGCCCTTGGGAAACTGACAGCAAGAGAATATGCCATCTGGGGCATGTTGGGGATATTCCACCACTTGGTGGGCCCACTACAGAGAGTGACCTTTTCCAGGTGCTGGCTCTCCTTACCACCCAGCTTCATGGTGCCACACAGATGTCCTGGCTGTGGGAGCTGAACCTACCAGCTGTCCTTTCCTGGCCACAAGGCTGCATGCCAGAACACAGGAGTCAACTGGACCTCATAATGACACAGCCCAAGGACCTCAGATTCTAGGACTGATGGAGACAGGGGCAGGTGGACAGGAGAAAACCAAACACGATCTTAACAGAAATGCCTTTGGGAGCATCTGCTGCCAGAGTGGCCCATGCTGTGCCCACAAAGCCAGTCAGCATATGGTTGTCCTGGCTGCCTAAGCCACATGCCTGCAAAGAGCTTCCCTCACAGTGCCTAGCCCCACGGGGAAGCTGTTTGTCCGGATGTTTGGACACAATTCTGGGCAGTCCCAGAAGCTTGTCTGGCTTCCCGCCTGGTCATGTGATCCTCCAGACACAGCAAGCATCCCTGAAGCCAGATCTTGCACTTACTAGCATTGTGGTCTGGACAAAAACCACTTGTCTTCCTTTGTAAAAAGGCTAGTCTAATAAGGCAGAGTCAGCCGGGTGGTGGTGGCGCACGCCTTTAATCCCAGCACTTGGGAGGCAGAGGCAGGCGGATTTCTGAGTTCGAGGCCAGCCTGATCTACAGAGTGAGTTCCAGGACAACCAGGGCTACACAGAGAAACCCTGTCTTGAAAAACCAAAATAAGAAGAAGGAGAAGGAGAAGGAGAAGGAGAAGGAGAAGGAGAAGGAGAAGGAGAAGGAGAAGGAGAAGGAGAAGGAGAAGGAGAAGGAGAAGGAGAAG
>JANHMN010000002.1:2329803-2361937 GCA_030674055.1 Rhabdomys pumilio | reverse complement strand
AGAAGGAGAAGGAGAAGGAGAAGGAGAAGGAGAAGGAGAAGGAGAAGAAGAAGAAGAAGAAGAGGAAGAAGAAGAGGAAGGCAGAGTCCACCGAGAGCCATGTGAAGCAAGAGATGTGACGGTTAAAATGAGAGTGGCCCCAGCAGACTCGCGTATTTGAATATTTGATTCCCAGTTGGTGAACTGTTTTGGGAGGATTGGATTAGGAGGTGTAGCCTTGAGGAAAGGGGTGTGCCACTGGGGCTGGACTTTGAGGTTTCAAAAGCCCACACCAGGCCGAGTCTTGTTCTCTTTGCCCATGTTTGTGGATCAGGATGTAAGCTCTCTGCTACTGCTCCTGCACAATGCCCACTGCCTGCTGCCTTGTCCCCCACCGTGACGATCATGGACTCACCCTCTAAAAGTGTAAGCAAGCTCTCAAATGCTTTCTTTTATGAGTTATATTTTTTAAGATTTGTTTATTTATTTAATGTATGTGAGTACACTGTAGGTGTCTTCAGATACACCAGAAGAGGGTGTGAGATCCCATTACATGGTTTTGAGCCACCATGTGGTGAATTGAACTCAGGACCTCTGGAAGAGCAGTCAGTGCTATTAACCTCTGAGCCACCTCTCCTGCCCCTTTTATGTGTTATCTTAGTCATTGTTGCCTCTGCAGAGCATTGGAACACTAAAACGGATGTGACAGCTCAGTACCCCCTATTCAGAGTGTGCCCTGTGCCAGCTGCAATCCACCGAAGTGGTTCCAGGGGACCTGCAGCACAAGTTCCAGAGGCCCCAGGAACAGTCCCCACCTCCTCCTTCCTGTGCCTGGCATATATCTGGCCTCTGCCAGACCAGGTGACATCATGCCTCCTCAAGCCAGTATAGTACCTAACTTAGTGTGTTCTCCTGTGAGGGGCTGCCTGGATAACTTGACATCTTTAGGCAGAGGTATCCTAACCCAGGACTCTTTGAGGCGCCTGAGCGCTCCTACGGGAATGCCCTTCAAGACACTGGCTTTCCTTTCCAGAGAACTTCAAGGGACCTCTCCTGACACAATGGGAACAGAGTCCTTTCATCCAGCCTCTCCTGCCTTGAGCAGCCTCCTCCTCATCTCTTTCCAGGGAAGAAGTCTATGTTTACTGAGCATGTGGATGGTCTGCCTTCACAGTCAAGATTAACAACTGTGTTGGATGGCTAGAAGACCTACAGATTAAAAACATGGCAGGGGAAATGAAGGGGTGCACGGCATTAAATTGGTGGTCTAAAGACGAGAGATTTCAGGTAGTCCCGCAAGTGAGTCACGGGATAAGCAGCCTAAGGCTCTGATACACGATGGAGCAGGGAGGTGAGAAAGCAGAGGTGGATGGTAGGGGCCAAATTGTCACTGAGAGGAACAACTGGGGACTGGTCTGTGCCCAGCGGACACGCCCCTTGCTGAGGCCACGGCCCCGCCCCATCCTGAGCGAGACGCGCCTGCGCAGCACAGACGAAGGGCGAGACAGGAAGTCCCGCCCCTCGTCTCCAGCACGCCGCGCGGGCTGTCAGCATGCCGGCTACGCCTCTCTGCGATCTGCTCGGCCGACCGCGTTGCCGTGACAACCGGCTCTTCGAGGCAGAGGCGACGTATGTTCGAGTCCCAGCTGTGTCTCCTCCGCTGCTCCTGGTGTCGCGTGTGTGCTTCGGCCCCAGTGCCGCAGCCCGACCCGCGAGTGCTCGCTCCACCCCGCTGAGCGCCTGCGGCGGAGGGAAAGGAGAGTGAGCTTGACCTGTGAGCCGCGGAGCCTAGCCCAGAGTCCCAGGGCCCACCAGGGACACTGACATAGCACGTGGCTAGGACAGAGTTTTTGCCTCGCAGTAGGGTGGAGAATTTGGTTTAAAATAGGGTTTAAGTTGCACAATAACACACACGTTCAGAATAGAAAACTTGAGGAAACAGTTAAAAAATAAAGCCCTTGACCCTTACGGAATTGAACCATAGTGTTCTGGTTGTGGTTTCATTGTTGTTTTCTCTTGTTATTTTTTATTTTTTGTCGACTTCAAGCAAGATGGAGTAATCTGGGAAGAAGAAACCTTAACTGAGGGATGGCCTCAGTCAGATCACTTGTAAACAAGCCTGTGGGGACGATTTTATCAATTATTGATTAATGTGCAAGGGCCCAGCCCATTATGGGAGGTGCCGCCCCTGGGCAGGTGATTCTAAGTGGTACAAAAAAGCAAAAAACAAAACAAAACAAAAAACCCAAACAAACAAAAAACACAATACAACACACACACACACACACACAAACAACCAAACCAAACAACAACAACAACAAAAGAAACCAAAACCCAGTGTAGTAGTGTGGTGACACACACCTTTACTCCCAGCACTCAGTAGCCAAAGACAGGCAGATCTCTTTGAGTTTGAGGCCAGCATGGTCTACAGAGTGGGTTCCAGGACTGCCAGGGCTACATAGAAAAACCCTGTCACAGACAAACAAACCAAAAAGAAGAAAAGAAAAAAAAGAAGGAAACCGAGCAGGCCAGTAAGCATTGCTCTTCCATGGTCTCTGCTCAGTTCCTGCCTTAACTCCCCTCAGACTGTGCCAGAGAAGTGTAAACCGAGCTGATTTTGGTCAGTGATTTATCACAGAAATTGAAAGCAAACTGGAACGCGTGTTAACACCAGTGTCCTGACTGGTTTTGTGTGTCAACTTGACACAAGCTGGAGTTATCACAGAGGAAGGAGTCTCCCTTGAGAAAATGCCTCCATGAGATCCAGCTGTAAGGCATTTTTCTCAATTAGTGATCAAGGGCGGGAGGGCCCATTGTGGGTGGTGCCATCCCTGGGATGGTAGTCTGGTTTCTATAAGAAAGCAAGCTGAGCAAGCCAGGGGAAGCAAGCCAGTAAGTAACATTTCTCCATGTCCTCTACATCAGCTCCTGCTTCCTGACCTGCTTGAGTTCCAGTCCTGACTTCCTTTGGTGATGAACAGCAGTGTGGAAGTGTAAGCTGAATAAACCCTTTCCTCCCCAACTTGCTTCTTGGTCACGACCCTGACTAAAAACAACCTGCAATGTTCTCTTCCTGCCTTTTCACCTCAGTGGGCTATGGTTTTTTTTCCTATCAAATGTGTGATGCACCTTGTCCCATGGATCCTGTGTACTCAAAACGAGGTAATTACTAACCAGTGGAGTTTCCTCCCACTATGGTCCAATGCCCACATGCAGCTTGCACTCTTGTGGCCCTTTCCGGGGCTCTATCTGTGAGGATTGCGGTCAGATTGAGGAAACTTCACAGGCAGGCAAGTTCAGTGGGAGGGCTCATAGCCAAGTCAGACAGGAAAGGAAGTGAAGGGTCCTGTCTGTGCTCTCAGGAACACAGTTTGTCCTAGGGCACCTAATAGGGATGATACCTTGGAAGGAGCTCCTGGTTTGGGATTCTTACTTTTGTAAGATTTATGGTTAAATGTGTATGTGTCTGCATGTGAGTATGTGCACATGAGTGCTAGTGTCATCAGAGGCCAGAGGCGTCACATTCCCCGGAGATGGAGTTACTGGTGTTTGTGAGCCGTGTTGTGGTGCTGGGAACCAAACTTAGCATCAAGTGCTGCTCTTAACGCCTGAGCTGTCTCTCCAACCCTAGAGCTCTTTTTATTTTATTTTATGTATGTGAGCACACTGTTTCTCTCTTCAGACACACCAGAAGAGGGCATCAGATCCCATTACAGATGATTGTGAGCCACCATGTGGTTTGCTGGGAATTGAACTCAGGACCTCTGGAAGAGCAGTCAGTGCTCTTAACTGCTGAGCCATCTCTCTAGTCCTTTATTTCTAATTTTCTATGTGTGTGAGGGTGCTCATGTCATGGCACCGTGTGGAGGTCAGAGTTACCATGTGGAAGTCTCCTTCCAGCATGTGGCTTCTGGCGATCCAGGCAGCCTTTGTGTTCCCCGAGGCCCCATCCATGTCTGAAAAGTGGAGCTCTTTGGTGCTTTCAGGTCTGGAGTGGTCTTGTTCTTCCTCAGAGTCTTACAGACTAGAGCATGGTGACTCTCTGCTCAGTGGGCATCAGGTGACAGTAGCTTTTCTTTATTGCTCCTCTGCTGGGGCCCCTCGGGTCCTTAGATGCCTGAAGTCAGTGAAGCACACAAAAGACCTGTCCAGCTTCTGTGTTCTTCTCTGAGGTCTAGACCGCAGTTCAGGCACTCAGAGGTTCTTCCATGCCCCCACCCACAGCCTCGGGGAACCTGCTTCCAGATGCCTCCACCCCCAGACGGAGCCTGTACTCTCCCCCAGAATGTTTCCTTCCCAAATCACTTCCCACGTCTCTGCCGAAAACCATCCAGTGTCTTCCCATACCATCCGGGAAATGCAGGTGTTCTTCCTATCCCATCCATCCCATCCAGCCACAGCCTGGGAGTCAAGACAAGCTGCTGATTGCACACCATACCGTGGGAACTGGGAGTCTCGGCTGGAGGAAGCTAGGAAGGATCTGTAAGAACTAGACTTGGGAGACTTGAAGGAAGCCAGATCATCAGCATCAACAGTCCTGATTTTTATAGAGAATTAGGATAGAACTGAAGCTGTAGATGCCAGAGCAGCGATGACCCCATGAACAGTTTAAAGGTGCTTACATTCTGCGTGCAGGTGAGATTCCCACAGATCTCAGAGTGGGCTTGCCTGGTGTCAGCATCTAGTGACATTTTTTAGCTACAGCATTATCTCCAGGACAATTGCCAGTGGCCTGGCTTCTGTGAGGTCCATGTGTTCTGACCCACCCTGTTGCACCTTAGCCACACCCCATTGCCCCTTAGCCACAACTTAGTCACTTAGTCACACCCCCATTGCTCCTTAGCCCCACCCCATTGCCCCTTAGCCACACCCCATTGTACCTTAGCCACACCCCATTGCCCTTAGCCACAACTTGTCACTTAGTCACACCCCATTGCTCCTTAGCCCCACCCCATTGTACCTTAGCCACACCCCATTGACCCTTAGTCACCCCTACTGCCCCTCAGCCACACCCCATTACCTTTGACACCACCCCATTGCCCTTAGCCACAACCCTTTGCCTCTTATCCACACTCATTGCCCCTTAGCCACACCCATTGCTCTCTTTCTTGCTGCCCATAACTGTATGGTTTCCACTTCATGACAGTGGGACCCGATGCCTGGAGCCCTGCTACAGTGTGATAGTTTTTATTGTCAACTTGACATAATCAAGATGCACCTGGGACAAGTGATTCTCAGTTGAGGGATTGTCCATAACGGTTAGGCCGGTCACCATGTCTGTGAGGACATTCCCTCATTGTTGATTGATATTGGAAGCCGCAGCCTACTACGGGCAATGCCGTTCCTAGGCAGGTGGGACTAGGTTGTATAACAATGGTGACTGTGCCAGACTGCAGTGATGAATAGCTTTAATCCCAGCACTTGTGAGGCAGAGGCAGGCAAATCTCTGTGAGTTTGAGGTCAGCCTGGTCGACAGAGTGAGTTTTAGGACAGACAAGGCTACACAGAGAAACCCTGTCTCAAAAAACCAAAGAATTAAAATGAAAAATAGAAAGGTATCTGAGCAAGTCAGGAGGAACAAGGCAGTGAGCTAGCTCCTCGTGGCCCTGGCTTCCATTTCTGGCCTGTTTCAAATCCTGTGCTGGCTTCCCTCAACGACAGACTCTCCCTGGAACATGAAACAAACCATCTTCAGGTTGTTTTTGGTGTTTCTCACAGCAACAGAAAAACAAACTAAGACACCCACGAATCAAGTGGATGGCTCCTAGCTTCTCCCCTTGCCTCCCCTCGCTAGGTCAGACAATAAAGGTCTGTTCCAGCAATTCCCCTGTGCTCGTGCTCTGGGGAATGTAGACTTAAGGCCAGAAACCAAAAGGGGACATCCAGCAGGGTCTCACCCTATAGGGGAACCCAGGAAGGAGCTCCTAATTTGGGCTCTCATTTTTTTATAAGACTTATTTTGTTATTTTTAATTATGTGTAGGTGTGTGTGTGTGTGTGTGTGTGTGTGTGTGTGTGTGTGTGTTCCCTCTGTAGAGGCCAGGTGACACTTCAGTGCCTCCAGCCACTTAGATATTCTCTGTCAGCAAACCCACTCTTTCTGAGATGGGACATGAACACCTGTGTGCTGCAGACGAGACAGGACAGTTACAGTTTTGAACCAACAGCTTGCAGCCTCTCCTTTCCCTCTTGAATGACCAGCCTGGCTCCAAAGCCATGGAAGACAAAAAAGCCAGAGAGGCCAGCTCCGTCTGGTCAAAGCGGGTTAGGCTTTAGCAGATACCTCCAGCTGGAGCAGGGCCTGCAGGCCGCCCTGCACCCGGCACCTACATTCCCCAGGGCTGCAGCCTGAGAAACAACATTTACTAGTAAGACCTCAGCTCCTGACTAACCTGGACTGCAACACTTAGTGAGTGGCTTGGCCTTGGGATTTATCTACACGGTTCTAGAAGCTTACTGCTGCTGACAGCCAGGCTGGTTCTCATTCCTGTCTCTGCCAGTATTGAGTGCAGTTCCTTCCAAGTGCTGAGACCATAGTGGTAAGCCACCACACATGGTGTGATGGTTTGCATATGCTCAGCCCAGGGAGTGACACTATTAGAAGGAGTAGCCTTATTAGAGGAAGTGTATCACTGTGGGCGTGGGCTTAAGACTCTCACCCTAGCTGCCTGGAAGTCAGTCTTTCACTAGCAGCCTTCAGATGAAGATGTAGAACTCTCAGTTCCTCCTGCACCATGCCTGCCTGGATGCTGCCATGCTCCTGCCTTGATGATACTGCCTTGAACCTCTGAACCTGTATTCCAGGCCCAATTAAATGTCTTTTATAAGATTTGCATTGTCCTTGGTGTCTGTTCACAGCAGTAAAACTCTGACTAAGACATATGGCTTGATTTCTTCTCTTACAGAAACACCAGCCATGTGGAATTTAGGGTTCATCTCAATCCCATGCAACTCCATCTTCTCTTGACCCTATTTTCATCCCAATTCACAGGTTATGAGTGGGCATGAATGTGGGGCAGACACTTGTCAACAGGTAATAGAAGTCCTATGTCCTATAAGGAGCTACCACAGACCTCATGCCTGGTCCATACTGGACACTCACACACACCCTACCTCCACTGTCACGTGGTTGTTCTGGGTAGCAGGTGTGCCCTGATGTAGAGTAATGTCACATTCCAAATGAAAACTCAGAGCAACAGTTGGCAGGCCTGACTCCAGCTGTGTCTTGTTTTCCGTCTTGACCTTTTCCTCCCAATCCTCCACCTTGTCTAGTCTCTCCCAGGGCATCTTGCAAGCTACAGTCTCCCCCACCCCCATGTTTTAAACAATCACATCTACACTCTGCTGCGGACACCTTTCCTCCCAGTCTGGACCCTTGAAAGCAAGAGAGCTAGCAAAGGCATCACGGGGCTTTCCTCAACAGTTAGGCTGGCCCAGGAGTTACAACGCTCCCCTTGTGTGCCAAAGAAGCCAGTTCTTTTTCAAGGAGCCTTTCTGTGGTGTTTTTCCCCTGCTTTCTGCATCTGTGCTGACATTCTGTGATTCTTAGAGAACTGATTCTGAAGAGCAAAACCAGGAGCCAAGAAATCTTCAAGCCAGAAAGACTGCTTTGAGAACAAACAGCTACAGCCTCAGCCTACAGAGTTCACAGCGTGGGTGGGCGGGCCCTGCTGGGGTGGGCGGGCCCTGCTGGCCAACCCCAGCTCCACCCGGAGACGCTTACCCTGGAAGGAGTGGAGTACACTGAGAGCAGCGGAGGCAGGGACCCACAGAGTCTACTCAGGCAATAAATTTCTTGGGCATGACACCAAAAGCATGGTCAATGTGAGAAAAATACAGAAAGGACATCATCAAAATACTCTGTGTTGCCGAGTGTCTCGGGACAAGAGTGAGGACGGCCCACAGGACCACCGAACATGCTCACGGTTGTGAGCGGCTTTCTAGCATGTAACACAAACTCAGTATCAGCAAAGACTGAATTCAAAACCGGAGCGATGCTGGCTAGAGAAAGTGCAGCACAGCCACCTAAGACCACTCACTGCTCTTCCAGAGGATCTGAATTCAGTTCCCAGCACCACATCAGGAAGCTCATGTTCACCTCCAGGGAAACCTATGCTCTCCTTACTGGACTCTCTCTCTCTGTCTCTGTCTCTGTCTCTGTCTCTGTCTCTGTCTCTCTCTCTCTCTCTCTTTCTCTCTTTCTCTCTCTCCCTCTCTCTCTTTCTCTCCTTCTCTCTGTGTGTGTTACACAAATAAAAATAACTTTTTAAAAGACAAGTGACTTAAATACTTTTTTTTTCTTTTGTGGATGAGTCAGAGCCTCTTCTGCCCCGTGACACATGACAAGCTGATTTATCCCAGGACCCATGTGGTGCAGAAGTTTTAAGGGAGATAACCTCCACCTCCACATACTCCCTGTGGCATGCACTGTCAATATACACACAAAAATAAATGTAATAAAAAAGTTTGTTTTTTTTTTTTTTTCAAGGGTAGGAGCTGGGGATAATGGGAAGGAGAGCTTGCTGTGTAAGCATAAGGAACCAAGTTCAAATCCCCAGATTCCACATGAAATCTGGGTATGGGGTACCTGTAACCCCAGGCTTGGTAGCCCCTCAAAAGCTAAATATAGAACTGTCACATGATCCAGTAACCCTGCCTCTGAAAATGTGACCAAGACAATCAGAAGCAGAGAGTCAAAGGACACTTGTTTAGCAATAATCTATTTTTTAAGATTCCTTGGGCTAGAGAGATGGCTCAGATGTTAAAAGCATGGCTCCTGTTCCAAAGGACCTGGGTTCAATTCCCAGCACCTACATGGTGGTTCATAACCATCTCTAACTCCAGTCCCAGGAGCTATGACGCCCCCTTCTGGTTTCCACAGGCACCAGGCACATGCACATGGTACACAGACACACGTAGAGATAACATATACACACATAAAATACAGTAATAAAGCCGGGCGGTGGTGGTGCACGTCTTTAATCCCCACACTTGGGAGGCAGAGGCAAGCAGATCTCTGAGTTCAAGGTCAGCCTAGTCTACAGAGTGAATTCCTGGATAGCCACTGGCACACAGAGAAACCCTGTCTTGAAAAACAAAAAACAAACAAACAAAAAAATCAAAACAAAATAACAAAAAAAGAAATAAAATAAATTTTAAAAAATATTTGCCATGTGTATGTGAGTGAGCTTTCATGAGTTTCTGTACCATGAACAAGCAGGAAACAGCAGAGACTAGAAGACAAGACGATAGCAGATGTCCTGGAGCTGGAATTACAGACAGCTATGAGCTGCCATGCCGGTGCTGGGATTTGAACCCAGGTCCTCTGTAAGAGCAGCCATCGCTCTAACCACTGAGCCATCTCTCCAGCCCCCTCACCTGTACTTATCTACATCATTCTCAGTAGCCAAAGAATCCATCAATAGATGGGGAACAGGGGATGGCAAAGTCAAAAACACAGTTTGGCCTCACAGTGGAAGGTGACCCTGCCCTGTGCTGGAACACCAAGAAACCCTGAAGCCATTAGTGAGGAAGTCAGTCCTCAGAGGACAAGTACCTGTACCTCTACTTTTGTGAGCTGTCCACAGCAGACAGACTCTAGGAGACAGAGGTAGGTTTGGACCATGGGGCTGAAGATGTAGCTCAGTGGTAGAGCGTTTGGCTAGAATGGTGGTGGCCCTAAGGAGCGAGAGCTGGTGCGATACCCACCTCAACACCACACTCACCCAAAATGGGGAGGGGGCTGGGGCTGGCCAGATAGCTTATTTGGCAAAGGCACTGGCAGCCTGAAGTTGATCCCCAGGACGCATGTGATTGAAGGAGAGAGCTGATGTCCACACACTCAGTGGCATCTAGTGTGATACGTAAAAGGAGGAGCTGGGGATGTGGCTGGGTAAGTGTGTGCTAAGTAAACACAAGGACCCATCAAATCTCCAGAACCCTCATGAAAACTGCATAAGGCCATATGTCCCTGTGACCCCAGAATAAGGGAGTGGTGATGGGCTGATCTTGGTAGTTTGGTAAATAGCTGCTTTGGTGAAAGTGCCTGTCTGAAGGGGATGAGTCAGAGAGTAGAGAGCTGTGGAGCAAGAAGACAGTAGGCATTCTCCTCTGGTCTCTGAATCTTGCCACATTCACACACAAGTATGTAAACGCATGTGCGCATGTGTGTGTGTGTGTGTGTGTGTGTGTGTGTGTGTGTGTGTGTACACAGACACACATACACACAGAGCACCCTTATGTATGCCCTCTATGTAAAGTCCCCTAGGAAGGGGCTTGATGCTGAAGACTGCCTGTATAGAACACCTCTTTCTCGACACTCATCCCTTCTGTCCCCTGCCCTGCCCTGGGCAGCACCGCTAGGCACAGCCTCAGCTCTGCCTACCAGTACTGTTCGCCGCTGGTTCTGTGCTGAGATCAGGCTCCCTTCTGAAGCCAATTTTCTGCACAGTGAAAATGTTTTCTTTGTGCCCACTTGAGCAGATGGCCCCCCACCTTGGCCTGAATTGAGAAGTACAGAAATCAAACAGGGGACAGACGGCTTCCCTGGCACTGTCTTATGGGCACAGAGTGTACACACACTTTGTCCCTCCTCCCTGTCTCTGCCAGTGGCTTTCACTTGCTCCATGCTGGATCTGGCCCAGGTACTGAGCCTCCAAGCCTGGCTACTTTTCTGCCTGGGAGCCCCACTCGGACTCTTAGCTTGGGGGGTCTACTTGTAGCAGGTGCACAGGTGATTTTTTTTCTAGAAGAAATGAATGGATTTGTTGCCCAGCCTCTGCACCTTCCCAGGGTGGTTGAGCAGCACCCTGGGCCCATCTTGCACTTCCGTCTGTGTAGAAGCTGAGAAGCTTCTAGGCTTACCACTGGCCTTCATAAAAAGTAACTAGTGTGGTCTGAAAGGAAGAGTCTGGACAGAGGGTTAGGGAAGGGCCTCAAGACTCCCAGGAAAGATACAACACTGGGAAAGTCTGGCTACTAGGGCAGGTTCCTGCTAAGCTTCCTCTGAGGAGTATGGCTGTAAATGGCCTGGGGAGGCTTGTAGGGCCATGAAAGGACAGCCTGGTTTCTGCTTGAGCACAGCCTAGAAATGTCTGGAGACCCCACAGGCTGGGTTCCCTGCAAGGGATGGCAGGCATTTTCCCACACTCCCAGACTCTAGGTTCCTGACAGGAGGCCACAGACCTCCATAAATCTGTGCCTTTCAGTCACGTAGGACAACGCCCCCATCCCCTCCACAGGTAGAGGGCATGACTACAGGCGCAGAGCCTCAAGACAGATCTCCATATTAATGAGATACCTAAAGGCCAGAGGGGTAGACTATTAAACCTTGCTTCCAAGACCCTCCTCCTTGCAAAAGGTATTTAATCTCAGGCCCACCCTGAGGAAACTGGGGTATAGTTTTATCCATTTTCCACCATGACAATAAATATCTTAAGACCATAGCTCATTTCTCTTCTTTGGGGTCCACCATGGGGAACCATGGAGAAGGTTTTCAACTACCGAGCCACTGTCTAATCTCCCGCTGACAACCTCTCTACATTCTCAGTCATGAAGGCCCAGCAACCCAAGCAAGCAAGCCGAGCCGGCCGGCCGTGACCCAGCCAAGTGAGTCGCCTTGACCGAGACTCTCATCCCCGCAGGACACAGCCAGAGCTCATCCCTCCTCCTCTCTTCTTTGGCTGTGAGCCACCAGCCTGTATGTCCCCACTTTGGTCTCAGTCTTTCTGTGGCTTCCCAGCGGAGCCTGAAAGCCCAAAGGCCTGAGAACCAACCAGTTCCTGGATGCCTTTTGGCCTTGGGACCCCCAACCCAAGAGTTCTGGTTCCACGAGGGATCTCAGACTGTTCTCTTCCAACCCAAGCAGAGTCCAATGGCTTCACATAGCCTGACTCCCCCACCCCCACCCCACCCCCGTGCCAGCATGAAGTGAACACAGACAAATTCCCGAGCCTCTGTCCCAACAAGAGGCCCTAGCAGCGTGGTGAGACAGATGTGGGAACCACACATCAACACAACAGACCCATATGCACACTACAGCACCACAGAGGCTGAGCCTTAAGTTCCAAGGAGAGCCAGGAGACCATGGACACCATTCAACCCTGTCCAATCATTATAAGTCAGGGGCAGAATGAAGGAGCTCACTGTTAACTTCCCAGAGTGACAGGGTCACTCTCAAAAGGTGCAAAGATCCTTCTTGGATTTCCAGATCCTTAGAATCCTGCTGTTGGGCATGGTGACACAACCCTTTATTCCTAGCATTTGGGAGGCAGAGTCAGGGGGATCTTTGTGAGTTATAGGCGAGTCTGGTCTACAGTCATGTCCCAAGCCAGCCAGAGCTACACAGTGAGCCCTTCTCAAAAAAAAAGAATCAAATGAAATCCGGCTTAGCTGGTGTCTCACGCTTGTAATCCAAGTACTTGATAAGCTGAGGCAGGAGGATCACCCCATGGTGACTTCTAAGCCAGCCTGGGTTCCAGGCTTAAGACTCTATTAAGACTCTATCTTGAAACAGTTCCCTTTTTTCGGTAGAAACATTTCTTGGATCTTCTGTCGGAGACTACATGCATGCTGGTGTCTAGCCTGCTGCCCGCTGCTGTGAAAAACAAACAAACAAACAAACAAGACAAAATACCACGATGATCAAAAATGACCTAGGCAGGAAGGGGTTAACTTGTCTGCCAGGGGAAGCCAAGCAGGAGCCTGGAGGCAGGAATTGAAAAGCTGAAGTCTTGCTGGGGCCATGGTGGCCCACGCCTTTAATCCCAGCACTTGGGAGGCAGAGGCAAGCAGATTTCTGAGTTCCAGGCCAGCCTGGTCTACAGAGTGAGTTCCAGGACAGCCAGGGCTACACAGATAAACCCTGTCTCGAAACCCCCCCCCCCCAAAAAAAAAAAAGAAAAAGAAAAGAAAAAAGAAAAGCTGAAGTCTTGAAAGGACCCTACTTTCTGGCTTGTTACCCAGGCTTGCTCAGCCATGTACAACCCAGAACCACTGCCCGAGAGGTGATACTGTGCACAGCAGGCTAGCTCTGCCGTGTCAATTAGCCATTCAGCAATCAAGAAAATGATGGAGGCATTTGACTCTAGCTTGTGTCAAACTGACAAAACAAAACAAAACAAACCAGCAGAAGCAGTGAATTTGGATGGAGTTGGTGGCATTTCCAGGGGCCAGGCTGGATGGCTCTGCAAAGGAGGTCAACCTGCTCCTGTGGACAGTGTTTGCAGTAGCCAGGGCTGCAAGGACCACCAGAGTATGGGATGCAGTGTGGGGGGACAGTCCAGCATGCAGAGTCAAAGGAGTGCACATGCTCTTCCCGGTGATGCATGCTGGGACTGCCCACTCAGATGCCTTGTGAGAAGAGACATGCCAGCAAACAATCCAGGGCTCCTGCAACCAGGCTGCTATGACATGAGGTTGAGTGTCAGGCCCCGCACATTTCATCTTACCTGAGCACTGCAGGATTGCATGGGCAGTGGGGCTGTGTGCAGCAAGAGCCAGAGACTCCTGCTAGCCTTGCAAGATGTGGCAGGCTGCTTCCAGTCACTCCTCCCCACCTCTCCAGGTCTTGGTCTAGCCTCTTCTGTTGTCCAAAGGACTGATTCAGGTAGGAGATGAAGAAATGAGTCCTAAAGACTGAGATCCTACATTATACGCAAGGAGTTGACTCCCAAGAGCTGGCCAGGAGTGGAGAGCTGAGGGACATGTCTGACACAGACTCCCTTAGGATGAGGGAGTGTAAGGTGGCAGTCAGGCTATCCTACAGTCCAGCCTCTGGAAGACTGGAGCCTAAGCCTCACCTCTATTGACAGGATGAACCACAAACTAGGTAGGATAACCTTACAAAGGCAAGAAGCTAGCCAGGCATGGGAGTATATGCTTTAAATCCCAGTACTCAGAAGCAGAGACAGGCAGTTCTGTAAATACTAGGCTAGTTTGGGCTAGAGAGAGAGAGTTCTAAACCAGCCAGAGAACACAGTAAGACCCTGTCTCAAACTCAAAAACAAAACCAACAAGAAAACAGAAACAAAAGCAAAAAATAATTATTCTCATTACAATTTGGGATGCTGACTTTGTGAGTCTTGCCTGGGGGACCTCATGGTAGCTGTCCAAGAGGAAGGAATCACTTCACCAAACAGGACCCAGACAGTTACTGGGACAGCACATTCCCTTCCAGGGTACTGACCGACCCAATTACCTAAGGACCTCTCCTGGGCTCCACCTCCTCACGTTCCCATCTCTCCACAACACAACACTGAAAGCCAAAGCTCCCAGCTCAAACTACACCCAACTGTGAGTATCCCCTGGCTGGCACCAACTCCCTTAGCTTCTGTGATTTTCCAGAATCCTGGGAGGGACTAGCTCATGGGGTAAGGAAGGACAGCATCCAGACCTCCAAAGCTGACAGCCCTAATGACAGGAATCCCAGCAGGGCCGTAGGTGTGGCAGAAAAGAGAAAGAAAGGGAGAAACCCACCTATGTGTACCTGCTGTGTCAGTCCCTGGCACACGCCTCCTCACCCGAGTCCATAGCCCTGAGGGGTGAGTCCCACCAGCTGGTCAGGAGAAAGCACTGAGCTTGGAATCAGGAATTCTGGTTCTACTAAAAGCCATACAACTTTGAACACTCTGCATAACCTCTCCGGACCTTACTTACAGTCAGGGATATTGTGGGTAAGGTTAATTGTCCACTTGGCAAAATCTGGAATCACCTAAGATGGGAGTCTCATCAAGGGATCATGAGGGTTAGGTTGGCTTATGGACATGCTTGTGAGGGATCTGGGTAAACTGAGGTAGGAAACCCTATCCTGTGGAATATTATACAGGCTAGAACCTAGTCTGAGATCAAAGAGGGACTAGGCACAAGCATTCATTTCTTCCTGCTTCTTTAAGGTTTATTTTAATTTTATGTGTGTAGATGTGTTGTGTGTACAGTGCTGTCTGGGGCCAGAAGAAGATAAAGATGTCCTGTAACTGGAAGTATAGATGGTTGTGAGTCACCATGTGATGCTGGGAATTGAACCAGGGTCCTCTACAAGAGCTGCCATAGCTCTTAACCACTGGGCCAGCTCTCATTTCTTGACTATGGATTCAATGTGACCAGCTGTCTGGAGCTCCTGCTCCTATGTGTACCTGCAGTAAGCTCCTTTGTGCACCTGCAGTGAACCCCATCCCTGTGTGCACCTGCAGTGAGCCCCTGTGTGCACCTGCAGTGAGCCCCTGTGTGCACCTGCAGTGAGCCCCTGTGTGCACCTGCAGTGAACCCCTGTGTGCACCTGCAGTGAGGTGCTGCATCTTAGGACTGTGGGCTAAAATACTCCCCAGTCTTTTTATCAGAGTATTTTGTCATAGCAACAGAAAAGAAGCCAAGACACAAGGAGTTAGATTAGATGCTCCTTAGTGCTCTCTAACCTTCACCTCCCAAAGGAATTAGAAGAAAAGCCAGAGGTTCCAGAAAGTTTGGCAGCCTGCCTTGTGTGGAGCCATTTTATGAGGCTGCCTGAATGAGGACAGAGTGGTGAAAACTGAGTGACGCTGGTGCCTCGGGGTGATTGGACAGACAGGTGGAAACTCAGCTCAGTGTAAGAAAACAAGAAAAAACAGGAAGTGGTCCATGTTTTTGGAAACCACTGTTGTCTGAAACTATCCTCCCAGCCAAACATGTGTGTCTCATGAGCTGTGCTCACATGCAAAAGACCACCTCAGCTGGATTTGGGGACTATTACATCCCCTCATAGAGGGGCTGAGGGGGAGGTCACAAGACCTTCACCTCTGTGTCTTTGGCACCTGTTGCACACAACTCTGCCCTAATTACAGGTGGCCTTGGGAAGGCTACAGTATTGTGATGGTTTGCATGTGCTTGGCCCAAGGAATGGCACTATTTGGAGGCATGGCCTTGTTAAAGTAGGCGTGGCCTTGTTGGAGGAGGTGTGGCCTTGTTGGCGGGAGTAGGTGTGTCACTGTGAGCGTGGTCTTTGAGACCCTCATCCTAGCTGCCTGTTCTGCTAGCAGCCTTCAGATGAAGATGTAGAACTCTCAGCTCCTCCTGCACCATGCCTGCCTGGATGCTGCCATGTTCCTGCCTTGATGATAATGGACTGAACCTCTGAACCTGTAAGCCAGCCCCAATTAAATGTTGTCCTTATAAGAGTTTCCTAGGTCATGGTGTCTGTTCACAGCAGTAAAACCCTAACTAAGACAAGTGTGTAGGCCAGGAAAGACCAGGGGAGGGTTCTATTCATGTGGCTATAGGAAATTTCATCTTTGCTGGGTAGATTTTTCCAGTGTGACCTTTGGGACAAGCACCCACATTCCAGTAACCTCTCACCTATGTTCTGTAAGGAAGCCCCAAAACTTATTGGCTCTCCAGAGTGAACTTCAGTGGAATCCTGTCTCACAGTGTTGTTAAGACTTAGGGGGTGGGGGGAGATGGGAATTACATCTCCGGGAAGGAAGTCTAGCTACACAACCTGTCACTAGTGGGTAGTAAGACCTCCATCTCCAAAAGTGTCCAAGACAAAACAGCTTTATGTATTCCGGAGACTCCTGGGACTGACTCCCTCTGCTCTGGAACCCTGACTGCCTATACCCAGACATGTACACAGGCCTGTGTGGCTACAGGGATCACTGCTCCTCTGAGCTGTTTTTTCTTTTCTGGCCTGGATGTCACTGGCCAACGTGCCAGGATCAGGTTTGACAACTATACACGCTTTTTTCTAGGTTGTAGGTTTCTTGCTGTTTTTTCAGGATAAGGTCTCACTATGTAGCTCTGGCTGGCCTAAAACTTCTTATGTAGACCAGGCTGGCCTTGAACTCACAGATATTTGGCTGCCTCTGCCTCCCAAGGTCTGGGACAACATGCCTGTATTTTGTTTTTTGTTTTGTTTTTCTGAGACAGGGTCTTTCTGATACTGGTAGCCCAGGCTGGCCTGGTTTGTAGACCAGGCTGGCCTCAAACTCAGATCTGCCTGCCTCTGCCTGGGATTAAAGGCTGTGAATAAAGCAACGAGGTTAAAGGGCAGCGTCATCATCACTCGTTTGCAGTTTTGAATGAGTGTTCAACATTAGGTGGGAAGCAGAGGCAGGAGGATCTCTGTGAGTTCGAGGCCAGTCTGGTCTACAGACCAAGTTCCAGGACAGGCAGGACTACACAGAGAAACCCTGTCTCAGAAAACAAAAACAAAAAAAGGCTTTAGTGATAGAAGTGTATCGTGTGGCCCAGAGCTGCCTGAGGGTGCCAGGAGGATTGTCGGCCTGCTATGCTATGAGGCCAGACTCTCCCTCCAAGTCTTCCACTCAGGGGTCTGAAATAAACCATGGCTTCTGTGTCCTGGCCAGGGAACCAAAGGCACTGGCAGGGAACCCTGGAAACGCCAGCAAGTAGCCAGAGTAGCCAGTCCCTTCCGCAAACACAATGTATACCTGTGCACACATAGGGAGGGGGCAACTAAGCAAATGGGAGGCTTTTGGATTCTGCGGCCCTGGCCTCAGTTTCTTAAGCATTCTAGGATCTATAATGCCAGGACACTTGGACCCTGGCCATTTCCTTCAAAGCTCTACACCCACCCAGAGCCAAGCCTGGTCAGGAATGTCCAGTCTTCCCTACATAGAGGACTCCCAGTTATCTATTTCTTTTATCTTGTGTATCTGAGGAGAAAAGTGCCCCCAGGAACTTCAAAGGAAGGGCACATAGAATTCACCCATTAGTGGGATTTGGCAAAAGAGATCAGATGTATTTTTCATGAGAATCAATCCCAGGCCCCTGAGTTCCTACACACACCCAGCAGGGATGGGTGACCACGGATGTTGAACTTCAGGTCCAGCATGGCCATGTGGGGAATTTGGAAATCTCTTTGACTCTTAGCCCCTTAGAGATGCATAGCCCCCATCCCATAGTCCAAGGGGTTATGGGTCTGTAGAGGGACACAGAGCAATTCTAACACAAGGCCAAAGTCCATCCCTCCCTTGTAGATGAGTTCACATGTCCTAGCTGACAATATTGGCAAGTTTTAGAAGGAACAGTCCATGGATGGCTAGGGCGATGGCTCAGTAGGTAAAGGGCCCACTGTACAAGCCGGGAGGCCTGAGTTCAGATTCCAGACCCCACATGGAAAACCATTGGCTGTAGCCCCAGAGCTGGGACAGGGTCAGAACGGGCAGATCCATGGGACTTGTTGGCCATCCAGACTAGATGAATTGGTAGTCTCCAGTTTCAGTGGGAGAACTTGTTTTTGAAAATAAGGCTGGGGGTGGGTTGGGGATAGGGTCTGGAGAGATGACTGGCAGCAGTTCAGAACACTGACTGCTCTTGCAGACGGCCTGGCTTTGGCTCCCAGCACCCATATGATGGCTCACAACTTACCTATAACTCCAGTTACAGGGGTTCAGATGCATTCCCTTAGCCTCTGCTGACACAAAGCACACAAATGGCATCCATCTATCCATCCATCCATCCATCCATCCATCCATTCATCCATGCAGGCAAAACACCCATAATAAAGAAAAATCTTAAGAAAGAAAAATGTAGAGAGAAACTGAAGGAGACACCAGTGTTGAACTCTGGTCTTCACACGCGCACACACACACACACACACACACACACACACACACACGAGAAAGAATCCAATGAGACTACAGTCTTTCTTCACTCTTTACTGTGTAAAAATAAACTTAACAATTCATGTCATCTCAGCAAGAAAATGGGAAAAAAAAAAGCAAGGATACCAGTATAAATAGTGCATTTCCAGAATGGCTGATGGGTGTGAGTTTACCCCTCTGATACTCAAAAGGCTGCGGGTTGTATGAAAAATGTACAGCTTTGGTTAGCAAATAATGAAAAAGTAAGATACATCGATTCTCTCATATTTTACAGTATGTACATTGTAACAATATCAACTCTAGGAGGGTTGCTTTTTTTATTTTTATTTTTTTTTGGCAAATAAGACAAAATTGGGACTCTAAGTATTGGGCTTTTGTTTCTCCTCAATGACTTGTTCCCTTGTGAACAAATTGCACATAAGTCCACTGCGCACAGAAGCAATACATTTCCCATTGTTAGCTGAGTAAGTTTACACGTTGTGTTTTGGATGAAATCATGACCGCTTCGAGCCCCGCTCGGGTTACTGAGGATGCTGTACCCGTGTTAGCCAGAGTGACCCTAGTTGCTTCTATCAAGCTCAGAACTGGTATCCAAATTCTCATCTCCTTCCGTGTAACCAGCTCCAACACGAAGAACCCACATCAGGGGCCTTTCTTTTTAACCTCCTGGTCCCCAACACACCTTCAAGACCTGGTGGCCCCTCATCAGAGTTCATTGGAATGACTGTGAACCTCAGGCCAGCCTGCCCTTCCCCCTCACTGCCCACAAGACAACCCCTTGGTCTCAGGTCCCAGGGCTGGTGACAAAGTGATCTTTGCAGTCTTAGAAAATAAGTCGGGAGTCTACAAAAGGAAAAGAAAGCATACAAAAATGTATCTCTTTCTTCCAAAATACTTGCTTTCAGTCCTACTTTTTGGTGGAGCCTGAAAGTATTTTCAAGGGAGATATAGGTTGAGATAATTTATAGGTTTGTCCTATTCTTTCATAAAAATACTCTTGTTTGGTAATAAACTTTTTCTTCTACAGTAAGAGAAATAATACTGTATTATCAAAAGCAAGAAGGCTTACGATTCAAGTGAGCTCTCAGCCCCTAGGGTCTGGGAGCCTCCGTGGCAGCTCTACCACTCTAATGCCCAGGGTGCTGTCGGACACCACCGGCAGAAGCAAACACTGTCTCGACAGTGCGTTTTATCTCTTATTTTATAAAATGGCTTACCTGAGAGAGGCATGTATTATTCAGTGCAAGAGGGGACATCAATCAGATTACGAAGTCGATGAGAAGTATGCGGATTAGATTTGCGGCTGTCGTTACCTTTCTCAGGGCCAGCAAAGTGCCAAGTGTGAACACAGTGACGGAGAGGAGGGCTTGGCACAGACTCCAGTTAGGGGCAGGGCAAGAGCTAGATGTCAGCATCTGTCCCTGGCACCGTGGGTGCCGCAGGGGTGAGGAGAAGGGAGAGGAGCTGAGAGATGAAGGGACAGAGGCAGAAGCATTGGGATGTGCTCTGCCCTCTAAGCCAGGGCAGAGGATGGCTTGTGGTCCTGAACGGACAGCTCCCACACCACCGTCTGGGTGCAAGTGGTCTGGGGTCCGCATTGGCAGGGGCTGGGGCTGGTGGCAGGGGTTGGCAGAAGTACACCGGACACAGCCGGCTCTGGGCCTCGCCTGGTGGTGGCTCCCAGAAGGCTAAAGTAAGGGTGGGGCTCAATCTGGTCTGGAAAGTCAATTTGAATCTCAAGCTCTCTCTCCCAACTATGGGTACCATTCAGGCTTGTTCTCAACCTAGATGTTAGAGATGCTTCTTGCTATGTCTGGGGAGGGGGGAGGGGAGAGGGATGCTGATCTCTCTCTCCACCTCCCCAACCAACACCCTTGGCTTGCTTACCCAGCCATTTTTCAGTAGCTACATGGGTGATCACAGAACACTGGGTGGCATTCAGCACACAAAACACAGAACCAGAGAAGTCCATGCAGGCAAGGGAACACGCACCGGACCAAGGGAGCAAGGAACACACCACCCTGAGGAACATGCAAATACAGAAGATCCCCGCAGATCCAAGGATGCCACAACCCGACGGGCGCTGAGGAAGCACAATTACCTAAGGAAAAGCCACTGCTGGACAACGAGTGGAGCACAGCCTGATCTGCACCCTGTCAGAGAGGGATGCGCCACCGAGCAGTGACCGGGGAACCGTGCAGACACCCACAAGAACAGTGACACAGACGGCACACAGATAGACACGGATGCACTAGATTCAGACACAACATGAACCTGTGTGGAAGGAGACAGGTGCCCCTGGAAGGGACAGCAGGTGGAAAACCTGCTCCTGTTGAGGAAGTAAGTGTCTGCAGCTGCAGACGAGCCAGGCAGTGCGTAGGTTTCTAGAAAGACTTGCCAGCCTTCTGCTAGTCAGGCTACTGGAGACATAGTCCAGGTGTCATTGGGCGTGTGCCCACAACACGGGGGAACAAAGCAGGGGTCTGCCCCACTTGGACACAGCCTCCTCAGCATTCAACAGACAGATGTGCGCGCGCGCACACACACACACAGACACACACACACACACACACATTTTGTCCCCCTCCTCAGAAGGCCCAGAAGGGGGATACTCATGCTACTTTCAATAAGGAAAAGCCACGGGCTCAGTGTCACAGGCCGGTGGCAGGTTGGGGCTGCGGAACTTGTGACCCCATGAAATGCAAGAGTGGATGGCAGGCCACACCCTGGCCAGCAGGCTCCACATGAGAGGTTTCTGAGCCCCTGGCCCCTGAGGGGTCTGAGTTAGCTCACCTGGGCCTGGGTGTGCTGTGGGAGGGAGTATGGCTGTGAACAACGCCGTGGGAAACCATTCCCACGGACTGTGGGTCAGGTCTCAGTACTCAGAGAGCTGAGACCAAGCACATGAGATCCCCACTTGAAGCCTCTGGTCTCTTGTTGCCAGAGGGAGGAGGAAGGGTGGGTGCCAAGGCCCTGTTTCCTGGGACTCTGGAAGGGCACTCTCCTCTCAGAACCACTGGGCTGAAGTAGCTTTGGAAGCTGAAAGGGAATAATTAGGTCCCTTGATAGATACAAGGAAGCAGGAAGGCCAAGGGTGAGGAAGAGACCTGGGGTAGAGCTGCTGAGAGACCCACTCTGCCCTCAGATGCAGACAGCACACAGCCTGATGGGGGCGTGGGAAAGGGATGATTGGCAGGTGGTGCCATCCCTGGACAACCAGCCTTTAAATCTCAGAGAATCCACTTATCTCAAATAAAGATTCCTGTGGAAAGGTCTCCCAGCCTTAACAAATCATTGTTGACTTATGTCAACAGAGACCTACGTCACTCCCAAAGAGGTCTGCAAACAAGGACAACTGGGTGTTGCAGGAAGCTCCACCAGCCCCTGAGGCACACAGGCAGCTGACCCATCAGGAAACTTACAAAAATCACAAAGAAAGAAGGAAACAGACTATCTCATTTTAGAAGAAAGCCTCCCCCACACACAAACTCTCTTTCTCTCTCACGTAAGTCTGCATTGTCAAAGCTGATGCCGCCTGCTTTAGCTAGACATGCCCGGGAAATAGTAGGGCACCTAGAGAGAAGGGGGTATCCTTAGGGCCAAAGAAGAGCCGGGACCGCTTCATGTGCACAAGGAGGACAAACCAGGTTGTGTGCGTGTGCAGGGGCCATGGCCTTGAGTCATTCCTGGGGGGAAGGGAGAAGAGAGACGATGGGTCACCGCACAAGCAGGGTGGGCAGGCGCTGGGGCCAGGGGCTCAGCCCTAGCCCGAAGCCTTCAGTTGATCTGACGACAAGCCTCGAATGTCCACTTGGTGGCTCCACCAAAGATCTCGATCTGGGACTCAGCCCAGGCGATGACATTGCCAGAGAGGGCCTTGCTGCTGCAGGTGGCCAGGTTGTACACCTCCCCAGGGGTCAGCTTGCGATCCCAGATGTTGAAATGGGCGAGCTCACCCACAAACGCTTGGGTGGCATCAAACCCTCCACCTAGAGTGTCCTTTGGGGAAGAGTGGGGGATGAGAGAGAGAAGGGATTGGTTGGGTGACAGAGAGGCCTAGCTGAGCCACCTGCTGCTGAGGGGGGAGCCTGGCTATCCCTGCCTCCCTCCCATCAGGGTCTCCTCTCTCCCCTCACCCTGTTTACTTGGTACTGTTCTCCCCCTGAGAGGAGGCCAGGGAAGGAGTTGGTGTTAGTCCACACTGGATACAGATCATCCCTCCGGGGGTCTTGAGAGACCACCCTTCACACCCAGTCCCTGGGGCAATAATGAGTAGAGGGTCGGCAAGAGCCATCAGCAGCCGAGGCAGTAGTGTCTCTGAACTCTCTCAAACACCCTATCTGCCGGAAGATGGATCAACAGGAATGGTAGATGACTTCCTGTCCCCTCATCTCCCTCCCAGCCCGTGCCCAGTGGGAGATGAACCATTTCACAGGAACTAAATTATTCATTGCTAAAAGTGGAACTGGGCTTCCCATGCCAAAGAGAGGCCTGCTGCAGTTTCCCAAGAGTGCTGGGACCTGGGCCCACTCCCATGGAGCTTACTGAACTTGTTCCCAGAACACCCATGGACACACACACACACACACACACACACACACACACACACACATCCCTCCCTCACCCTCTGCCCAGGCCAGTACCTGCTCCTGGCCCAGCACTAGCACACCCTGTGGTTTGATGGGGTGATAGGGTGCCAGGTTCTCTCCATTGCCGCCCTGGGTACCATCCTGATAGGCCTCCCAGACCCCATCCCGGGTAGTCCAGGTGACACAGATATGGTGCCACTTGCCATCATTGATCACAAAGGGCAGCTTGGCCACCTAGGAAGGAGGAGGACACACATTATGGATACCGTGGCCTGGTGCTACCCATTGCTGAAGAAACAAGTTCTGCTACCATGCCCCTCACTCTGTTTCACAACTCCTGAACTCTCGAAGCTCCGCCCCTTCAGATGTCCTTAGCATCTTCCAGCCCACCCATGTATGTACCGTGGAATTCCACCTGAAAACAGCAGCTTTGCCCAGGAGCCCTCGAGACCCATTTGGACACACTACCTCCCTCTCCCTGAAACATGAGCCTCTGGCAGAGCTTGTGTCCCTGGTGGTGAAGTTTACTGAAGCCTCAGGCCTCTCCACTGAGTCTCTCATCTTTCCAGCTTTCCATCCCCAAGGCTGGGTCCTCTGGTCTACACTGCCTGCAGTCAACCCCTGCAGAGAACCTCAGTGGAGCCATGAAAATACTTCAGACTGACCTGAAAGCAGGATCTCATACCCTCATCCACCCTAGGCAGGGGACACATAACAAGTCGAACCCCACAGGGCCAAGTAAGCACAAACGCATTCTAGCATGCAGCGTTAAAAATGGGAGCTCAAAACAAGAGCCTCTGATTGTGTCGTAGTCAGGTCTGAACCATTCATTTACTACTGGCGAGCACGGAGGAGGGGGCTGAGAGCTGGCAGCTAATTCCACTCACCCAGAAAGCAGCACAAGGCTAAGCTCAACTGAGAGAAAACTACCCTTTCCTGGGTGGGAGGGAGCTGGCCTCTTCCAGGGAGGGGAAACTGAGACAGGTCTGGACACCTGGGGAGTCTCTAGAAGCCTTTCATGTTCTAGGGTATCTACAGTCACCAAAATGGAGAGCCCAAGGCAGTCAACTGGTCATTGGAGGAGCCAAGATGGACTGGAACACTCTTTGGACAGTCCTCTGTCCTCCCTCCCTCCCTCCCTCCCTCCCTCCCTTCCTCCCCTCCGCCAGCTAAGGCCTCTTTCTGGAATGTTCCAGCTCTCCCTGTTCTTTTATGAGGGCAGGTGAAGATGTTCCTCCCCGTTTCCGATCTGATCCAGCTTCCACCTCCCCCAGTCTCACTGGGCAGACATTTTTCTCAGAACCATAGCCCCACACCCCAGGATTCTAGAAGACCTGCAGTCCCACAAGCTCTGGCAGGGATATGGGCTAGCAGCTCTGAGGACACCCCAGGGTCCTAGGTGAGCCTTGCCCTGTGGCAGCATTACCTTGTCATTGATGAGTATCTCCATGGGGTTGTTGCCCCACTCAATAAGGACCAGCTCGTTGGCCTGCCCAGGAACAGCATATGAGAAGGGTGTGCCCACTCCAGGTGCCGCGCTGGACTTGAGCCACATACACACAGTGAAGGCGTACATCTCTGGCAGGCTCTTCTTCACCTTGGCATACATGTAGTTGGTCCGCAGTGGGAATGTCAGCTGAAACTTGTCTCCGGGGCGATTGTCTTTCTGACCTAGGGAGGACAAGTGAGCCCTGCCATCTTGCACCTTGACCGAGTGCTTAGGGTATGAGTCGTGTCTGGTCCCCATCAAGTCTCATGATGCAGATGGGGCACAAGGCCAGCTGGCAAAAAAAGCTGACCCAAGGTCTCTGCACTCTGGGCCTTGCCAGCTCTTGTTGCCACATGGTGCCATCCCCGAGGAGGCCAAGGTAGGAGAAGAGCATAGGACAGACTGTGAGACTGCTGCTGGGCTGCAAAGTAGGCATGGGAGAATGGGGCCTGCTTCGGTGCACACTGGCCAAGTGACTGAGAAGGTGTGGCTGCAGAAGGAACCAGGCTAGCTCCCCTCTGAGCGGCCCCCTTGGGGGCCGACCTGATTTAGATGGTGCTCAGAACCTCTTGACTGTACTGGGCTTTTCTCTCAGTCTCCACCAGAGACAAGCATCCCCTTCTGCCTGTCCCCTCCACAGAAGCCAGGATACACTGCAGTCAATTGTTTAGACCTGCACACAGCAGCAAGGACCCTTCAGCGGGAGGTGTAGGTCTCCACCAGCTCCCCTAAGATTGCTGCCTGGAACATACTGAGAACTGGGGAGATCAGCCATCCTTGAACCAGGGCCCCCAAGGTGATGCTTAGAGGTGATGCCACACAGCCTCTGTTGAGCTTCCTGGAAATTTAGGCTCCAGGTCTAGTCACCCCATGATTGCCAACCAGCATCCTCTGGGAAATTCTAACCCTCACTTCCACCTCTACACTTCCTGTGGCTGGTCCTGGGCCCCCGCTGTGACTGATTCTCAGGAAAACTGGTCCCATCAAGCAGTGCACAATTACCCTTTTAGAGCCAAGGAATACATACACTTGCCTTGCCAGCTCATGGCTGTACCCCTGTCCCAGGAAGAACCTGGTCCCAGAATTCAGAGTGACTTCTAGAAAAGCAACAGGACAGGACAGAAACAAAGCCACCCTCAAGCCAACTGAGCTACTGAGTAGAGCTGATCCCTAGTGCAGACCCCTCCTAATTCAGGCATGGTCCTTTGTGGGGGGGGGGGGGAGTGTGAGTGCCAGCATCTCTCTGGAGTGTTTTCCTTTCCTAAATCTCCTACCCCTCCCTCCTTAGGTTCCTTTCCCTTGATGTTTTTCAGTTACATAACACGCCTTAAGATGGCACTGTTTAAATCCATCCTGCACATTTTGCAGTCCAAGCGGGGTCACGTGGCCCTGCTCTGAGCCGGGCTACCCCCCTCCTCCTCTTACAACCTTGTTTGATTTCTGTGACTTCAGGGCATAGCTCATCAGCACACCCAGCCAGGTGCTAAGGACCAGCCTGAGTTCATGACCAGGGCAAACGCGGAGGCGTGCAAGATCCATCACTGGAAAAAGGAAAATCGATTGAGGGGGTTCAAGGTAGAGAGGGGGACCCCGTAATCCTGAAAGAACACCAAGACTACTGGACAACTGACAGAAAAGATACCTAATGGCCTCAGAAGGCTGGGGTCCAGGTCTTTGTTGGTGACAGATTTCAGCCAAAGCAAGGCTTTCATTACTAAAGAAGGCTTTGGCCAGAAACAGCTACTGTGCAAAGTTGCTGGAGATTAAACAAATCAGACTTGAAAAAGAAATCCTGCGAGTGTCCTGACTGTACTGTACAATCCCTTCTTAAGCTCTGCTGCGTCCCCAGAGAGGTATCTACAGCCTAGGAACTGGGCAGGAATCCCTGACTGGGGAGGGATTACAGAGTGGGTCGGGGACAAGAGGCCAGGCCAGGGAGTAGGACTCAGGCAGGCAGGGTCTCTGGAGATAACCGAGAGCGTGCAGCATGTCCCCCTGAGCCCTTACCTTTCTCCAGCTCGCTGATCCGCTGGTGTAGGGAGGTCAAGGCGCTCTCGATCTTGGCCCTTTCCTCTGTGTCGTTCTTGGGGCCCCCTTTCCCCTCTTCCAGAGTGTTCACCCGAGACAGCACCTGCCGCTCCAGGTCATCGATCTTGCTCTGCAGCAGATCCTTGAGGCTGTTGGTTTGGCTGGAAGAATTGAGGCGGCTGTACTGCTGCGGGGGTACAAGGGCAGGGGAAAACCACACCGTTAGGCGTGCAGCCCGGACCGTACGCGAAGGCCCGCGACGCGGTCCCTGGGGCGATTGCGGGGGCGGCCTGGAGGGGAGCTCCAGCGAGTGGCAGCCCTCGGTGCCCCGCAGGGTTCGAGAGGCGCCGGTCTGGCATCAACGCGCTGAAGAGGCAAGGAAAGGGGGGCGGGGGTGCCGGACCGGGTCGGGATGGGGTGGGCGAGGGCAGAAGGGCGCACAACGCGGAGGGGAAACCGCAGCTCACGCGGACCTCGAGGTTCTCCAGTCGGGTTTTGAGAGATTGCAAAGTTTGCCCGAGTTGGCTGAGCGTCTCCGCGGCCGGCGTCCGGGACAGGTCGCCCATCGTGTTCTTGCCGGAGCCAGGCTGCTTGCGGCCACCGCCCGACCTGGCCTCGCCGGGACCCGCGTCCAGGGTGCTCTGGCTCTCGCAGCGGCCAAGCTTGGTGGTCAGCTCCCTGATGGTCTCCTTCTGGCTGAGGATGGTCTCCTTCTGCTGCAGCACGGTCTCGCGGAGCTGCAGCACGTTGCTCCGAAGCTCCTCCGCGCCGCCCGCGGCCACGGACGCGGCACACATGTCGGCGTCCACCGGCACCGAAGTGCAGATGAAGCGGGTCGGCCCGAAATCCTGGGCCCGACTGCCCAGGAGGCAGAGGGCGAGCAGCGCACAGGTGCGTGCGGCGCGGCCGGCCAGCATGGCTGCGGACACTTGGAGCACCGGGCCCGCTCGGCTCCGGTGGGGATCGGGGTAAGACCGGGATCCGGCTGGCTAGGGCAGTCGCTCCGCAGGCGGCCCGCGCTCTGGGCACCGCGCTTCTCCGCTGCACAGTCTTCTCGGCCGCGCTCCTCGGCCCCCACTGCCGCCTGCGCTGCGGAGCCCGCGCCTTTTATGCAGCCGCGGGAGGGGCCTCGGCGCCGCCGACGTCAGCGGGGGAGGAATCCCGCTTTAATTGTGTGCGGACGGGCCCCGCGGCGCCGCGGGGGTCGCACGGGAGCGCGGCTGGAGGTCCCTCGGCCCTCCCCATCTCGTTCCTCCCGGATCCGCCACCGCCCCCTCCCACCGCCTCCTCACGCACGCCCCCGCCCGGGCCCGCGCCGCTTCCCCGAAGGCTCCCAGAATACAGGGCCAAGGGGGAGATCAGCCGTGGGCCTGGATTAGATGGTGGGGCACCTGCCCGATGTCCCTAATCTCCAGCGGGACTCGGAAAAGAAGAAAGGCCACAAGACAAGCTCGGTTCGCTTGGTCGCACTGAGCGCCCGCGTGGTCCGGGCTCCGGTGCGCTGGCAGCCCTCTTCCTAAATCGTCAACGTCGGTGTGCCCGGCGCACAGCTCGCCGAGGTCCTGAAAAGGGGTCGCGAGGCCGAACAATGATTCACAGACGTCCGTGTGGGGCTGAAAGCCACGGAGCACTCTGAGTCTGGGAATCCCCACTCCCTGGTTCCCCGCCCTCCTGTATTCCCCTTCTCCTAACTCCTGCGGATTGTGGACCTCATAACGTCCCCCGCCCCCGGAAACGAGAGCCCCCACTATGCACTCATCAGGGATAAGGCCTTCTCGGATCTGCGGATCAAACCCTTCCTGTCATCCAAGCCAGCCTAGTTCCAGGCAGGTGGCGCCCCAGAATCTGGCTGGCCACTCAAAAGGGGCCCCTGGGAGTGGGGGGGAGCTTCTTCCCTTAACGCTCTGGGCGTGTCTGTGTGTCCCTTTGTAGGTATATGTGTGAGTGTTGGGTTTACCGGTCCACTTGAATCCCTCCTAGCCCCTGAACTTTGGGGGAAGGGTCCCGGAGGTGAGTAGCGGCTTCACATCTACAGGATTCGCACCTCTTTTAACCCTTTTCCTAAAGACATCTTATCCAGCCACCCGCACACCCACGCCTCCTTTTTTTCTGGATAGCGGCACTGCCTGCCTGGCTGGGATTCCAGTCCAGGTTCCAATGCCTCTGGGGACTCTGGACAAGGGGCTGGGTTGCAGCCCCACGTCGGAGTCAGAATTGGACCTGGGAACTCGCCCAAGACACAATTATGTTGAGAAGAAAACGAAGGCGGGGAGAACCCACATCAGGTTTTAAATGACTGGAAGAGTCCAGCTACAGGCTGGCTGCGTTAACCCCGTAGACCGCCCCCCACCCTTCCAGTTACGCGTTCGGTTACCCCACAACACCTTTTACGGGGTGCTGCGATGAGCCAGCCTGGGTCCCGACTGTGAGGCGCCAGTCCGGGACCCACCGGCAGCCCTCGGACAGAGGATGCCACTCCCCGATGGGCATCACCGGTGGTGAGGGTGGAAGCCAGATTGACCGGGAAGCCACTATCCAGGTCTTCTCCGACGCCTCCTCCCAGCCCCAAGCCCCAGGGGCGCCCCACTGCCTGGGGTTTCTAGTCTCCGCATTTAACCATCCCGAGTCCGTGCTGCGAGCTGCTGTGGCCCCTGCACGCCAGGCGCGTCGCTGGGCCGCCGCTTCCGGGCGCCAGAGGGACCCCGCGGCCAGGACGCCGCTGTCCTGGGCTTTGGTGCAGGGAGGGAGTGCGGGCTCTCACTCCGGCGGGTCCACCATCAGGTACAGAGCGCAGGAACGCAGCGGCTCGCATCTGGGCGCCCCCTAGGTCCCCCTGGGGCCCCAGGACTTGCCTCCCGACGCTCTGCGCTGGACGTGCACCGGCAGAACTAGGAATTACCCACTCCCGGGGCGCTGCGCTGCTGGGCGACGTCTGCGCCCAACTCCCAACCTAGTGCGGACGGACGAGGGGACCCCGCGCAGGCCTAACGCTTCGGCCCCGGCGGCGCCTCCCCCCACGCGTCTAACGCGAAGCAGTTCCCGGCCTGGCCCTGCGGCGAGGCTATCCCCGCTCAGAGTGCGTGGGCGCAGGAGACCAGCCTGGTCCTTCCCCTGCAGGTGTGTAGGGGGAACTGGGCGCTTAGCTCGATTTTTGTACCTTGAGCCCCAGGAGCGGCCCAAGACTCCGATTTTTATCATCCAGGAGACCTAGGTGGCTTAGTACTATCACATTTGGGCGCTGAGGGTGCCTCAACCTTTGACGGAGGATGAAGGGAGGGGGCGGGGCTCAAAGGGAAGAAAGGGCCCTGGGCTCCTGCCCAGAGGCGGCAAGACCTTTGGGATCCTTGGAGCCCAGAGTAGGGAAGAGAGTCAAGGGTATGGTCCATTCGGGCACCATTGCTAAGTGCTCAGTCCACCTGGAGGCGCTATGCTGACCCCTATGGGAGCTGCCCAGCCCGTGTGAGCAACCACACTGGAAGAGGCCTCTACCCTCTTTAAATCCATTCCAGAAGGTTCTCAGGATCCTAGGTAGGGAGAGTCTACCCTGGTCATTATAAAGTTGGCTCTACCTCTCATTGTTTTGACCGTCTGGTAGCCCAGAGGGTCTGGGGAAAGAAATAGAATCCACTTTATCCAAAACCATCAGAGGGGAAACCCAGGAAGTTGGTGGGTGGGCTCCACTGACTACTTACACGACAGGCATATCTCTGTGCCTGGCCTGGGCACCACATCCCAGAGCCTGGAGTTGAGCTGAGAAGTGGGGTAAATATTCTGTCTGTGGACACAGCGTGGCACCTGAGCCCAGGAAGCCTTGGGGTCTAGCACAGAGCTGTAGTATATTCCCACCATGCCCGTGCAAACCCCATCGATAACTGCAGAATAGAGATGGATAAAATAATTAGGAAGTGATGCATTTAGAATACTTAGTTTTTATCATAATTACTTGATTATAATTTTAGATAATTTAAGCCTTGATGGTGGCTGTGTTAACCAGCCTGCAGACTTGCTGAAGACTGAACAGTCAGCTGGCCTGGGTTCAGCACAACACTGAGGGAGGAAGCAGCTCTCACACGGTATAGGCCAACAAGCATGAGGTAGATTCTGTTTGCAAGCTGATATTTGGTGCCAGGGTGGAAAGGGTGGGTGTACTCAGGAGGACTACACAGGGAAGTGACACAGTACTCTGAGGACAGCAGTGGCCAGCAAGGTCTTTACTCACTGAAGAGAGGGAGCTCACACAGGGGTGCACCCAAGCCCCGCCCTGTAGCATGGTGGTGGTTATGAACAGGACAGGCATCAGGCATTAACCACCCCCATCTGCACAGAGCTTCCTGGAAGCCGACATGTGTAGGTGACAGGTGGGTCTGAAATAGTGCCAGCCTCCCCCAACCCCTGCCTCTGAGCCCCTCTAGCATGAAGATCCACTTTGTGCTTAGGAAAGCTAGCCCTGCTGGGAGAAACCTGGGAATGGATAAAGGGAAGCCTATTCTTCCCTTCCCAAGTAGAGAAGTACAGAATCTTGCTATCCATTGGGACACAGGGCAACTAGGCCACGTGCAAACAAACCCTTTTGGGGGACATGCTGTGTCTGCATCCTATTTTGGATGAGGAATGCACCTCATGGAGAGAGTGACTGGTTTTTTCCTTGCCCCCATTCTAGTGCTTTTAGGGGTTGACTCTCTTCAGCACTCGGGTGGCTGGGGCCTGTATTCTGTTTCTCCTCCTGGCCAGTGCTGGCACCATTGACATTCTCTATGTGGCTGTACTCCTCACACAAGGTTTTGGAGACAGTATCTACAGACAGCAACCCATGGGCTCCTTACTGCCACCAGGAGCGATTCCACTGGGCACATAGGCAGCTGAGCCTTGAAGACACAGTCAGGACCTGCGAAAATTTCCCTTCCCCTTGGGACTGAGGGGGTGGGGTGGGGTGAGTCTGACAGCAGCCAGCCTCACAGACCTCTGAGTCACAGCCTCAGCCCACCTGTGCCTCAGAGTCACTCTCCTAACAGGGCCTCACCCATCAGCATGTGGCATGCAGGAGACCTGCTCCCTGGGTGTGCTGGGAAAGGTCTCTCCCTCTGTCCTCTTCATGGACGTGTCTGTGATTGTTGCCTTATCTTACAGACAAGAAGTTGTTGTACTTTTAATTTTTTTTAAAAAATGATGAAAAAAATAGAACAGAATATTTATTATTGGACTGGAGAGTTGGCTCAGCCGTTGAGTGTGCTGTGCTCTTCTAGAGGACTAGAGTTTGGTTCCCAGCACAAGTGACGAGTGGCTCACAACTACTTGTAACTCCAGTTCCATCTCATGCACCCTTCCCCCACCCCACCCCCACCGTGGGCAGCTGTAGCCATGTGTGTATAAACACACACCCCCCCACACACACACAGACAACACATGCGCACGTATGCATGCACACACGTGCACATACATGCATGTGCACGCACA
>JANHMN010000002.1:2309976-2329793 GCA_030674055.1 Rhabdomys pumilio | reverse complement strand
CACACACACACACACACACACACACACACACACACACACACACGGTAATGAGCATTCCTAACTGCTGAGCCCCTGCCAGCCCCTGGCTGTCCTTTCTTCAGCCCTCCTTCTGTATTTATTTACTCAGGTGTCTAGTTAGTCGAGCTTTGGCTATTGTTCTCATAGATAAAGAAAGGACTGGAGGCCCACCACAGGAGGCCTGGTGAAAACAGGATGGCTGTGGAGCCCTTCCATTCCAGTCAAGAGTCTCTGCCAGGCAGGGGAAGGTGCTCACACTGGGGAGCCCGCTGAGGACAGGGCCCAGCACATCCACAGCCACTGTGTAGATGGGTGAGGCTTCCTGGGCCTCAGGGCTCCATGTCACTTCACTTGTCTCTTCTGTCAGACCTTGCTTACTGTTTGCACTCACTGAGAAAATATGAAAGAGCTGGGCCTGCTGCTCTGGGGACTGAGCAGTCACAGTCAAGACTCCACCCCCATCCAGTTCTCTGTGCCCTGACAGGGGTCCTCCAGGAAGGGTCACCTTCTCCTGAGCTTTCCTCCTTTTGAGCCAGCTGCTGACCCAATCTGGCTGGGAACAGAAACCTACATGATCCCTCAGCCTGCCCTTCCCCTTCCTATGGGCTGAGTGTTAGGGTCAGGGGTAAGAGCTTGGTCTGATCTTGTTTGTTGGTCCCAATAAGCAGGCCTTTGAAGGTGGAGATGCAGTGTTGCTTGGCTGTTCCAAGCAGAGGTTTCAGATGCCAGGCAAGATCTTGGGCATTTAGCACAGTGTAAACATTCCTAATGTTTGCTCCCAGTTTGGCAAATATTTCCAGAGCATCTGTCGAGGGCAGGCAAGGTGCCAGGGCCAGTGATGAATAAAATGCCGACCCCCATCTCTGAGAGCACGCCATCCAGTACAGCAGACAGATACATGCACACTTTCCTCACTGAGCTCCACACGCAGGAACTGACCAAGCCAGGAACAGGTCTGGGCGGTGTGGGAAAATAGGGTCTGCTGCTCAGGTGAAATCAGAGGGAGGTCTGGGAGAGTGTGGGAAGCACAGAGGTGGTTTGAACGATCACCACAGGAGCTGCAGGTGTAGGTCAGAGGTAGAACACTTGCCGGGCATGCACCAAGTCCTGGGTTCAATCCCAAGACTACACACTCACAGACAACCTCCATCATCATGAGCAAGTATGGAAGTGTGCTTACTTTTGTCAGTCATGAAACGCAAAACTGGCATCCTATGGGGATATGGTAGAGCTGGTCAGACAGACTGTAGCTGGCTAGGGAGCTCTGCTGAGAGCCAGGAAATCATCCTGTGAGCGCCCTGTCCTCTAAGGAACAGTAGTGGTCCTGTGTTTGGGAGCTCTAAGATCCCGGAAGAATGAACTTGAGGGCGCCAGAAACCATGAGTGGTGAAGAATTAGGGCTGTAGCAGAGGCCAGGGAAGAAAGAGGAGAACTTGAGGACATCTTAGAGAATTAATGACAGCCCAGGACATTTGGCTTGGGCTTGGGTTTGCGTCAAGAAGGACAGACAATTATCTAAGAGATCTTCATCTCTCTTCCTCTTGAAGGAGTGATGGGACACTGCCCTCAGGGGAGAGAAGGTGTCAGCTGGACAGGTTTGGAGGAAGGAAGTCCATGAGTCCTAACCCAGAGCCTTGCCCTTCCTTGTTGGGGTCTCCACATCCCAAGCTGTACTGAGCCAAAGCAGGGTATTGGGGACACAAGGCTGACCCTGCATCCTCAGAATGGAGGTATATGGCAATACCTCAGGAGGAGGAGGCCACCCTGGAAGATGGTGGTGTTGAAGAAAAGACTGGGAAGGAGTCCAACATTCAAAGGACCTTTAATGCTCTCTAGACTGCATTAAAAGAAATAAGGACTATACCAATGGACACGCTGCAGGGTGTTTGTACGGTGTTTCTGAGATTCAAAGTGCCTCATGGTGTTCACCTGCCCTTTTGATTAAGCTCATAAATGCAAATAAGAATGGCCTGGAGTGAGCCTTGCGACCCCCAACCCACATTAGTCCTAGAGGTAAGACGCTCCTTCCCGTTCAGGTATCCAGCTGGTGTGAAGGGTCCCAGGGCCCTGCCTGCTCGCTGTGTCCTTGCACATCAATTTTACTATCTGCCAAACACCAGGAGAGAGCATATGAAATATAAAATGAGTCGAGGTATAAAAGTGCTTCGGAATAAAAATGGTATGTACCGGCGAGGGATTACAGTTGCTACAAGGTCTGTGTATGGACACCATCACTCATACCTAGGAAAGGAAAAGCGTGGGTTCCTTCTAGCAGGGAGCAGTGTCTCTCCTGCCTCTTTGCTTGGGACAGGGTGACCCTTGGTTGACCCAAGACAGTATAGTAATTGGGGTGAGGTTGAAGGCCTCCCTGGGGCCATCAGCTGCACTATGGCAATGACACATATCAGAATAAAGGCACAGCTCAAATATACTCTTGAACCTCGTGCACGAATGACCCCTCTTTTGTTGCTAAAGGAGCCCAGGAGGAGATAGCCAGCTGGTGGGCCTCTGGTGTTCTGCCCATTGTGGAATGAGGCAGTCTAGTAAATGTGCAGAAGGAACATGATTCCAGGAAAGCAGGACCTGGCCTTCAGAGTCCACTCCTTCAGCCACTTACCGGATGAGTAGTCTTCAGGGGCCTGCTGCGTGCCAGGAACTCTTCTGAACCCTGGAGACAGAGTGAGGTTTCTGGCTATTTTTTGTTTTAATTGATGGATAGAATTCTCTCGGTTTTAAGTTTCTCTTTGGAGTACTTCTCTTAAGACACGGGCATCCACTGACTGTAATCATTAGATGTCTGTAAGGCAGCTTGGAGATGGGTCCGAAGCTGGACTCTAGTGGCTCAGAGTTCCCTAGATCGTGATTTTGTAGGGTACTAGAGGAAGTCCTTTGGCTCTTTGCCAGCCTCTATTCTGAGTAGAAAGGTGAAGAAATGACGTGATAGGTACACTCTGGCTCACAGTGAAGCCGGCGGCAAGTTGGAGCAGTGGGAGGCAGAGGCGGATGGCTCGGTCTGTAAGCCCTGGGGTCTCAACTCTGTCTCTTCAGCTTCGGCTCCTCTCCAGGTAGGATATGAATCAGAGGAGGAGAGGCACTGAGTGGAATGCCAGGCATGCAGTGAACACCAGTCAGGTGGATGAGTGTAGTTATAGGATGGGGTGTTGTTGGCTCAATGGGACCAGCCAGGGAGGGTCTCAAAGACAGGTAGAAAGCTGGCCGGTGAGCAGAGGGTCAGCACCCACTTTTCTGCACCTCCTGCTGATTCAGCGTCTAGATCTCTCTGGCCTTGAGGGTCTCTCACCACTATCTCTCCTCCTGGAGCTCGTGTGGGTGAAAAGGGGCTCCTGGGATAGGATCCTCCTCAAACTCCCTGTGTGGAAGGAAGAAAACAGAAGACATGAAACTGCTTAAACATCTGGAAGGAGCTAGAGAGACAAGGAAGTGAAATCCTGCTTGGTGGTGTCTCGGCATCCTCAAGTCCTTTCCTGGGGGATGATTTCCGTGTCCCTACGCTGACTGAAAACAACTGCACAACAAGAACCTATAGATGCCTGGTAACGAGCCAGCCTCAGCCACCTCCTTACTGACTCTGTCCAGGTCCCTCTTTAAATCTCTCTTGACATTCTATAGCACACCCAGATACCCCCTGCCCTAGCCCAGTGTGTTCACTCTTGCCATGGACAATCACCAAGTGCTGTCCACTGGGTGGACACAGAATGCTGCTGGTCACATCAGGTGCTGCAGAAACGGCTTGCCTCCAGGATGAAGTGGACTGAATGAGAGGGGACTTCGGAGTGTAAGAAGCTTCAGGGGCTGAGGAGGCTCCGTCATCCTCTCAGGCTGTGACCTCATCCCCTAAAGGGAGGTCAGAGCTCCCAACTTCTGATTCTTCAACCTTAGCTGAGGCTGAGGCAGGCAGGCTCTTGAGAATAGCCAGGGTGGGTGAGCAGGTACTGAGAATTCAGACTCAGTGGTCAGCAGAGCGTCACTATAGATCACATGGAAAGGTTCGGACCATGCTAGGACCCTGTGGAGACTCAGGAAGACCTGGAATGGCTTGAGTCGGCACCAGGCAGGGAGCTCAAGTGGGTGAGGTAATGTTCAGGAGTCAAGGTGGGGTGGGGAGAGGATCCAAGATGATGCCATCTAGAGAACCAGGACCCCACTCTGAATTACAAGAATGATCAACATTTAGCCCATGGCTGTACTCCATGTCCCCTTCATAAGCCTTTGGGCAAGCCTAGGCCCTCGAACTTATCTACTTATCCTTTTTAAAAGTTATGTATTTATTTATTATTTATTTATTTATTTATTTATTTATTTATTTATTTATTTCTGAGACAAGGTCTCACTATGTATCCCTGACTAGCCTGGAACAGAACTGGGTATGTAGACTAGGCTAGTCTTAAACTCACAGAAATCTGCAGGTTTCTGTCTCCCAAGAGCTGGGAGTAGATGAGCTCTCCCATGACTGCCCTGCCTCCTTATTCTCCCAGTAGGCCTTTGACACCCATAACAAGGTAACCTTAGTCCTTTGCTCCTTGAGCATCCTAGGGTAAAGGCCAAGGATGATCTTGTCTGAGCCTGCAAATTAACAGTAGCTTTGTGTGCCCACAGAGGCTGGGTTGGGTATGAAGACTTAGGGCTGAGTATATAGGCTGTACCTGGAGGCCTGTATACTCCCCAGTGTGGTTGCTCAGTCTCAAAGCCTTGGACAAGTCACTGCAACTTGGGAGCCTTGACTTCTTTACTCTGAGAAGTGCTTTCTCCACCTCCCATGCAGAGGAACCTACTAAAGGCATAAGGCCTTAGTTGGAAAGGCCAGAGTGCAGGGTGCTGTCTCAGGGAACATGGGCCAAGGAGGGGTCTACCCTCCCTCTGTTCTGGATGTGCCTCCTGACCCAAGCCTTCGTGATCTCCTGGGAGGCTCTTACAGAATCCCTGCCTGCAGAGACCAGGATGCTTCTCCTTCCAGGCCATGTTGTCCTGGGTGGCCTGGGAACATCTGAGAGGAAGAGCTGATGTCTGGCCAGCAAGCAGGACAGTGACCTGGCCAGGACAGAGACCAGCAAGCAGGACAGAGACCTGGCCACCAGGAAGCTCATTCTCTCATGGTGAGACTCTGGGTACTATGCACCCTTATACCTAGGTATGGATCCTGCTCTTCTGGTAGGGAAGAACCACAGGACTGATGCCCAGCTGGAGGCATTAGGTCCCCCCACCTATGGCCCCTCTGAGTAGGGGGTGCTTGGAAGTACAGGTGGGAGAGACAGAAGACAGCAGGAGCCAAGCACATGGCTGGTGGGAACTGCTGCATTTCACTGCAGTGTCTGTGAGGAGTCTTAAATACTCATCTGTGCTAGAGCTCTCTCTCTCTCCCCCTCTCTCTCTCCCTCTCTCTCTCTCTCTCTCTCTCTCTCTATCTCTATCTCTATCTCTATCTCCCTCCCTCTCATTCTTGCCCTCCCCCTAAGTATACACATCTCTCCCTTTATAATTTTGCCTCTCTGCATACATATTATCTCTTTTTCTCTCCTGCCTCTTTGCTCCTCTCCTGGCCCTCTCTTTCCCTACACCCTGGGCATCACACGGCTCTCTCTCTCTCTCTCTCTCTCTCTCTCTCTCTCTCTCTCTCTCATATTTGCTTCTGTGAAGTCATTGCCTTCTTCCTGTGACTGCCATTGGAACTGACAACAATGAAAAGTGCCTGTTTTACACCCACTGGTCCAGCAGCTCTACAGAGGCGCAGAGCCTTTGATGCCAATAATTAATTTGGCTCCATATTGCATAACATCCTAAAAAGCTTTCTGGGGTGAGCTCCTGTGGGCCGGACACTGCAATCTCATCAATATTGCACCACACCGGGCACTACTCTTGTGTGGTTTCATTAAAAATTTAATTTGTGGTTTAAATCTACAGCGTTCGCCTTAAAAGGATGGGAGGGAGGGAGAGGAAGGGAGGGATGGCTTTTCGGATTGGGGAGAGTAGGTCTAGGAGAGAGGAATCCCATGCCCCAGGGGAGGGGGCCTTCCTGGCTGGCAGGAGGGGCCACCCCCATCTCATTGGCAAGTCTGCTGCTTGCTGTCTGCTGCTGCCTGCTGCAGGCAGGGTGATCAGACCATTCATAGAAAATATTTCTTCACAGTTCCTTCTATTTTTTTCCCCCCCACAGGAGGGCTGCTACCGGGAACCCAGGCTCTGAGGAGGGCCAAGTAGCAGGGATGGCTTTTTTCTCTTGGAGATTGTGTCCTCTGTGACCCTCCAGAACTATGGACAGAGCCTCAGCCTTGTCCCCTGCCCCCTGCCCCCTGCCCCCTGCCCCCTGCCCCCTGCCCCCTGCCCCCTGCCCCCTGCCCCCTGCCCCCTGCCCTGGCTGTGTGCCTGCCTCTGAAAGGTTCTTTGTCTCTGAGTTCAGGTTACCCCACCAAGGGCAGTGGCAGCTCAGGCCATGATCACTGTCACCCAGGTAAGCATGGATGATCCAAACAGACCAGGATACACCCACTGGAAAATGCTGGTGTCTGAAGAACCACAACAAGCTGTTTCTTGAGATTCTTACTGCCTGTTCAGAGGCTGTAAGGTGGGCCTGTCTCCATGCAGCCTCACACCCTCTCTTGACGGCAGCCCAGAGCCCCACCCCCAACCCCCACTCTGCTTGGCTCTGTTCTTCCTTCCAGTGAGGGAGGAGGAACTATGTGAGCACTCAGGTTCTGGAGGTGGGGAATAGAGGAAAAGGTGGGAGGGGCAAGCGTAGGGGGACACTTGGGGACTTAATGAAGCTGTCTGGGCTCTGCCCTGGGGACTCTCCTGTCCAGTCAATTGTTTCCTTTCGGGGAAGCTGGGATTTGTACATCCCAGCCATCTTCTGATATTGCTCCAGAGTGATTAAGTTAAGCCTCCTGGGGCCAGCGGGAGAGAGGACAAATTGCTTTGCAGAATTGATCTGCTGCTGAAGCGTTTAGCAGACTGCCCGCCCTCAGCTGCGCCCACCTTTGGAGGCCACTGTATGGATGCCCTCCCCTCCCCTCACTTTCCTTCCCCTTCCCCCATCCCCTCCTTCACTGTCCCCCACAAAGACTCTTGCTGGCACTTGTACTTGGGTCTCCTGTCACATAACACACAGCCAGGCCCCAAGGCAGGGACACAGGCAACCCTGGCCTTAGTACATGTTCCCTGCCCACAGTCTCAGCCTGCACAGACACCAGATGACTGACAACAGGGTGCTGGGATTGGGTAAGGCACAGGAGGAAACATAGGGTAGGGGTGTCAGATTAGCCCTGGTGGGGTGGTGGGGGTGTCTTGGCTTCTTACTGTCTATAAGTCCTCTACTCCTTCCTAGTTAACAGGACAAGGCACACTGGCTTTGACTGGGCTGTTCTTAAAACATTGTGTAAGCTGGGATGATTGGGGTCGGGGTAGGAGGTGAGGGGGTGGAGCACTTGGACTCACAGTTGAAGCTGGGCTACTAGGGAATGACCATGTGTCAGGCCAGTGGATCCTTCTAAATGTAAGAGCTACACCTCGATAATAAAGGAGGTGGTCCTCCTGGATGAATCCTGATCAGACCGCTCACTTAGGTGTGGGTGTGCTCTCCTGAGGAGGAAGCATGGCTCTGGGACCATAGGTACAGAAGGTCTGGGTGTTTGCTTCATCTTGTGCTCCAGCTTTGAACTGTGCGTATCTCCCAGGCTGGGGTCCCGTCCTGCTTGCCTTCCCTGTGTCCTCAGACAAACCCACAAAATTCTTGGAATGCTGTTGGTGGACAGAGGCACTCAGTAAACACAGCTGTCTTTGGTTGTTCCCGCCTTTGAGGGGTTTGGTCCCTGCCTGGGCTCCGGCGGCCCTGATGAGTTCGGTTTCGATCTTCATCCTCAACAGGCTAATGAAAGAGTCAAGCAACATGAAAAGCAGAGAGATTTGTTAGCTGTGTCCACACTGGGAAGAGGAAGCGTTCAGCTGTGCCCCAGTGCTCCCTGCCCAAGTCCATCGTTGGGTTTCAGACACAAGGCTTAGGTTAGAGTAGAAGGCAGGATGTTTGCAGAGCTGAGAAGTCTTGGTCCAGGTGTGGCCCTGCCCTCAATGATTCATCATTGTCTCTGCTCTAGTCTTTTGCAAAATTGTCTGACAAGTTGTCAGAACTGTATAGAATCACTTTCCAAGTGACAGGTTCTCCTGGCTGGCGCCAGGCACCAGCCTTTACCCTTTCCCAGGCAAAGCTTCCTAGGGAAATCCCGACTTCTTGGAGAACATTGTTTCAACAGTCTAGCAGCCAAGTGGAGCTTGGCTAGAAGGTCTTAAGTCTTCATTCCGCTAAGATGGTCACTCACAACATAGGGTTATCAGGGAGGCAAAAAGGCAACGGTTGTCCCAGGCTCCGTAAGCTCTTTTGTGGCTGGTAAGGGACAGGAAGGAAGAGGAAGAGCAGCTGCACTGTGAGGTCACTGCACACTAGCTAGCACCTCTGGTTTGGTTTGGTTTGGTTTGGTTTGGTTTGGTTTGGTTTGGTTTTGAGGCAGGACTTACTATGTAGCCCTGGCTGGCCTGTGGCTAATTTTTATTTACTCTCTCTCTCTCTCTCTCTCTCTCTCTCTATATATATATATATATATATATATATATATATATATATATTAATATAATATATATATATATATATTAATTTATAATTTAAAGTCTGTATTAGCTGCCTCCGCCATTTTTAAGTTCACCATCAGGCAGAGCAAATCCAGTTCCATTGCGTTCACCTCTGGAACATTTCCGTCTTCCCAAACCGAAGCCTTGTCTCACTAAACACCAGCTTTTCATGTCCAACCCCAGCCCCCAGGAGCCTCCCTTCTACCTCCCAGTGCTATAATGCTCACTGCTTCAGGGACTGTCCTGCACAGCCACACAGTACAAGCCCTCGCCAGTGCCTTTTAACCTAGTGCAAATCCTCTCGTGAGCAGGCCAGTTGTGGCCGCAACTGCAGTGGCTAATGGCCGTTGTTTGCTTCTTCAGGGTATACATTATAAAGCAGACATGCTGGCCCACATAGTCTACCTGCTTTGCCCAGATGCAGATGCCGAGACTGCACCAGGGTTCAAGAGTTTATCCTGGATCTCCTCCAACCTGAGCCTGCTGGGTCCTGCAGACATACTCTCTCCTGTCCAGCTTTTCTGAGCGTGTTCACAGTCAAGCATTCCTGAAAGCTACCTCAAAGGGATAAGCTGTCATGGGGACACCAAAGTGCCACTGCTGTTTAGAAGGCGTTCTGACACTCTGAAGGCAAACAGGTGGGTCTCTCCTATATGGCCAGGTCTCCAACTCTTAAGAGACCAGCTGAGCATTCAGTAGTCTACCTCAGTTCTGAAACTAACTCCCTGGAGTCATCATATGCCACAAAGCTCCAGGCTCCCATGCCTCAATTAGACAAACTCTCACATCAGACATGAGTTCAAGTCCACAGTTATCATTTGGGTGTCTGACCAGAATGTCGACCATAGGGCCCCAGAACCCCCCACTCAGCTTTTTGACAAGTTGAATGAATGGCTCTGGAGCTCCAGAAAATGCTGAACCAGTAATCACTGGGGTTGGTTGCAAAGGTTGTTGCTCAGGTGAGAGGCACCCAGCTCCTGTGCTCTCCTTGTACCCTGAAGCAGCTACCAACCCAGAAGCCCCAAAATTATTTAGAGTTGCGGTGGTCTCCATAGTGTAGCTGGTCAAATCATCTCTGTAGTTAATTCTGTCTCTAGTCCTTCCGTGAGTTTGAATGTCATGAGATACAAGCGACTCTGCCCAGGGCATTTCACATCATCTAGGTGGCTTTCTCTTCCTTGTGACATGCCCACTGGGTCACTGAGGAGTCGCCCACTGACTACATGACCTAGGAGAGAACAAAAAGGCAGTCTTGCCATTATGGGCAGCTGGTCTCTGGTTTTTGTGTCAGGCTGTGGCAGCCAGGATCCTAACAGATAAGGATCCCTGACACTCAGCTCCTGCTGCTTCCCAGCTTCTGTTTGGTCTTCCAGGTCACAGATGCCTTTCCTACAAGGTCCTTTCTGTGTGAGCCAGCCCCAGGTGGCTTTTGTTCTGCCAGCTTCAATGGCCTGGTAGAGGAAGCCATTCAAGCTATTACTATCACGCATATCAGAGCAGGGAAAACAGGCAAAGGAAACCATGGGACTGTTTGTGTGGTGTGTGGAAGGGATGAGGACTCCTCCACAGGTACCTGATCTTTAAGAGGCTATTCGTAGTAGTGCATCCTTTAATCTCAGCACTTGGGAGGCAGAGGCAGGTGGGTGTATCTCTGTGTGTGAGTTTGAGGCCAGCCTGGTCTACAGAGCAAGTTCCAGGCAGCCATAGTTACCCAGTGAACTGTCTTTAAAACAAATCAGAAGGTTAAGAGGGCATTATGTCGTCTCTCAAGCCTTGGTTTGAGTCCTAACAGATTCTCTGCTGTGAGTTCATTCACCTTATCATGTCTGAATATTAGTGAGCACAGGACAGGCAGAAGCCCAGTCCACTGTCACACTAGATGGATTCCCAGACTGCCTTGATTGGCCCGTTCACAGTGCCCACATTGTACCGTGGTCACAACACACAGCAGTCTGAGGCTTACGCCACCTGTTCAGCCCTCAAAGCCCTCCTAATGCCCCCAGCTGCCTTCCTGCCCTCTCAGAGGTGTCTCCATAGAGCCAAGTGTAGGCTCTTGAGTCTCCAGCTTCCAGGATTCCTGTGGTTAGGACCCTGACGGCTTTCGATTGTTTCTGAAGTGTTTTGCTACTGGGAAGCCTCAAGCCACTCCACAGAGGGACATAAATAAAGGCAATAACTTGGACATCCGGAGGCTTCGTGCAGCATTTTCGCCCCAGCACCTTGGCACACTGCAAGGCAGCCCTCAGCCAAGACAGGGAGGGAAGGGAATCTCCAGCTCAGTCTCTGGGTCAGGTGCCTCTGCATGCTGTGGGGGGTGGGGGTGGGGAGGCAGGTGCAGAGTCAGGCAGTTGACCCCTGGGATATAACACAGGACTAGGGAGGAAGTTGAGAGGTGAGGTGACTGCCGAGTGCTATACCCCACACCTTCTTTCCTTCAACCTCTGCCAGACACAGGCGTGCAGATAGGATACTCAAGGTAAATCCCAGGGTCAAGGAGAGGCAGTATCCTTTAGGGTGAACTGCTTGCAGGCTTTACCACTCAGTCCCAGTGAGTAAAGTGGAGATGCCAATGGCCTTGGCTCCTGGTATCTGCTCTCAGAGCCACCAGCACCCAAGGCCTCATCTGGGTGGTGTTAGGATTGTCCATTGTCAGCCGTGAAGTCCCTATGTGCAGAGGTTTGCTCCTACTCAAGCTTAGGTGCCCCTGCTGGACCTGGGAATCAAACCTCACCCTACGGCAAAGTTGGCAATAAAACACTGCCTGATCACAAACCTCAGTGGGGTATGGGGAAATGTAACATCGACCCAGGAGGAATAGCTTCTGCTTTGCAGTGGCGGGGATAGCTGAGAGGATGGGAGGAGCAATTGAAAGTGTGCAGGCATTCATTGAAGACCCTCAGCTGTGACCTTGTAGCTCAGTAGGGTGATATGCTTTGGGCATTTCCCAGGAGGCTATGGGGAACCTGTGAGCTTCAGGAAGGGCAGGCGGGACAACGATCTGGAAACATCCATGTGGAGCTGCAGAGGAGGACAGAGGCCAGTTCAGTTAGGACACTGTAGGACGGCGTGAGGAGCTGTGAAGGAGGTGCCTGAGTCATGGAAGAGGGGTCTCTAAGGGAGTGTCATGTTTAGGACCGAGGGAACAATACCTTGTGTATGCGGGTTTGCTCCAGCTGTGTGTTCTGTAGTAACTGAGCAGGGAGAAGCAGGGATGGAGCAGCACAAGACTTCTCCATGCAGGCCAAATGTATCCCCTCCTCATCTCTATCAGTGCAACATAGGAGGGTTCTGTACCTTCTCCTGCCTCCTGCTGTCCAACTGGAATTTATCTGAGGCTCTGAGCCCCAAGAGCCGGAAGGCAGGTCAGGGTGAACAGAGCCAGCCAGCTACTCTGACCCAGCCACCTTCCCTGAGGCCAGAAGACTCTCAGCTCCTTTCACAGTGGTGCATAATTAGGTTTTATACATGCCTTCAGGCTGACCTACGTGTTCCAGTACCCATCTTCCTTGCCTGGGTGTGCACCGGATGGTCTGAGACCTCCAGGCCTCCAACCTTGTCAATCACCCAGGTTTCACACAGCAAGGTCAAGCTGGTATGGAGGAGGAGCTAAGCCAGGAGTTGGATACCTGCACGGGCCATTCCTACTCTGCCATCCTCTGGGAATAGAAAGGGACATCCCAAGACAATGGACCCTATATGGCACCCTGGACATCTCAGCCATTCCTAGGGAGCCAGAGTCTACGTGAGCATTGCCTGGACGCTGTGTCCCTAGTGTGAGGGAGGAGGAACAGGAGTCTTTAGGGATGAGCTCTCCATTTGCAGGCTGGCAATGCAAGATGCAGAGGCTCCAGGGGGCATGAACTTACAGAGGGTACCTCAGGCACCACCAGCCTGGCATCAGATGAGACCGTGTGTCTGCCCATCCCCTGCCCTCTGGCCAACAGGACAGAAAGACAAGGAGTACAGGCAGAATATCCTCTTCAGCTCAGCAGTGTCTGGGGGGAACAAGCTATTGGGGGGGGGGGGAGTGTCCCATTTTCAGGCAAAACTAGGGCCCTGTCCTAGGTCCCTGATATGTTTGAGGGTGCAGAATCCTTCCTCGTCGGCTTGAGCCCAGCGTGTTCCCCTCTCAGCTCAGTCTGCACAGGGGCCTCCTTCTGGTTCCAGGTGAGCAGATGCTCATGAGATTTGTATGCAGACCTTTCAGGCGTGAAGGAAGATAGGGTTCCAAACCTTGTCCCTCAGCAGGTCTCCCCTCTGGCACCTTCTCCAGTTGTCTTCCCTGTCTCAATGGGTAAGGAGGTGTGTGTTTGTTATGGTTCTGACAGATCCCAGCTTGTTGTTCAAGACCTTGTTAGCAGGAGCCCTCCAGGGAAGCAGGTGCCTTTAATAGAGATGGCTCTCTGTTCTACACAGGCTGAGGCCTCATAGGGTGATGATTTCTGGTGATCCAGCTCCATCTTTCTGGGAGAGGGAGCCTCTTAAGGGCTAGAAGGGGATGGAGGTGAATGTGTGTTAAAAATGAGAGCAGAGTGAGCTGACCAGGGACCTTTGGGAGATCCCATAGGATCAACATCAAGCAGCTGTTTCTCACCTGCAGCCCCCAAATCCCTTGCCTTCCCCGGGCCCCAGGTACTGGCTGTAGATGTGTCTCTGTTATGTTTCCCTCTCTCACAGCACAGAAGCATGAGGTCTGCCCTGCAAGGCTGTATGAATAATAGAACTGAAATCAGCCCCAGTTAAAAATAGATCTTCTTCTTAATAAATATTTCAGGGACTGTCTTTAGGATACACAGATCCCCTGACTGAGGAGCTAAGGCAAACCCTGTTATCGAACCCAAGGAATGTAGGAAAAGGCTGAGGGCCAGCTCAGCCATTGTGTGGGGTGTTGAGGCTCCTGCCTCACATCCGCCCACACTCGGTGACGTGTGCAGCAGACAGCGCACACAGAGTACATTGCCAGAAGCTCTAGGGCATATTAGTCACCTGTGAATTGTATGGCGGCAAATCAATTACAAAATGCTCTCGGCTGGTGAGACTTGGAGTTCAGAAAAGTCAAAAGCCGATTCCTCTGTGCCTGCTGTGTGGTAAGACTTCCACCATGAGCGGAAGCCGGGGGCTTGGGAACCCCGGAGGACACAGAGAGGTTGGGAAGAGGAGGCTATTGGAGTTTAAAACACTGGCCCATTTCATAAAACTTTGTGAACAGAAAACAGTCTTGAAGGTCTGCATTAATTAGGATGTATGATCTAAACAAGTCAAGTGATTTTGAATAATTTATGGAAATGTCACAAAGCCTTGACTCCCTGTGCTTGACACAAGCTAGAGACCTTTGAGAAGAGGAAAACTATTGAGAAAACGCCCCCACCAGATTGGCCTGTATTCGTTGTGGGAGGGGACAGCCTATTGTGGGTGGTGCTACGTCTAGGTAGGTGGCCCTGGGGGTATAAAGAAAAACAAACAATGCCGGGTGGTGGTGGCCCACGCCTTTAATCCCAGCACTTGGGAGGCAGAGGCAGGCGGATTTCTGAGTTCGAGGCCAGCCTGGTGTACCGAGTGAGTTCCAGGACAGCCAGGGCTACACAGAGAAACCCTGTCTAGAAAAAAAAAAAAAAAAGAAAGAAAGAAAAGAAAAACAAACAAAAAACGATAGGACTTCTCTGTGGCCTCTACAACAGCTCCTGCCTCCACATTCCTACTCAATTTGAGTTCCTTCCCTGACTTCCTTCAGTAGCAGGGTGTGGCCTGAGAGTTTTAAGATGAAATTAACCCCCCCTCCCCCAGCTCCTTCCTCCCCTTATGGTTATGGAGTTTTACAACAGGACAGAAAGCCTGACTGAGACACCCTCCTCCAGTAAGCTTCCCCTGGAAGATGGGCAGGCAGGAAGTACTGGAGGTTGCCCAGCATGAAAGCCACTTCACAGTGATCCTCACTTGCGCCCCCAGAGGAAGGGTGGGAAAGTCCTTTGACAGAATGACACTAGATGTTTGTCATATTAGCAAGGCTGTAGAAGATGTTGCTACTCTGACAAGAATAAGGAGAACACTAGAAAGCAGTCCAAAAACCACTAAGACCCAAGTCTAGGGGCGATGCGGGGGTCGGGTGGGGGTGGGAATCGGACCAAAGGTAAGTTCAGGACAGCAGGACAAACTCAACAAAAGGCTACACAAAGCTACTGCGTATGACAAACTTTGTAAGGAAATTCCCAATGATAAGCTTATTATTCCAGCTGGGGTCTCTGAGAGACTGAAGACTCTAGTTCCTCAGCTAGAGAGATGGGGATGAGTGGGTAGATGGGTGATAGATAGGTGGGCATTGGGGAGATTGATGCCTGGGTGGATGAACTCATGGAGAGATGAATGGTGTATATCTGGGTCAATGGGTAGATGGGTGGATGGTAGGTAGACGGCAGATGGGTCAGTGTGTGGTTAATAGATGTCTGGTGAGTGGGTAGATGACTGGTGAACAGACAGTGTGGTAGTTTGTATTTGCTTGGCCCAGGGAGTGACTCTATTAGGAGGTGTGTTGGAGGAAGTATGTCCCTGTGGGCATGGGTTTGAGACTCTCCACCTAGCCACGTGGGAGCCAATCTTCTCCTGTTTGCCTTCTGAACAAGATATAGAACTCTCAGTTCCTCCAACGCCATTCCTGCCTGGATGCTGCCATGCTTCATGATATGATAATGGACTGACTTCAGAACCAGTAAGCCAGCCCCAATTATATGTTGTCGTTTATAAGAGTGGTCTTGGTCATGATGTCTTTTCACAGCAGTAAAATCCTAACTAAGACAGATAAAAGTTAATAGAGGGATGATGGGTGGATAGGTGATAAGCAGGTATATAGGTAACCAGGCCAATGAGAAGGTAGGATGGATGGATAGATGAATAGATGGGTGGGTAGATGGATGGATAGATGAGTGGATGAATGGGTAGATGGATAGATGGGTAGATAGATGGATGGTTAGGTAGATAGATGGATAAATGGATGGGTAGGTAGTAGATAGATGGGTAGATGGATGGATGGGTGGGTGGATGGATGGATGGATGGATGGGTAGATGGATAGATAAATGGATGGTTAGGTAGATGGGTAAATGGATGGGTAGGTGGTGGATAGATGGGTAGATGGGTAGATGGGTGGGTAGATGGATGGACAGATGAGTAGATAGGTGCATGGGTGTATGGATGAGTTAATGGATGGGTAAATGGATAGATGGAGAGGTGCGTATGTAGGTAGGTCAACAGATGTATAAATATGTGAATAAATGTGTTGGGTGAGTGGTGGATAAATGGGTAGACGGTGGATAGATGGGTCAGTGGTGGAAGGATGGGTAGATGAATGCATGAGTGGGTGGCTAGGTAAATGAGTAGGTGAGTAAGCAGATGACTGGGTAGATGTACAGATGGTGTACAGAGTAGGTGGATCCTTGATGGGTGGGTGGATGGATGGTTGGATGGGTGGGTGGGTGGATGGATGGTTGGATGGGTGGGTGGGTGGGTGGATGAATGGATGGATGGATAGATGGATAGATGGATAGATGGGTGGGTGGGTGGATGGGTAGATGGATGGGTGGGTGGGTGAATGGATGGCTGGATGGATGGATGAATGGATGGATGAATGGATGGATAGATGGGTGGGTGGGTGGATGGGTGGGTGGGTGAATGGATGGATGGATGGATGGATGGATGGATGGATGGATGGATAAATGGATGGATGGTTGGATAGATGGATGGATGGATGGATGGATGGATGGATGGATGGATGGATAGGTGGATGGATGGGTGGGTGGATGGATGGATGGGTGGGTAGGTGAATGGATGGATGGATGGATGGATGGATGGATGGATGGATGGATAGGTTGATGGATGAGTGGGTAGATGGGTAGATGGATATGTAGGTGGGTGGATAGGTGGGTGGGTGGATGGATGGATGAATGGTTATTTGAGTGGATGGATTGATGGGTAGGTGGGTGGATGTGTGTTAAGAGACATTAGACTCCAAATGGAGACTTGATCACAGAATAAGATGTGAGATATCTCCTCTTACTTTAGGGGTCTTGTCTATAACATAACGTGTACTCTCTACTTCAGCTCTCCCCATCCTCTGCTCAGGTTCTTGATTATTGATCCTGGAAAGACTGAACTTGTGGAGCAACAGAGGAGTGGGGGACCAGGTTTATGGAGAACAGACTGGGGCCAGCCAAGGAGGAGATGTTCGCATCACCCACAGGGCCTGGCTCCGGGGGCTCTGAGGACAGACTGGGTCATAGTTACTCTTCTGTTGTTGTGAAGAGGCATCATGACCAACGGAGGCAACCCAAAGAAAAATAGCTTACTAAGGATTACAGTTTCAGAGGGTGAGTCTATGACCATCATGGCAGGGAGACAGGCATGATGTTAGCTGAGAGCTTATATTCTGCAAAAGAGGAAGAGGAGGAGAAGGAGGAAGAGGAAGAAGGAGAAAAGGAGGAAGAGGAGGAGGAGGAAGAAGAGGAGGGGGGATACTAACACACCTCCTCCAAGAAGGCCACATCTCCTCCTAATCCTTCCAAAACAGTTCCACCAACCACGGACCAAGCATTCACATATGTGAGCCTATGGAGACCATTCTCATTAAAATACAATTAGCAAGCTAGGAGCAGCTCAGGATGCACATAAAGCAAAGGTGGGTGTTTGACACATAGGGAACCATAAACCAGTCTATCCACATGTGTCTTCTCAGCACACATTGCTCTAGTCATCGGATGGGGTGAGGAAAAAGGAAATTCAAAGACAAAAAATGACAGAGAAGATATTACAAAAAACACTATCTATATTTGGTTTGGGGTTTTTTCTTTCTTTCTCTCTCTCTCTCTTTTTTTTGGAAGATGTATGTAAGAGAAAAAAATCATGAAATGCTTTCATTTCTCTGTGATTGAGCAAACTCTTAAAATATTAAAGTATTGCTTAATAATTGATTAGAACTAACCTCACTGGAGCCAATCAACCATTTGGCAGAATCGCTTTAAACTTTTAGGGGCTTTTAGCCCCCCTGGCTTCGAACCTTCCTCTTGTCTGATTCATTCAGGGCTGAGCAATGCCTTCGCTCTTCACTCCATTGGGTGTGTGATGTCACACTTGGCTATAGAACTGTGAGCTGGCCACCTGGAGGTGGATTAACAAAGGGAAGCCCCAGCAAGCCTGAGAGATGGTGAAAGGGGGTGGGGGAGGTCCATCACACTGGCCTCATATCTGGGACTCAGGCTAGGAGTCAGGGAGAGTGGCTTTGTGCCTCGAAGCTCAATTATGTCAGACTTTGCCACGAGGTAACAGGTATGCCTGCCTGCCTGCCTGCCTGCCTGCCTGCCTGCATAATAGTGATGGTTGGTAAAACTGTGCTGTGAGTGGATTGGAGCATGGGCACAGCCAACAGATGAGCTGGGTCTAAAGCTTGCCTGGTGAGTTATAAGATTCCTGCCCTCACACCTTCAATCCCAGCACTCAGGAGGCAGAGAGAGGCAGATCTCTGTGAGTTCGAGAACAGCCTGGTCTACAAAGCAAGTTCCAGGACAGCCAAGCCTACACGGAGAAGCCCTGTCTCAAAAAAAAAAACAAAACAGAAACAAAATCCTATTCTCTCCCTCCCTCACAAGCTAGGGGTAAAACCATGGATTGACAGTCTCCACAGCGACTGAGGTAAAGGCTCTAACAGCTCAGGGAGACTCTGAAGTGAGAAACAACTGTACGGAGGGTATGTACACACTGTGAGGCCTCGGGCTCCAAAATACCACTGGGAAAACTACATAGAAGCTGTATGAAAACACGGCGATTGTGTGGATAGCCACAGCTTCCTACGAGAAGCCGAGTCCTCAAGAGACACACATCCGTCTACCCACAGCAGCAGTATAAAAGCTGAAAACAACTCAAATACTGAGTGAGTAGATAAACTCAATGTGGTCTGGCCAAATGATGGAAAGTTATCTAGCCTGAAGAAGGAGTGACACACTGGCATATGCTGCCACATGTGGTGGAGGTCACCTACCTCCACCACATGTGGATTTACCCTGAGACCTGCAGAATGACAATGATCTGGGCCAGACTCGAAAGGTCAAATACCCTATGACTACATCATGAGAGGTCCCAGGGATCCTCAAAGTTTGAGGCTGATAGGTTGGAGAGGTGGTTCTGGAGTTGCCATGGAGACATGAAGACCTGAGTTCAGATCCTGAGAACTGAAAGAGCTGGATATCTCAGCATGAGCAACCCTGGCGCTCCTATAAGAAGACAGAAAGGACAGTTGGGAGAGTTTCCAGAAGCCCCTGGGCTAACAGTGGCAAACAAGAGACCCTGTCTCCTGCTGGTGAGGCTCAGGGGGTAAAGGTGCTGGCTATGCAAGCTTGGAGAGTGGAAGGAGATAAAGAACCCCAAAAGTTATCCTCTGGCCTCCACACCAGGACCCTGGCCCTCACACCCCCATTATATGTTCACAAACAATTAAATAAAAGAAGTGAGACCCTGTCTCAAGGTGGAGAGTGAAAACTGCAGGTGGGCCTGTGGCCTCCATGTGTGTCCACACTTGCACACATGAACACTTCTGCACACACAGACAGAGGGGAAGGAAGAGGAACGGAGGTAGAGTTGCAGGATGTGTGAGCACACTGTGAACCCTGAGATTGTGTTATTTGCTGGAAATATCTGGTTTTAGTTATGGTGTGGCTCAGCCTTAGCATACACCTTCAATTCAAGGGATTTCTGGTTGAATACTCTAAACAGGATTAAGTAAAGTCCACTACAGGTCAAGAGGCAGAGCAAACAACCAGGTGACAGGAAGTGAACAGAGGATTGTTAAGGAAAAAACCTTAGAGTGTGAGAGGGAGTCAGGACGGATAGAAAGATGCCAGGAAGGAGAAGGGAGGGATGTTCAGTTGGAAGGAATTTTTTTTTTTGAAATAGGGGCATGGCTTCTGGGACATTGTCTGCGGAGGAGGAAGGTCAGCTGATGAGATGTTGTTAAAAAACCAGCAAGGGGGGGAGGAGAGAGAGAGACATAGAGAGACAGAGAGAGAGACAGAGAGACAGAGACAGACAGGCAGGCAGGCAGGCAGGCAGGCAGTCAGTCAGTCAGGCAGGCAGACAGAGCAGAGCAGAGCAGGAGCAGAGCAGGAGCAGAGCAGGAGCAGAGCAGGAG
>JANHMN010000002.1:2292662-2309966 GCA_030674055.1 Rhabdomys pumilio | reverse complement strand
CAGGAGCAGAGCAGGAGCAGAGCAGGAGCAGAGCAGGAGCAGAGCAGAGCAGAGCAGACTGGGGAGATGGCTTGGTAAAATCCTAGCCATGGTAAGGAGCTAAACCTGATTTCCAGCACACACATAAAGTCAAACACAACTAAACAGATTAAGGCCTCCTCCTGCTCTTCTCAGATGCTTTCTGTTCATCATTACTGCAGCAGTCACCTGCCATCCCACCCCAGGCCCATGTAAAGTACACGCAATGGTCTTCTTGACTTTAAGAGTATGTCTGAGGCTGCCAGGTGGATGAGATGAAGGAAGACACAGCTCAGCCCACCATGCCTGATTCCTGCTTCAGTCACAATTCTTGTCTTACTCCCTGACCCGTGAACAGCATCTGTGGTATTCTTCTAAATATTCTGATTCCATCTCTGTCATTCAGTCAGTGTAGTCCTGGCTGGTCTTGAACTCACGGTCTTCCTGCCTCAGTCTTTGAGAGCTGAGATTACAGGTATGCACCACAATGCCTGGATACTCCTTACCCACCCCTGCCCCTGTGTGCACCTCTGTATGTTGGCCAAAGCTCGAACTGGATGTCCCCTCAGTGACTTGCTATCTTATCTATTGAGGACAGAGTCTCTCATCGAGCCTGGAATTGCTGAGTAAGCTAAACTAGCTAGCTGGCCACTGACACCCTGGACCCTCCTGCTCCTGTCAGCATAACGCTGGAGTTACAGTTCCTTCACTTACACACTGCCACGCCCAGCCCAGTCTGCTTTTGGTTTTGTTTGTTTGTTTGTTTGTTTTGTTTTTGTTCGTTATTGTTTTTGTTTCTTTCAAGACAAGGTTTTTCTGTGTATCGCTGGTTGTCCTAGAACTTGCTGTATAGACCAGGCTGGCCTTGAACTCAGAGATTCTCCTGCTTCCACCTCCTGAGTGCTGGGATTAAAGATTCATGCCACCACCATCTGGCTTGCTTTTGTTTTTTAAACTATGCTTACAAAAAAAATTTAATTTAATTTTTTAAAATTTTGGGCTGGGGAGAAGGCTCAGTGGTTAAGACCTCTTGTTGTTCTTGCAGAGGACCTGGGGTCAATTCCCCGCATTCACATGGAACTGTAATCACTTGGAATTGTAATCACAACCATCTGTAATTCCGGTCCCAGAGGATTCTCGCCTCCAACGTGACTGCCATCAGGTCCTCTGCAAGTGCAGTACGAGCTCTGAACCACTGAACCCTCATTCCAGGACTCCACCCCCTACTTTTGAGGCAAGTTCACGATCTTGAGCTCCTGAGTCTCCTGCTTCCACAGTCCAAGGGCTGGATTACCGGCACACAGACCACACTCTTTTGTCTTTTAAATGGCTTAAATAGGCCTGCCGCCATCTTGGGGTCTTTTGTATGGCTGGAATAAGGGAGGGGGAGGTTGCAGTGGAAAAATCTTGATGCCTGTTATTTAATTAAAAACATTAACTTTCTCTGGCATTCTAAGCTGGAGGCACCCAGGAGAGAGGGCTCTGTAAACACAAGGCCAGCCTTAAGCTCGCTCTCCCTCGGGCACCTGACCAGGGACAACCCAAGGAGCTTCGCAGCCAGTCTCACAGTCTAGAGGAAGAATCATAAATGCTTCTTCCCTCTGGACTCTGCTCAGCTTATCACATCCCGCTAAGCAAGGTTGCTCATTGAAGTTTCAGAGCAAACACAGTCTCCAAGACCCTGACTAGAAACACAGATCAGCACTCCCTGCGCACAGCCCATAGGCTCGGTAGTCGCTGGGAACCAGCAGCATCCAGATGAACAAAGTCTGAACCTCTCCTGTAGAGAGTCCCAGAAACAAGGGTGGTGAGGGAGCTTTTTGTGGAGGGACCATTGGCATCTGAGAGGTCTGGGCAGGAGGTCAGGTGCCCAGCCCTGACAAGGGTGAGTGGCACAGTCTGCACCATTCTTCAAGTCAGACTTCTCAAATGCTGCCTCAGTGGGCTAAACAGAAGTGTCTGAATGGAGGATGTCCTTCACCCTGACTCTTCATTCTCTGTCTCTGTGTCCCTGTCTCTGCTTTGTCCTTCTCTCCCTCCTGTGTGTGTGTACGTGTGTATGTGTGTGTGTGTGTGTGTGTGTTTACTCAGTGCGCATGCATGCACACCTAAATATTGGCAGTTCCTTAGGCACTGTCCCCTTTATTATTATTATTATTTTAATTTTGAAGTGGGGGTCTCCCATCTGGAATTCACCACATGGCTGGTCAGTGAGCTCCAAGGAGCCTCCTGTTTCTGTCTCCCTAGTGAGAGGATTGTAGCATGTGCTACTACCCATTTTCTATGTGTGTGGTTGGTTTTTGTTTGGTTTTAATATAGATTCTGAATTCAGTCCTTCACTGACTGACTTATCCCCTAAGCTCCACGTTTCCTTCTTCATTTTGTTTTCGATGTTTGAATTACATCATCGTAGCTCGTGTGTGTGTGTGTGTGTGTGTGTGTGTGTGTGTGTGTGTGTGTGTGATGTGTGGGAAGAGGCATTAGCGCCATGCCATGCACGTAAGGGGCAGAGGTCAACTTTGTGCAGAGGATTCTGGGAATGGAGCTCAGGTTGTCAGGTTTATACAGCAAGAACTTGCACCCCCAGTCATCTCCCTGGCTCTGCTGTCGTTTCGGAGACAGGCAGCCTTATTTAAGCTTGTCATGTAGCTGAGAATGACGTGATATTCTCAGTCTTCCTGACTCTGGCTCCCAAGGGCTGAGATTAAAGGTATCTGCCCTGTGCCCAGCTGACCATTTTAGAAGCAGTAACAAAAGTGATTTGGTTGCGTTGGTGGCTCTCTGGGGCCCTGGGGCATGTATCAGTCAGCATTCTAGAGAGACGGAGAGAATCAGAAAGAGAAGATGAGAATGAGGAGAGAGAGGCAGAGCCAATGGAGTGCAGGGGCTGATTTGGGGAGCTGGTTCACCTGGCTGTGAGCCCAGCAAGTCTGGAATTTTCAGGAGCAAATGCCGTGAGACCAAAGGCATCTAAATTCTCCTTCCTGTAAGAATCTGGGTCTTGACTCTTTTTACTTTAATTCATTAGTCAATTAATTGATTGATTGATTAATTTGTTGTTCAAGACAGAGTTTCTCTATATAGCAGTCCTGGCTGTCAAGGAACTCACTTTCTAGATCAGGCTGGCCTCGAACTCACAGAGATTTGCCTGTCTCTGCTTCCTGAGTGCTGGGATCAAAGGCACGCTCCAACACTCCAGGCTTGTTTTTGTTTTTTTAGTTATTAGTAGCCAGGCATAGGGATGCAAGCCTTTAACCTTAGCCTTTGACCAGTAGAAGCAGGCAGCTCTCTGTGAGTTCAAGGTCAACCTGGTCTATATAGAGAGCTCTAAGACAGCTAGGGCTACATAAAGAGACCTTGTTTTGGGCCATTGCCAAAGCTATTGGTGACTTTCCACAGACTGACGGTTAGGCCTTTTTGCTGAACACAGAACTACGCCAGTCAATAAACATGAAGAAGTCAAGGTAGTGCCTAACTAGAGCCCCCACCCCAGTGGACTAACGGTCGTGGTGCTGGAAGGTTTTCTACAAGCTACCAAAGGACAAAGGTAACATTAGCCCAGCTACAAACCCTTTTATCTACAAGAGTGACCTGCTTACAATGTACACTGGTGTAGAAGTGGCACAAAGGTTATGGGAATAATCAGTCAATATCAGGTTTGACTTAAAGCTTATTCTATAAATGAAAGCCATAACCAGGGCTGCTTTGGTGGCCAAGAGCTTAAGACTATGTAGGACAGGAAACTGGGAGAGGGGCAACCAAATACTAATGTTTTGCTGAAGGAACTTAGCAACAAATGACTCTTAATGACATTGTGCTATCTTCACTGGTTAGTGCCTTGCTCAGCCATCATGAGAAGCTTCATCCTGCAGCAGATGAGAAAAAATACAGAGACTCACAGCCAGACAGCACGCAGAGTGAGAGAACCTGGAACCCTCAACCCTAAAAAGGATGTCTCCATCAAATCCTTCCCCTCAGGGCTGAGGGAGTTCTATGGAAGAAAAGGCAGGACTACAAGAGCCCAGAGAGGATGAAAGACACCTAGGAAGGCCTTCTAGACACAACAGAGTCTGCACACTCACAGAGACTGAGGCAGCATGCACAGGGTCTGCACAAGGCTGTACCAGATGGTCCTAGAGCTAGAAGGAGAGGTGGACACATGCCCCCATCCCTAATCTCCAACTGATACCTGTGATGGTTTCTATTTGCTTGGGCCAGGGTGTGGCACTATTAGAAGGTGTGGCCTTGTTGGAGTAGGTGTGTCACTGTGGGTGTGGGCTTTAATACCCCTAATCCTAGCTGCCAGGAAGTGAGTATTCTGCTAGCAGCCTTCAGTTGAGGATGTAGAACTCTCAACTTCTCCTGTACCATGCCTTCCTGGATGCTGCCATGTTCCTGCCTTGATGATAATGGACTGAACTTCTGAACCTGCCGGCCCTAATTAAATGTTGTCCTTATAAGAGTTGCCTTTGTCATGGTGTCTGCTCAAAGCAGTAAAATCTTTTTTTTTTTTTTTTTAGTTTTTCGAGACAGGGTTTCTCTGTGTAGTCTTGGCTGTCCTGGAATTCACTCTGTAGACCAGGCTGGCCTCGAACTCAGAAATCCACCTGCCTCTGCCTCCCAAGTGCTAGTAAAATCTTAAGACAATAGCCATTTGCAAATAAAAATTTTAGTTTTCTCCAATGAAGTCTCACTGGGGAAACAAACCACTCTTTTTTTTGTTGTTGTTGTTGTTTTTTTTTGTTTTTTTTTCGAGACAGGGTTTCTCTGTGTAGCCCTGGCTGTCCTGGAACTCACTCTGTAGACCAGGCTAGCCTCGAACTCAGAAATCCGCCTGCCTCTGCCTCCCAAGTGCTGGGATTAAAGGCGTGCGCCACCACCGCCCGGCTGAAACAAACCACTCTTAAGGGTAGGCCCCAAGCCCAGCAGCAGTAGATGGCCAACACAAAACAAACTCAACAGTTTCTACGTCGTCTCATAACTGTTAAGCCATAAGTGAGGGCTATTTATTTATTATTTTTTGAAGCAGGATCTTGCTGTGTAGCCCTGGCTGGCCTGAAACCCTATGTAGACTAGGCTGGCCTGAGTTTATAAAGATTTTCCCACCTTTACCCCACCCACCCATTGCATCAGGCTGGGCTCAAAGGTGTGCACCACCACGTGTAACTCCTCAGTGTTTATCCCAGGCCTTCATTTGCTGGGATGGGGAGATGGGGTCCCACCTGTGTGAGCTACTCTTCTCAGCAGGCACTGAGATAATAAATGCAAATCTCATCTTTAAAAAACACATCAAGGGGGGCTGGGGATTTAGCTCAGTGGTAGAGCACTTGCCTAGCAAGCACAAGGCCCTGGGTTTGGTCCTCAGCTCTGAAAGAAAACAAAACAACAACAACAACAGCAAACACATCAAGGGAACAGACAAATGCTTGACCAAACAACTGGGTATCTTGGCTTGAATAAATTGACACCAAATTAGCCATCACAGGGGCGCATTCAGCACTCCTCATCAGTGGTGACAGTCACGTCACAACCAAAGAGAAGACCCCACTCTATTCCTGAACGACCGTTGGTGAGGGCAGGGGGACTCCACCAAAAGGAAGAAGGCAGAGAGCCGGGAGCTGTTTTATGATCCTGAGATTCAGGATGGCTCCCGGGCCCAGCTGAGATTAAGCAGGAAGAATCCTACAGAGGACAAGGAGGGTCCTGAACCCCAGGGGGCCTCTGGATTTCTTCAAGTCTGACTCCACCAAGGATCAGTCTCTGGCTGTGGCTACTTCTGATGAACAGCCTTAATAGCAGGCTTGGAAACGGGCCCAGAAATCTGAAATTCCGTAATGACTGGAGATTATTTGGGTCCAGCTCCCGGGGAGTTTTATGATGCTAAAATAGAGTTGGGCCATCGCATCCCTGAGGTGTAGGGCTGAGATACTCAGATCTTAATTCTGAATGCCGCCAAGTCCCTGCTGGCCCCACTCCTGTCCTTTCTAAAGGGTGATGACGCAGGACCTGCCTTTTAACCCTTGGTATTTACCCAGAGCAGGCAGCTCACGGGTCCTATCTCAGACTTGCTAAAGTAAATGCTGTGCCCTTTTCAGAGAGCTGTCACGTATAACAAACTGCCACTGTGTCCTTCGTTCCTGCCCCCAGCGAGCCCTGCAGGGGCGTTTGCTGGCATGCAGGGCAGCTGTGCTCTGAAGGTGAGCTTGTGCGTCTCTGGCAATCTCTCCCCATCCCATCCCAGATGCTCCATTAACATACCTGGGGAGACACAGGGGAAAATCCCATCACCCCAAATGGGCACCAATTGACAAGCCAAAACATGATTTCATTAAAGCCCAACTTGGTAAGACCAGTGAACTTTTGGGTTTGCTTACAGAGCACAGGTAAGGTGTTACTTACTAGAGCATGAGTGACCCCCAAACGCCTGCATTCCCTTCCACCATGGAGTCTCCTTTTTAATTAACTTTTCACTTGCAATATAACCCGGCACCTCGAAAAATCAGCTAAAGGAGATAGCCCAGACTGTCATTGTTCCCTGGATGAGGGGGAGGAGGAGGTGTCCTCAGCTGATCAGAGAAGCTACCAGATCCCAGGCTGGGGGTAGTTACTATCATCATAGACTTGGCTACAGGAACATTCTGCCTTGGTGTCATGGCTATGAGCCAAAGTCCAAGGTGGCATCTTGCTATGCCCAGAAGTAAAAAAGCCATACAGAACCAGACCAGAAGTCCAGCTGGGTCCAGAGTTGGTTCTGTGCTCTAGGCACATCCAAGAGAAGCAGGTACTCACCTGTGTCTGCAAGCATCAGTCATGTTGCTGGACCAGAGTGGGAAGGACAGGGGGACAGAGACCCATGACTGTAACTTTAATTATTTCAAGTCCTATTTTTAATGATGGTGCTTAAACATTTTAACCTTCCTTCTAGCCCACCACCCACCAGAGGTAGTGGGAAAGAGAGGATACAGGGAAGTGGACCTGTTTAGAAAGGTTCTTTGGAGCAACTCCATCTGTGTTGTCTGGAAATTGGCAGGCCAGTTCACAGGTCAGCAGCAGCAGCTCAGTCCACTCACAAACACCTCATGGATAAACCTGCAGTCCAGTTTGGTAGAGTTGGGTTAGTAGCAGCAGTGACATGACCTAGCAGAAACAGCCAGGCCTCAGCCTCAGCACAAGTCAGCAGGAGGGATCAACAGGAACACCAGAAGTTCTCAGCTGTGCCTCTCTCAGGGAAGCGAAGTCATTGAAGACTCGAGATGCACAAGCTCTGCACAGCTAGCTGTACCAGCAAGCCGAGCTCTGTCTCAGTCACTCCGTGGACTCCTACTTATATCCTCCAAACATCACGTGTCTTCCATGTGCCTTGCTTCAGCACAGGTCTTGCCTCTGCATGTGCATCCAATCAGCCCGAGTCCACAGAAGTAACAAGAAACTGCAGCACATCACCAGAAGTCTTTTGGTGTTTGTATGTGTAGGGTTCTCAACGGAGTCCCAGCAAATGTAGCTCAACTACGCAGTGTAAGGCAGAACAATACACGCATGTTGTTAGCCGTTTGTTAGCCGTATCCTTTCAAGTACTTGTTTAGCAGAACATCCTCTCTCCTGTGTGTGCTCCAGTAAGACGACCGTTCACCAGTCTGCCTTAGCCTTTCACATCTGTGTTCATTTTAATGAAATGTTCCTTCATGTGTTTGCCCCAGCAGAACCCCATCCAATCAACTTTCCAGAGAACCCTTAAGTTTCCACTTCACATGAGCCTGGGTTAAGCTCCTCCCTCCAGAGACATCACAAGAAAACAGAAGAGAGGGGTAAAGAATCCAAGTGTCTCTTCTGGTGTTGTCAAGTCACCAGACCTTAACTTCAGATCTTTCCCATCTTAGTTGGTTACTGCATGTGGCTTTTTTATACAAAGGCGCCATCATGTACCCTGGGGCCTCCGTACCTTTCCATCTCTGTCTCTCCTAGTCCTGCAGAATCCTTGCTCACCTGTGACTTATCATCAAAGGAAAAACTGGCTCTTCACATCTCTCCACTCTGAATGTTTAAGACACAGCCCCAGCCAGGCAGTGGTGGCGCATGCCTTTAATCTCAGCACTTGGGAGGCAGAGGCAGGCAGACTTCTGAGTTAGAAGCCAGCCTGGTCTACAGAGTGAGTTCCAGGACAGCCAGGACTACACAGAGAAACCCTGTTTCGAAAAACCAAAAAAAAAAATAAAAAAAACAATTAAAAAAGACACAGCCCCACCCCTCTTCCTCTGGGCATTTTTGTAACTTTATCTGTTACTGGTAACTTCTTGGTTATAGACTTTGCAGTGGACAGTCTGTAAAGGGAAGCTGAGGAACAAGCTCCCTTCAGGAATGAAGTTGCTTATAGTATCAGGGCCTCAAGATGGAAAGGAGAACATTAGACAGGAACCCTACAGCATACAGAGACTCTGAACATGTTGGGACTTTAAAGGGAAGACTGGCTTCCCTTTAGAAGCTTGTGAGAGGCAGGCAGATCTTGTGGACAGTCCTGGCTGTCTTGGAACTTGTTGCATAGACCAGGCTGGCCTGGACCTCAGAGATCCATCTGCTTCTGCCTCCCAGGTGCTAGAATTAGAGGCATCAGTGAGCCACCATGGCCAAAAGATCTGAGTTTCCTAAGCCTTTTAGGGTAGTAAGAAGGGTTTGTACCCTGTGATTTACTTCAGCATAGTACATGTGACAGGGAACATGGAGACGCCAGGTATTATAAGTTGGCAACTACTAAGTCTCAGTACGGACTGCTTCTTCTTCTTCCTCTTCTTCTTCCTCTTCTTCTTCCTCTTCTTCTTCTTCTTCTTCTTCTTCTTCTTCTTCTTCTTCTTCTTCTTCTTCTTCTTCTTCTCCTTCTCCTTCTCCTTCTCCTTCTCCTTCTCCTTCTTCTTCTTTTTTTTTTTCTCTTTGAGACAGGGTTTCTGTGTGTAGCCCTGGCTGTCCTGGAACTCACTCTGTAGACCAGGCTGGCCTCGAACTCAGAAATCTGCCTGCCTCTGCATGTGCCACCACTGCCTGGCCACAGACTGCTTCTTAATTCTCTGTCTGAGAGAGAGCTATGAGGAGACACGGTCTGATTCAGGCTACAGAATTAGCTCTAAAGGTGCAGCATGTGTTTTAACAGACACTAGTGTAGGCTGGCCTTGAACTCCTGTCTTCCCAACCTGTGTTTTGAGTGACTGAACTTCCCATGCTGTGGTTTGGTGACTTCATTAAAATCACTTCTGTGGGCTATATGTACCCATGACTCGTTTTTACTGAGGAGGAGGCTCTGGTAGCCATCGCCATCATGAGCTAAGCAAGCTCACAGTCCTATGGTTGGTGCAATGTCTACCATGAGAGAGGATCCATGACATTCAGGTCTCATCCAAAGAAGCATAGCTTTTGCGGGTGCCTCTGAGGTTCTGAATCTTGACTGTAGCTCAGAAGTGCTGTCCATGAGAACATCTGTCAAGTGGCCTGAGAAACAATAAGTTATACTAGTATATACTAGTTATACTGAGAAACAAATAGTTATACTAGAAGCATTTCTCAGTTGCTAAAGGAACTTGTGTGTGTGTGTGTGTGTGTGTGTGTGTGTGTGTGTGTGTGTAAAAAGAGTGTGAGACACAGATGGGTAGCTAAAACACAGTGTGTGAATAGGTGGGTCATGAGTCAGTAGATGAGTAGATAGGCAATGAGTGGATGGCTAAATGAGTGAATGATGGCTAAATGGATGAATGGGTGAATGGGTGGGTGGGTGGGTGGGTGGGTGGATAGGTAGATGGATAGATGGTTAGATGGATCAATGGATGGACTGATGGATGGGTAAAAAAATGAATGGTTGGGTGGGTGGGTGGATGTATTCTGTTGTTGACATGCTTTTACTTAGATAGTCAAAGAATTCGTGTCAGTATTGTGAGTGGGCTGCGGAAGTGCCCTAGACAAACATGCGTGCGTCTTCCCAGAATATCAGAATTTATCAAGTAATGATAAATTCACAAAATCCAGTGGTTTCAAAGATTGTGACTTGAAAGGTAATTCTGGCTATATTGGTAGCTGGGCCAAGGTGAATGAAGATACTCTTACTTGTATGTGTGTCTGTGTGGTATGTGTATCTTTGTGTGTATGTGTGTGGTTTATGTGTATCTGTGTGTGTGTGTGTGTGTGTGTGTGATATATGCATATTTATGTGTTTATGTGTGTGTGATGTGTGTAAGCATGCTATGTGTATTTGTATGTGGTGTATATATGCATGTGAATATGTGGTATGTATGTGTTATCTGTGTATTTATCTGTGTGTGTATTATGTGTGTTGTGTGTGTGGTATGTGCCTGTATGTGTGTATTGGGTGTATTTATGTGTGTGGTATGTTTTTTGTGTGTTGTGTGTATATATATGTTGTGTGTGGTATATGTGCATTTACGTGTGTTATATGTGCACACATGGTGTATGTATGTGTGATATATGTGGTGTATGGTATATGTGTAGTTGTGTGTGTGGTATGTGTGGTACATGTGTATCTATGTGTATGTGTTGTGTGTTTTGTATGTGTATTTATGTTTATGTATGTGTATATAGTGTGTGTGTATTTGTGGTTGATATGTATGTGTGGTGTGTGTATGTGTGTGGTGTGTGTGGCATATTTGTGTATTTATGTGTGTGTATAGTGTATATGTGGTATATATATTTATGTGTGTGTATGTGTGGTACATGTGTATGTGTGGTATGTGTATTTATGTGTGTTATGTGTGGTGTGTGTGTTATGTGTGTGGTGTGTGTGGGTGTGGTGCAGGTGTGAGTTATAGAATGAATGTAAGTTAAAGATGCTACAGAAGAGTTCAAGAGGTTTCAGAAGTGGGTTAAGAGAAACCCACATAGAGTTAGTATTGATAAGATAATAAACTCAAAACTGCCCAGCAACACCCATTATACCACTCTCTGACCTACACACCAACTAGCATCCATTCAGCCAGCCGTCCACCCAGAAAAGAAGCTGGTTCTGATGCTGCAGGAGAGACAGGTTTGTAAGCAAAGCTGCAGCATAGAGTCCAGCTGAAAGGTGAAAGACAGGACTGGCCAGCAGCAAGAATGGTAGGTGCACTTCATGGACTCCAGCCTTTCTACGGCTTAGTGTGCTGGATACATATACGAGCCCTGGCTGTCTGATACGATCTTCACAATTCCCAGGCACTCTACAGTCTCAAGTCACTGAAAAGCTATAGGGTGGCTCCCTTTCTACTCTCAAGAACAAGCCATTCTCAGTCTGTGCTGCCCCAGTGATGCCTGATAGATGGTGTGGCCTGGAGGTTCACCCTGGGGCACAGTAATTCTCCACCCTTGAAATGGGTGAAAAAGCTGTTCATAAAAGTGGTGGTATGGGCTGGAGAGATGGCTCAGTGGTTAAGAGCACTGGCTGGTCTTCCAGAGGTCCTGAGTTCAATTCCCAGCAACCACATGGTGGGGTCACAACCATCTATAATGGGATCCGATACTCGTTCTGGTGTGTCTGAAGAGAGCAACAGCAGTGTACTCATATACAAAAACAAGTAACTAAGTTGGGTTTTTTGTTTTGTTTTGTTTTTAAATTGTTGGCATATACTTTTAATCCCAGCTCGTGGGAGGCAGACACAGGCAGATCTTTGAGTTCGAAGCCACCCTGGTCTACAGGTTGATTTCCAGGGCTACTTAGAGAAACCCTGTCTTGAGAACCAAAGCCCAAAACAAACAGCGGGGACTCCTCTGGCAAGGCACAATCTAAAGAGCCACTGCTGCATAGGACACAGAGCAACAGACTGGGAACAGTTGGAAATCAAAGGTCACTTAATTATTCTCTCACAAAACCTTACTGGGTCTGGAAAAAAAGCCTAATTTTTGGTCAGAAATTCATTTATTCGTTCATCTATGGGCACATTCACCTATCCACTCCCCATTCACCCACCCACATCTGAACATCTAGAAACCAACCCATTCAACTATCCATCAATTCATCCATCTATAAATCTACTCATCTGTCCATTCACCTCCTCAACCATCCATCCATTCACCCATCCACCCACCTACCTACCCGTCTATCCATTTATCCATCCATCCATTGACCCATCCATTCATTCATCCATCTATCCATCCATCTACTCACCCACCCACCCAACCATTCATTCATTTACCCATCCATCAGTCCATCCATTGATCTATCTAACCATCTGTAACGTGCGTGGTATCCCTGCCCGCAGGAACTCACACGAACACGAAGGATTCTCTCGCGGTGTTTATTCTTTCAACATGGCTGGGAGAGAGAGGGAGCCGAACTTCCCACACCTGTATATATAGCCCTTGGAGTGGACAATTATGATTGGCTGCTTGCTCAAATTCCCAGGTTCCCCTGCGCTGTACATGCGCAGTTTAATGGTGGATGTGACGTCGGAAATTAGGCGTACCCAAGACGCTGCGCATGCGCAGTTTGTTACCTCACGCACACAGGCGTCAGCAAGGACAGCCTCCTACAACCATCTATCTATCTACCTATCATCCATCCATCATCCATCCATCATTCTTCCATCCATCCATCCACCCACCCATTCATCCATTTACCCACTCATTTTGCCATCCACCCATTGCCTATCTACCCATCTACTGACCCATGACCCACCTATTCATACACTGTGTGACCCATGTCTCACACTCTCTCTCTTTTACACACACACATACACACACACACACACACACACACACACACATCTATTCATCTTCCATGACCATAATGAATCCTCTCAGCAGGCCCATAGCTAAATGCTGGAGATTAGAGGTGGCTTTCAGAGGGCTCCCATTCTAGAAGGTACTATGTGTTATCATGGCAACTCAGTTTCACTTACAAAATTCAGTCAGCCTCCTCCCCAAACCCCCACCCCCCCAAAAAAAAACCAATGTGGGGACAGGCAAAGGTCAGAATACCTGACACCAAAATCCTTGGGCTGTTTTTGGGGTGTTGAGCAGCTGGGTCATGGACTGCTACGATCTGGTACAGGTGATGCACCAGGGAGAGGAGTCAGGACTGTCTGTCTGTCCGTCTGTGAGGCAGCACAGCTTCCCTTGATGGATCAATGGGTCTAAATGTCACGAGGCTCCTGATCTATAGCCTACACTCCCTGTACTCTGCGCCAGACCTGACTCTCAGAGGACAGCAGGGTAAAATGAAAATCACTATTTTAAAATGAGAGGAGAACACTGTGACAGAGAAAGACTGGTGTGAAGGGCCAGGCTTGGCAGAGCTCAGTAGCTTAGACGGACAGCATATGGCCACTACTCTCTGACTTTAGGGCGCAGGGGCTGGGGACTCGGCTAATAAAACCCACATCATAAGAAGACGGAATGACAAACTTGACAAGCAATGTTATTATTTCTCACAGGCTGAGAGATTAGGTAGCTATCAACCCTGGAGCCAAAAAAAAAAAAAAAAAAAAAAAAAAAAAAAACCCAAACCCCCAACCAACAAACAAACAAAAACAAAGAGGACCCCCTCACACACATCACCTTATTTAAGCATCTTACAACAGACCCCTGAAGAGGCTGTCTCTGAAGCTCAGGCCAGGCAGGAACCATCCCAAATGGCCCAGCCTGTTGTGTAGAGCTGGACCTGGATTCTCATCAGGCCTCCTTCCCAGCCTTCTTCCCCTCCACCTGGCCAGCGACCCACTTGTCTCGGCATTCAAACCTCCAAGCTTAGCTATAAGACCATGCACAGAAGGGCCTGAGTCCCACTCTTCATTGAAGTCCAGACTCCAGGCCAGGGCTGAGAGTCATCTGCAGATGGATTCAACTCTGCATTTCAATACTCAGAGAACAGTGGGGAGGAGCCAGGGCTTGGGGAGTTTGAGCAGTGGAGGGGATAGGAGGTGGGAGGATGAGGAGGGAGGTTGTTCTCCATAGATGACTCCAGTAGCTGAAGGTCCCAACCACAGGCCTGCCAAAATGGCTGAGCAGAGCTAGGCCAGCAGCAGGCGATGACACCCTCAAGCGCTGCACAGGAAGTGGCAGGGATAGAAAGGAGGATTGGAGGGGCATTAGACAGCACAGCAGGGAGCTGAACAGGAAGTGAAGGCTGGAGTTCCAGTCTTGGTTAGACCTCCAGCCACCATGTTATCACCTCAAAGTCACGAGACACAGCATTTGTGTCCCGTGACTTTGGGTGGGCAAGAGTCTGAAGGTGACGGTCATTTTAATGATTCTCTGGTCCTAGTGAGGCCAGGTCATCTCAAGATGCTATGGATGGTCCTTCCTCCAAGTTTGTGTGCACATGACCAATTCCTCAAGGTCAGCAGTAGTCCCAGCCTCACGGATCATCCCAGCAGGGACATCCAATATTTGGGGTTTTCACAGAGACATCATCACCCCAGAGCCCTGCAACTGAATTACAAACGAGAAAAAAAAATCATAAAATGTTTTAACTCCATTTTATGATTTCCTGTTGGGTCTCAGTCACAGCCATTCTGGGTGCAGGCATCGGTCGGCCAACATGCCTCTGTGATAATCTCAGGACCTATTAATCTCCTCAGAGCGAGCAAGCAAGCCCAAGGGTCAGAGTGAGTGGGCAGCAAGGCCAAGGTGGAGCCAACAAGCCGGCCATGGCCAGTTGTGTCCTGCCAGCTTGGCTACTTATCCTTTAGAAGTGAGTCACTGGGTGGTAGAGGTCACAAGAGGTCAAACAAAGGCACAGGCAGCAGGAATGAAGACCACCAGGCCTGTGGTAGCTGTTTCACAGGTGACAATGTTTATTCAGCAGTACTAGGAACCAGGCCTTGAGTAATAGAACATGTATTATACATATTAAAACATTAGTGCTCTCATCTAGATATAGATCTGGTTATTCTAAATAAAGCCATTGTGGCTCAGAGAGTGCATAGCCTGCTCAAGGACACACAGCCGGAGGCGCTGAGCCAGCAAGACTGATGGCAAAACCAGCAGGGCTGCATTCAGCAACTTAGGGCCATTGGGTAAAGGCCTCCTGAGTTCCACATGGCTGGCTACTTTGTAGAGCATCTGAAGCTCGGAGCGGTGTCCTGTCCCCTGCCAGGCTGGCTCTAGCTCTCCTTTGGAAGTACAGAGAAGTGTCCTTCCCAGCTGCTGCATCCCCCCCACTGCCCCCCCCTCACTGCTATCTTTGTTCATCTGTTCCCCAGCTGTTTCCATCATCAGCACCCAAACAAGCCCTACCTGCTTCAGATCTAAGTTTCCTGTAGGCTGTCAGCCAAGACAGCGCATCCCCCTGAGCGCATACACTTGGCAGCCCTCTCTCTCCCTACGTCTGCCACATGAGTGAGGTGAGCTGTGGGGGAAAGGGTGTCAGGAGATTTTGTCTGCAGGGTCTTAACATTGGTTGAGTCATTGGAATCACTGTTAGCACTCCCCCTCCCCTAGTCTCCCTTCTCCTCCCTCCCTGCCCTCAACCCAACCGCTTTCCTGAGGCCTGGGACCATGATGTCTCCTTAACCTTCCCAAAGAGACAGATTTAAAATGAACTCTGAACTGTAAGGAGAAAGCTGACCGAATTCTGAATCCAGAACTACTTCTGTGTCTTTAAAGAACCAGGCTGCCCTGGGCTCCGGAGGAAAGAGGCAAATGCTGGTACAGTCCAGCAAACACACTGATCCGAAATGAACAACGTGCTTGCTGTGGTGCACACTGGCGGCAGGAAGCAGGTCCTCTCGGAAGCTAAGGCAGGAGGGTTGGCAGCTTGAGACCTGTTTGTGCTGTATGTAGCAAGATTTGCAACACACACACATCTTTATGTATATGCCTTGGAAAGTAGACTATTCTCCATCTGTCAGCTTCTTCTGTGGAACAAACTAGCACGACGCCATTGTCAGCTATGAGCATATTGTTGACACATTGTCAGTCTGCTCCATGCATGGGTGTGGGGTCGTGTCCACATACCAGGACGACTGAGTTGGGTGATCAGCTCTGTTTTACAGGAAGTCCCCATGCTTCCTGGGAAGGTGATGGCAGAGGCATCTTGTAAGCACATCTGTAGGCTTCTCTGACTGCTCTATGTCCTCAGCCAATATGAGTCTCCAGTCTTAGTTTACAGTCCCAGGACAGGGGTCAGGGACACAGTGAGGGAAGAGGGACAGCTGTATACTGCCTCCAGAATGTTTCAAAAGAAGCTGAATGCCTGTTGCCCCTCCTCCCGGGTTGGAAGCATTGCTTTTCACACTATGATGTTTTCAAACTCGTTTCCCACATCCTGTGATCAACCTTGATAAACACAAAGAAGCAAAGGAAATCCACCTGTGCAAGGGGATCTTAGGCCGAGTAGCCTCTTCAGCCCTGCCACCCCAGTCTCCTAGGGAATGAGAGCTTCTGTCTGGGGCTGATGGGTATTAACAGAGCTTCAGAGGCTTGAGTGGAAATTCAAGTGTTTGTGGATGAGAACCAAGCTCTGCCGACAGTGCCAGGAGGAGACCTTGAGCTGCTGAAAGATGCCCAGGTTGTGGTTGTCAGCTGCCTCCACCGCCAGACTTGCTATTTCAGGATGTGTGTGCGGGTGCATATGTGTGTGCATGTGTGTGTTGTGTGCAAGTGCATTTGTGTTATTTATGTTGGAGGGTGCTGAAAGGTCTCCTCACTCCCAGTTTTCTGAGTAAAGGGCCTGGATTATTGGATTACTGTATACAGACACCACAAGCCTGTTTATCTCATTTTCACACGCTGCGTGATCTCCCATCTTGACTCTAAGTAGGATTTATATGTCCCCAGATGAAGGTGAAAACCAAGAGGCCGCTTCGCTCACAGGAGGCGGTGCAGCCTGCACAGGGCTCAACACACACTTAATACAGATGCAGAAGACAAAGGATTGTTTTCTGTTTAAAATCTTTAAGCTGGAGAAGCTTGAGAAGCAAGAGCACATGAATGCAAGTCCTCAAAAACCACATAAAATCTGAACGTGTAAGCTAAACATCTGTAACCCAACAGCACAGTGAAATCTCAAATAAAGTGGAAGGTGAGGTTGTTCTCTGACCATACACAGGCCATGCGCACATGCATGAGCACGTGCACACACATTCACACACATATTCATAAACACACACCACACATTTACACACATACACACATGCTCACAGATATACATTCACACACTCATGTACACACACATTCACATACATATACACCTATGTACACATTCACACATGCACACACACATACACATTGCCCACAAATACACACACATTCACATATTCACACACACTATACATATACACACACACACTACACATATACACACATATTCACACACAT
>JANHMN010000002.1:2286626-2292652 GCA_030674055.1 Rhabdomys pumilio | reverse complement strand
ACATATACACACACACACTACACATATACACACATATTCACACACATATACACACACACACCACACATGTACACACACAGAAACACATACTTTTAAAAATGCTTGACTACATGAGAATCTGCTTGTACTGGATAGTTTTATGCCTATTTGACACGAGCTAAAAATCATCTGAGAAGGAACATCAATTAAGAAAACGCCTCCATAAAATCGGGCTGTAGGCAAGACTGCAGAGATTTTTCTTAATTAGTGATTGACATGGAAGAGCCCAGCCCATCGTGGGTGGGGCCATCCCTGGGCTGGGGGTCCTGAGTTTCACAAGAAAGCAGGCTGAAGCTATGGAGAGCAAGACAGTAAGCAGCCCTGCTGCATGGCCTCTCCATCAACTCCTGTCTCCAGGTTTCTGACTTGAGTTCCTGTTCTGACTTCAGTGATGGACTACAGATGTGGAAACATAAACTAAACAAACGCTCTCCTCCCTCAACTTGTTTTGGTCATAGGGTTTCGTTATGGCAATAGTGACTGTAAATGGAACACTGCTCTAATTGTTAAGCAGCCCTGACTCGAGCTGTGTGTAGCTGTCATTGTGACAGGATGGGATGCTGGGAGCGCTAGTCCTTTGCCCTGCATGGCTACTGTTGGGGGCACACAGGTCCGTTCAGGGGATAGTCGGAGACCGGTGGGTCAAGCAGTGGTTCTCAACTGGGTCATCTGGAAAAGTCTCTAGACATTTTAGGATGTCAGTGATCAGCAGGGAGTTCTTCAAGGGCACAGTCCATCATGGTGGGGAAGTCACAGTATCCAAAGCTTCAGGCAGCTTGTCACCTCGCCTGCGCCTGGGTGGGAGGCAGAGGGAGGAGAATGCTGGGTCTCAGGAGACTCCTTTTTTTTTTTTTTTTTTTCCATTCGTAAAAAGAGAACAATGTGGCCCATTACTAGGGTGAGTCTTCCCATCTCAGTTAACCTAATAAAATAATCTTTCACTGGCATGCCCAGAGGCTAACCTATGAAACTCAGTGTCCTCTTGGGAGGACTCTGTGTTCAAGTCATCATCTAGAAAATCTTGGAAGTGGACACCAAACTGACATTGAATCTGCCCAAGGCTCAACCCCATGGCTTCAAGAAATACCTTTCTGTTCTAGAAGGTACCAGTCTGTGGTATTTTGTTATAGCTACACAAAACAGAAGGCAGCTGAGGCACAGATAGACACTGAGAAGGAGATGAAATAAGCCAGACCAGAAGGATAAATGCCCTGCAATTGGTTCCTGGAATAGTTTTCTGTGGGGAGCCGACAGAAGGCGGCTACCATCCTTGCAGCCATCTTGAGTCATATACCCTGACAAGAGACTTGTTTACAATAGCCTACAACAGCTGAGCACACTCTGATAACATCTTGTTTTAGATACCCAGGATTTTCCCTTGGGTGTGTGAGACTTAAAGGTGTGATTTAGAGATAAGATCTAAGGCGTGACTTAAGGGCCTGACTAAAAGGCGTGGCTTAGAAGTGAGACATATAAAAGGCAAGAGGCAGACAGAAGAAGCAGCATTAGACAGAAGGCACATGGAAGTAGGCACTTGAGACTCAAGACAGGCAACTAGGATTAGACACTTGTACTTGAATGAGACTCAAGACTAGAACTTGGAACTTGGAACTTGGAGGCACTAGGGACTAGGAATTAGAGACTAGGAACTCAAGACTTGAAACTTGGAGAGAAGAAGAGAGACTGAAGAATAACAGGGTTGAATCACACTGTCTTGTCTCCATTCCTCACGTCCGTCCTCACTCTCTCTCTTGTTGAACCCCGACCCACGGACCTGAGCAGTTTGGGGCAGTGCGGGCTCTAACAACTTAGCCCCCAAGGCTTTTGGCAGTGCGGGTTCCAACATTGATAGAGCGGCTCTCAACATTTTTGATGCCCAATGTGGGGCAGCTCAGGCTGCAACAGTTTCCAGTGACAGGGAGTGGAGTGCGGTGCTGTGGGAGGGCAGCTGGCGTTGATGGGGTGGCTTGCTTCAGTTTGGGAGGAGGAAGCAGAGTGGGTAGAGGTGAAAGCCGCACGCCACTGATGTGTGGAGACCCCTGAGCTATGGAGTGACTGTGGTTTGACAAGCAGATAAATTGGGAAGTACTATGTTACAGATTTTCATTTTAGAAAATGCCACAATCCGAGTGCTGGGATTACAGGTATATCAAGTGAGCAGCAGCCTCAGCTCACAGACTTTTTTTTTTTTTTTAAATAAATGACTCATAGGAAGCAGTCTATGGCTACTTAAGAAAGGCAACTGCCATCCTGACTCTTCTACTAGGATGCTGAGATAGAAAAAAAAAAAACATAAAATCCAGCTAGTTGGTGGTAGATGACTTTAATCCCAGCACTCGGGAGGTAGAGGCAGAGAGGCGCAGGCAGGCAGATCTCTGAGTTTGAAGCTAGCCTGCACTGCAGATTGAGTTTGAGGACAGCCAGGACTACAGAGAGATCCAGTCTTGAAAAACCAAGAAGAAAAAAAGAAAAGAAAGGAAGAAAGAAAGGAAGGAAGGAAGAAAGGAAGAAAGGAGCATAAAATCCAAAGTACAAATCATATTCAAAATAAATGAAAGGATGTGTATATGTGTGCAGGTGTGTGCATGCATGTGTGTACATGTGTGTGTGTGGATGTGTGAGCATGTGTGTGTATATGTGTGTGTGAGTGTTTAAGAAGTAGACACCTGTGGCAATCACTTTCACACACAAGAATCTTAAGCATAAACAAGATATGCAGCTGGGCTCCTCACTGCTGCCTGCCACCTCAAGAGGCATGTGCCAGAAGAGGCTCAGCTCAGTCTTGACATGTCCCTCTGATTAAAAAGTGGAGAAGAGAAAATATGAGAGGAAGATGGAGAGTTATGGGGGGAAATAATGACTGCAACTATGGCAAAAAAATTGAGAACACAAATTACATTTACAAATTTCTCCCCGGCTGACAAGCCACGCAGCCCAGAGGAATGGCACTGTGGAAGGAGGCCGCGTGTATAATTCATGAGGGCGGGAATCTGGCCTGGGCACAGACTGTTCCGTGGCAAGGGCCCCAGGAGCTGCTGTGAAGATAGGTTTCTCTAAGTCCTGTTCATTCCCTGCAGCCATCAGACAGAGCCTGCGGTGAGGCGGGTAGACCAGACTAGATTCAGCCTTAGCAGCTGGGCTGTCTGTAGTCATCAAGCTGCCTCATTCCAAATGAGAATTCCAGACAGAGAAATGGAAATTTTTGTCCTCTTTAGTTTTTTTCCTTTTTTTCTTTCTGATATTTGCCTTCTGCAGGAGGCGAGCCGTGATCCAGGTGGCTGACTACTGGCACTCACTTGTCCCCAAAGTCCCCCTTGGTTATGTCCTGTGGTGGATATGCCTTGTCTAACAAGTACCTTCTAACTCCTGGGGTTTCTGGGCCAGGGAGACAGTTCAGTGGTAGTGCTTGTCACACACGGATAAGGACCTGAGTTCAATCTCCAGAACTCAAATAAAAATGTTGGGCATGGTGATGTATGCTTGTAATCTCAGCAGTAGGACGGTGGAGGTGTGTGTGGGGAGGGGGTTGCTGGTTGGCTAGTAAGCTCCTGGCAACTGAGGGACTTCAAGGACAGTATTCTTGAAGATGATACCTGAGGTTGTCCTCTGGTCTCTACATGCACACACACACACACACACACACACACACACACACACACACACTGCATATGAGTGTATATGCACACACACCAACATGCATACACATGCACACACACCCTCAAACAATGCCTGGAGGGCTCAGTGTGCACTAGTCCTTAGCCCTCCTCACCCCAGCCCTTTGTGCATATGCATCTTCTTTCAGCTGTGGAGATCATGTGACTACTAAAATTTTCCATACTTTCCCAGCCTTGCCTAACCAGTGCACCTCAAAACAGAAATGAGTAGTTAGGTTTCAAACTCCAGGACTGAATGGTTGAGGAGCCTGTTTAACATATCAAAGCAGACCTCGCAGCCAGGTTCTCCCTGCATTCTTCAGTCCTTACTTGTTAGAGAGTATGGCTGGCATAAACCCTCCCTGCACACCTTGAACTCTCCAGCCTAGGGGCAGGGCTGCCCTTGTCCCAGCTGCTCTTCAGACCCTACCAGAAGTCCCGGGCTATGCTCTCCCAGACACAATGGGCCACACATTTTGCTTGTTGCTTGTAGGATTGAGTCTTGACTTATTTTAGGTTTCTATTGTGATAAAACACCGACCAATCCCAGTCAAGGTTGTGATCGACTTTAATCTCAGCACTTGGAGGCAGAGGCAGGCAGATTTCTGAGAGTTCAAAGCCAGCCTGGTCTACAAAGTGAGTTCCAGGTCAGCTAGGGCTATACAGAGAAACCCTGTCTTAAAAAACCAACCAACCAATCAACCAACCAACCAACCAACCAACCAACCAACCAACCAACCAACCAACCAACCAACCAAAAACAAAACAAAACAAAACAAAACAAAACAAAAAAAAACACCAACCACTGATGAAAAGCAGCACAGGAAGAAAAGACAGGACATGTGGCTTACATATCTTAGGCCACAGTCCACTGAAGGAAAGCTAAAAGCAGAAACTCAAGAATGCAGCTACAAGTAATGTGTCACATGCTTTAAGTCCTGGTCAATAGAAGCTATGTTTTCTCCTCCAAGGGGATACTCTCTAGCTAGCCACAGATCACCAAATACCATATTCAGATATTTTGTGGCTGCTAAAGGACTTTCTGAGATTGGAGGGTGACTCTCCTAGCACTTGGCATAACTTAACTAATACCAGGCAGGTGTCAGGTCCACGAGAAACTCTGGAAAAAAAAATGGTTGTGGTGCCTATTAGTTTAGCAAAGTCCAGGCTCTCTCAGTATAGCAGATTCTTGTTACTGAGTCTGTGCCCTGCCTGCATCTTGGCCTTCTCAGCCAACCCCCTGCCCTACACATCTCCGGCCCATGGACCTCCCTTCCCCCAGCTTCTTCTTCCTATACAACCCTGTCATTTCTACCATGTACCCTCTTTTCTCCGTCTCAGCTTTCTTCCTTTTTTGTTCCTTCCCTCCCCATGGCCTAGCTAAGTCTGCTGGTCATGTTCAGTGATTACTTCCTGCTCTGGACTCTTCCAAATGCTTCTGGCTATACCCTCCCTCGTATTTTCAATATATGCCTTCCCTTCCCTTCAACCATACCATGGAGTGTCATGTCCTCACTTATACACAGGAAATAATCAGATGAAGGCAAGGATTCCTGGGCAGGGATGCTCCCATACCCCATGTCATCCCTGTGGTGTGATGAGACACATGTTTTTTTTTTCCCCCCCGTATGCATGTTGTGATGGCTCACCTTGGTTGTTGACTTGACACCTGGAAAGAGGGAAGCTCAGCTAAAGAACTGCCTCCATCTGATTGGCATGTGAACGTGTTCATGGAGTATTTTCTTGATGGGTAACTGATGCAGAAGGGCCCAGCAGGTTGTGCTATTCCTAGGTAGGTAGGCCTGAATTGTATATTGTATAAGAAAGACAACTGAATGGGAGCCGCCCTTCCTTTGTTTCTGCTTCATCTCCAGAGCTCCTGCCTTGAGCTCCTCCCTGCCTTCCCTCAATGATGGACAGATTATAATCTGTGAGGTAAAATAAACCCTTTCCTTCCCAAGTTGCTTTTGGCTGCGGTGTTTATAGTTTATCATGGCAACAGAAAGCAAGCTATGACACGTGTAACCATAACAGAAAGCCAAGGATGACCTTGAGTTTCTGATCCCTGTCTCCATGTTCCAAGTTAGGATTCTAGGCATATACTATCATGTCTGATTTACGTAGTGCTGGGTTCAAATCCCTAGCTTCCTGTGTACAAGGCGAGCACCCTGTCGACTAAGCTACACATCCGTAGCACCCACTCCTCTCCCCTTTTTATTTGCAGTTCTGGGAACTGAACCCAGGGCCTCACATATGCTAGACACTCCCTGTACCACTGAATTAAACCCTCAGCCTGCACCATCTTTTACAAAAATAGTTCATTTATTTTGATTT
>JANHMN010000002.1:2249126-2281626 GCA_030674055.1 Rhabdomys pumilio | reverse complement strand
ACAACCTTGGCATTGGTCCTTGCCTTCCAGCTTGGTACCAGGGTCTCTTGTTATTCAACACTTCATATACTAGGTTTACTGGCCTTCCAGTTTCCGGGCGATCTCTGCAGTCTAAGGTTGAAGGAATTACCATGTGAGTATGGTACCTGTGGGCATCAGAACTACAAAATAAAGGGTCAGGGAACACTCTGGGGAACAAGGAAGAAGCAGGAGGTGCTGTGATTTCTTCTAGAGATTCTGGAAGTCCTAAAGCCCCTGCTGGTGGTGATGGGGATATTCTATTTTAGAGCAGTGCTCTGAGACTAGGAGGATAAAGTCCTCCATGAGATACTGTAACCACAGGGATTCTTGGGATGATAACTAAACAGAGAACTACAGGAAACACTTTCCACATGCTGATGAGAGAGATCTGGGATTGAAGCCTGGACTCTCAGGCTGAAAGCAGCTCAGATGCTACTAGGATTGTGGTAGGGACTGCCACATTGTATCCCACCCTCGATCTACTCTGAAGAACACAGTCTGCAGACTAACCAGGCTTTAGTGGTAAGGCATTCAGTTGATAGACTACATGGGAGTGGTAGGACCAGTCAGAGCTCACTCTCAGTGATGGCTTGCTATGTCTTTCCATTTTGTTTGCTTGTTTGTTGTTTTTGTTTTTCAAGACAGGATTTCTTTGTGTAGAAATTCCAGATTGTTCTGGAACTTCTAGCTCTGTAGACCAGGCTGGCATCCAACTAACAGAGATTCTCCTGCTTCTGTCTCTGGAGTGCTGTGCTTAAACACCGGGCCCACCCTTCAATCAGGCTTCACCATTTCAACCAGGGGATTTTTTTTTTTTTTTTTTTTTTTTTGGCAAGGTCTTATTTTGTAGCTTAGGCTGGCCTGGGAATCTTCACAAGCTAATTTTATCCTTTCGGTAATATTCTTTAATATTATCATCCAAACTTTATGGTTCAGGAACCTAAGACTGAGAAAATATAGCTTGAAATTAGTAACACTGGCTCTAACGGAGGCTCCTCCAACACCAAAGCTGAAGATGGGCTCCTTTGTCTGCTTGAACTCTAGGGAAAGGTTAAGAGTGTCTCACTAGCTGGTTATGAAAGGCTGGCACCACATGTTACATTTACTTTATATTCCCACTGCACCAAAGCAGTTCTCAGGGTATGTCAATAACTGAGGTTTACTGAATTGAAACAGAGGCATAACGCAGGAGGCTAGCTTCCATGGGCAGACAGCAGCAGCCTTAGTCGTTTGCACATGAAGCTATAGCAAAATAATATAATGTTCAAGAAATAGGGTATATCAGGCAAAAAAAATCGTAATAGATGAAATCTTTCTCCTTTTAAAAGTGGAAATATTAGAAAGAAAGCCCCAATAGTCTTATGTGTCTAGTATCAATGGTCCTTTCTGAGTGAGGCTTTTTAAAAATACCACCTTTTAAAATCAGGACGAAACAAAGTGGTTTTTTCTTTAATATCAAGGCACGCAGCTTTGTTTGGAGTAGCATAAAGCTTTTAAAAGAATAACTGAACGGACATAGTTTCAATCGCAGGCCTACTTTACTAGTGGAGACAAGCCTACTTTACTAGTGGAGATCAACTAAGGAGAAAGGACGTGGTAACTCCGGTAATGGCGTGGGGGAAGGGAATGACAGAATGCCGAACTCTCCGCCCTAGCCGGGGTAGAGCCGTGGAACGCTTGAGGAGATTTGGGCTATTCGACACGCCGTAGACAGCGGTGCATGCTGGACCTTGGCAATATGGCGTCCTCCTTGATGTGCTGATGAGAGGAGTTTTTACTGTAGCTCCAGAGCAGAGGGCAAAACTCCTCTGACCTAATAAGCTCAGTATTCCTGTGTGGTCCGCGGGCCCGTGTCGCGCGTGTATCGGGACTCGTTCCCGGGCAGGAGAGAGCCTCGAAGCCGAAGGCCAGCACCGGCCAGGCCGCGCGGACCCGGGGCTGAGGAGCCGGCTGCGGACGGGCAGGATGGGCCGGTCCTGGCTCAGGTTGCAGCCCCTCAGGCGAGTGCGGGACCCGCAGGGCTGAGAGCCGCTGGACGAGCCCCGAAGCCCCCTGAGCCCGATCCCTTGAGGCCTCGGCCGGGCCAGCGCAGTCGGAGAACCCGCACTGCTAGCGGGACGGCCTGCCTGCCCCGGGATCCACTGAGGCGTTGGAGGCCGAGAGCAGGTCATCCCCGGGCCTGGAGTCTCTCCGCCTCTGACAGTCCGGCTTGCAGCCCTCCTGACGGCCTCCAGAGCTGCGGGTGGCTTGCGACTGGGCGCGTGTGCCGGCGCTTCTCCTGGGGCTGCGGGGTTGGTTACCCACCGGCTCTTCACCCCACCCCGCCCCCTCCGACTTCCCGCTCAGAGTTCGAGATAAAGATCTCCGGAGTTTTGTCCTGAATAAGGATCTTGGAACACGCTGCCACCGTCTCTGTTCCCAACTTCCCGTTTTCCTGTATTTTATTTTTACCAGTTCTGGTATACACTAGTTTTTAAGGCTGGAGGTTCTCGAGCGATTGCTGCCAAGGACTCCCCCTCCCCCTCCTCCCCTGATGGAGTCGGAGATGCTGCAGTCGCCTCTTATGGGACTCGGGGAGGAAGATGAGGCGGACCTTACAGATTGGAACTTGCCTTTGGCTTTTATGAAAAAAAGACATTGTGAGAAAATTGAAGGCTCCAAATCTTTAGCACAGAGCTGGAGAATGAAGGATCGGGTGAGTGGATTCTCATGGCACCTTTTTGAGTTCGTAGTTTTCCAACTAAGAAAGTTCTGAGCAAGAACAGCCTCTTTAGAGGAATGCTGGTATTTCGAAGCCACATGTTGCACGTTAACTAAAAACCAAAAGCTATTCCAGACTCTTGTTTTGGTTGAAAGTGGGTAGGTCTAGTCGATACTCACCGGGTAGCGTTAAAAAAACGAGTTTTAATTCAGAGGGGAAAAAACAAATTAGGAACTATTATTCCACACATTCTTATATGCTTTTTAATACACTTATTAGCACTTAGAGAAAAGACAATTTGGGAAATAATATTTAACGTGCTTAGTCTATTTTTGTGGTCTCCCCTCTTTCAAATAACCAGGTTGACTGAAGTACAGATGTCTGGTACAGTATGTTGGGAAACAAGATTACTTGAAATGTTTAGCCAATAACAAATTAAGGCAAAGTTATTTTAGAGTTGCAGCAGGTTTCATCCCAGTCCTTTGAACATCTTGTCTGGGAGGCTGACTCCTTGTGTTTATGGCTTCTGGTCACTGTAACCTGGAGATAAAATTTCCTCAGTGGAAATTAGGGAGCGTGGGATATGAAGGGTTGGAACCTGGGTTCAGGTTTTAGGCCGTTCTCCTGGTGGTGGAGTGTCATGAGCAGTTGGTATCAAAGAAAACAGCCAGCTGTAGTGTGGTAAATTCCTGGTCTAACAAAAGGGGAGTACTGTTTCTTGTCTGTGCATACTCATAGTGTTATAGTGTTCGTGTGTGAACTTTTCAGTATAGAAGAGGAAATTGGTGTTGTAATGTGTCATTTGTTTATAGTTGTTATGTTTTTACTTGAGACGGTTGTTTTAAAAAGTTGTATGTTGATGAACACTCAGTGTAGTTCTAGCAGTGACCAGTGTTTCCATTGTTGATTTGGCTAAATTTTACAAGGTTATCAGATTTTTTGTTTTGTTTTTTGTTGGTTTTTTTTTGAGACAGGATTTCTCTGTGTAACATCCCTGGCTGTCCCCAAAATCGCTCTGTAGACCTGGCCTTGAACGCAGAGATCTGCCTGCCTCTGCCTGCTGAGTGCTGGGGTTAAAGTTAGGAAAATTTCTTTCATCAAAAGCAGTTTAGGTTGGGCAAGGTAAATCACTCTTGCAATCCCAACACTGTGGAGCTTGAGGCAGGAGGATCACAGGTCAAGACCAGCTCAGACTACAGAGTGCAAACCCTGTCTTAAACAAGAAACCTAAAAAGTAATGAAACTGATGGTTGAGAGACACTGCATAAAGTCTGTTTTATGGACATGCCTAGTACTAATGAAGTAAAAAATTTTTTGGTTGCAATGTTTATCTAAAATAAATTTTTAAAAAAACAACTCTATTTTTTTCCCCATTCTATTTGGTGGAGTTCTTATTTTAAATGTTTTTTTTTTTCCTCCTGTTCTTTTGAATGTGGTTTGTTTTGCTACCTAAACCAGTACTCAAACTATTCAAATCCCATTAGTGAATATCTTTTTGAACTTTTAATTTAATACTTTTTTTTTTTTTTTTTTGAGACAAGGTTTTTTGTAGTGCAGGCCAGCTTGGTGTATAGTCAGAATTGCCTTCAGCTCATGCATCCACCTCCCATGTGCTAGGATTGCAGGTGCGTACCACTGTATTCCTTTTATGTGATCCTAGGGATCCAACTCAGAGTTTGTGCATGTTAAGCAACACTCTACAAACTGAGCTACATCTCCAGCCCTATTATTAAAGTAGTTTTTTGTTTTTTTTCTTTTTTTCTGGGAGATGGTAGCATACACCTTTAGACCCAGTCCTTGGGAGGCAGAAGCAGGTGGATCTCTGTGAGTTCAAGGCCAGTCTGGTTTACAAAGTGAGTTCCAGGACAGCTAGGTGTATACACAGTGAAACATGTCTCTGCCTTTGCCTCCCAAGAACTGGGATTGAAAGTATGAGCCACTACCACCTGGCACACCAACTTAGTTTAAAATGTATTTTATTAGTGATTACTTACTATTGTTCTATCTAGTATCTGTTTCTAAAATTGCATCACCAAAGTTGACAACTCTTAGGAGGTTTTTGCCATTCAGCCGCAGTGCCTGCCCACCCTCAGTTCCTCCCACAGTGCCTGCCCACCCTCAGTTCCTCCCGCAGTGCGTGCCCACCCTCAGTTCCTCCCGCAGTGCGTGCCCACCCTCAGTTCCTCCCGCAGTGCCTGCCCACCCTCAGTTCCTCCCACAGTTCCGGTTCTGGTTCTTGCACCCCTTACTTTCAATCAGTTGTGGTTTTTAAGTGCCTGTTAACATTTTTTTTTTTTTAAGATTTATTTATTTCATGTATGTGAGTACACTGTCACTGTCTTCAGACACACCAGAAGAGGGCATCAGATCCCATTACAGATGGTTGTGAGCCACCGTGTGGCTGCTGGGAATTGAACTCAGGACCTCTGGAAGAACAGCCAGTGCTCTTAACGACTGAGCCATCTCTCCAGCCTGCTTGTTAACATTTTAATTACTAAGTTACTTTTAGTTAGATTGTCTTTTGATTAATTCTTCATATAGGGAATACTGCATATATGTATCAGTATTGGGGAATATAATTGTTCAGTAACCAGACACACAAATTAGAGTTCAACATGAGTCATTCATGGGCTGGTGGTAGAGGTGTGACCCATCTCACCCTTCTGTGTTTTTCTGTTGTACTTAACAGTTCTTACAGCATTCTTTTTCCCACGGAAAAGTGGGCAGGTAGGGCCACTTGGTCTCAGATGGGTCGTTTGCCTGCCTGTATGTCTGGGGCTACTCAAATGAGTGACTGAATTTCAAGCCAGCTGGATTCAGAGTGAGATCCTGCCTTTAAAAAAAAAGGAAAGGAAAAGCAGTTGACATACGATGCGTGTAGATTATTGATAGACATAACTTCTATTGTAAATAGGACTCTTGATAGACACACTGCTGTCTAACGTACGTGTGTTGGGCCATTGATGTAGTCCACAGGTGTGGAGCTGTGTCTGTAGCAGGAGGAGGCGCCTTAGCACTGATGTCTGGGAGGCTGGAGTATTTCCTGGCCCTCGTGGTTCCCACTGTATCCTTGTATCCTCCCAGAGCACTCCAGTTAGGTTCAGTTCCATCACATGGGGGCTGCTGTGTGTGCTCATCGTGTTACTAATCCAAAGGTCAAAGATCCTGTTCTGTCCTCCACCTGCTTGACTTCTTAGCGTTTGACACAGCTGGCCCTCTGTGCAGTTCTTCACTTGCTTTGGGTCTTCATGAAGCTTGCGTGTCCTTTCTGATTGCCGTTGGCTGCTCTTCAGACTCCTTTACTGCTTGGCACCTAGATGCGGAGTGCCCAGGGATATGGCTTGTGAACTAATCTTGTCTGTTTTGTGGTTTCAGTTCTGTCACATGCCAGTGACACTCACAGCTTGTCTGCAGTTTTGACCTCCCTGAGCTTGCCATCTCAGATGCCTTTGTCTCGGTCACAGTATTTGTCACCGTGTCCAGCCAGCCAGTCACAGAAGTTGCACGTACATAGTTCAGTCTCTCTCCTTTTCAGCTGCTCAGTAGAACCTGTGGATTACCTCACAACGTGTCTTACACCAGATCACCCTTCTCGGCCTGCACCCCAGTCTGGCAGCCATGTGTCTTGTCTGGGTGCTGACAGTTGCATACTGACTGGTTTCTCAGCATCTCTGTGCTCGTTCTGCCCTGACTCTTTGCATGCACAGTGGTCAAGGGACCTTCTGAGGCTAAGGGTTTGCTGCTTCCTTCCTGGTGCTCTGTGTTGGGTTCTGAAATTGCAGAGCAGTGCAACGCAGTTTCTGGATACTCCTGTGAACCTGCTCGTTTTGCTTCTTCAGTAGTGATGCTTGGGTTCTTCTCCCTCTGATCTTTGACCTTTCCTTGTTCTCACTAAGATCTTAGGCATCTTCTCAGAGAGGCCTCGGTTGCTCAATCTGAAGCAGCAACCAGGCACTCATTGCTGTTTGGGGTCACCATTCCTCTGATATTTTTCTCCATACTCCTTCAATCAGATAAAAACAGACTTTGATCATAAAGTAGAGAGTTAGTTTGTGCGAGTCCTCAGCAGTGCTAGGCACATAGTAGGGACCCAACAGAATGTCCTAGCTTACCAAGGACTTCCACATAGATCTCTCTCCTAAGACTCAACAGCATTGAGAGTTACCTAGGGATCATTATCTCCATGGTGAGGACACTGGAGCCCTAAGTAGATGCCTTACCTAAAGTCATACAATTGATGTCTTAGTTAGGGTTTCCATTGCTGTGAACAGACACCATGACCAAGGCAACTCTTATGAAGGACAACATTTAATTGGAGCTGGCTTACAGGTTCAGAGGTTCAGTCCATTATCGTCATGGCAGGAATCATGGCAGTGTCCAGGCAGACATGTTGTTAGAGGAGCTGAGAGTTCTACATTTCTTCCAAAGGAAGCCAGGAGCAGACTGTCGTCAGGCAGCTAGGAGGAGGGTCTCAAAGCCCACCCCACAGTGACACACTTCCTCTAACAAGACCACATCTCCTCCAATAAGGTCACACCTTCTAATAGTGCCACTCTTTGGGCCAAGCATCTTGAAACCACCACAAGTGACATGGCAGCAATAAAAGGAAGAGGTCTGAAAAACAGAGTCCACGTCTTACAAAAGCAAAGCTGAGCCATATCACACTGTCTCAAAACTTCCCTATTCGGGTTTCATGTCAGGTCCCAAGGGGACATTGAGGGCAGCTTGGTGCTGCTGATGTTGTAGGTCTTTCCTGTCTGCTGATGCTGGCACTGGTGGTGCAGGAGAGAAGGAGGTGGCAACTGTGCCATCCTAGCATGGTACAGACTGAGGCCACCCGAGCTATTGTTTGTTGTCTTTTTCAAGCAGAGAAGTCTGGTTTTACTTGAGAAGGTCCTTGGTGAAGCAGGGAAGTGATTATTTTGATTAAATTTTAGTTCTTGAGCCTGTGCCTTTGTGTGTTAATTTTTATTTTTTCCAGAGGGTTTCTTGGTATAGCCTGACTGTCCTGGCTCTGTAGACTAGGCTGGCCACCAATTCACTGAGATCTGCCTCTGCCTTTCTGGCACTGGGCTTAAAGGCATCTGCTACCACCTCCCAGCTGTTAACTCCTGTGTTTGTACCAGACTAATGGCCATAGTGGGGGTGGTTGGTGGCCTTGTGGAGATGGCTATGTGGAGGGGGATGATGACCAGGTGGAGGTGGACCCTGTGTCCAAAAACGGAGGAGCCCAGTGGCCATGAAGCAGGGGACGTGATTATTTTGATATTTCTCCAAAGGCAGTCATCCTCAAGTGGGGTCCTCATGGCAGAGTTACAATGCATTGTTAGCAGTAGCCGTCTTGGTGACTCTCAGGTTATCCCCCTTGGAGATGTCTTGGTAGAATTAGTCTGATATGGCAAAACCAGGAGCTGTTAGGCTTACACAAGGAGCATAGTTCATATCCTTTCCTTGGAAGTGGGGTTTCTGATAAGATTCCTAGAAAATTGCATGTTTTTGTAACTGGGAAGGAGAAGGGCTGCAAGCAGTTAATTAGGCTGAAATTCTTTCTGGGAGGAGACTTCAGCCAGATTCCTGAGTGAGGGTTTCTTTTTCCTTTCTCATGTCCCCAAGACCTTTTCTGTCTTCCAGTTCTGCCTTTGTGGTAGGAGTGTATCCCCTCTCCCATGTTGGGGAGGGGCCAGCTACTCAGTCTATGAACACTGTGTCTCAAGGGAAGGCTGGCAGGCCCTCTTTGGGCATTAGGCCTGGGTAAAACACACACACACACACACACACACACACACACACACACACACACACACACACTCTTAAAGATAAACCAAGTGAGCTGCCATTTTAAGGAAAACATCAGACAGTGTTTGTTGCCAGTGATAAGATTGGAGCTTTCAAATGAAAATAGAGTTTGGATACCTCTGGGCAATCGGCAGATCCCAATTCTTACAGAGTTCTCTGACAAAAACAGGATGGGAAGGAACATGCAGATGGCTTGTCTTTATTTTTTTATTTTTGGCTACTGTAGAATGGAGAATAATATGTTCCATATTTGGAATATATTATTATCTGGTGGACCAATAAGCCAGTGAGCAAGTGCTTGAGGCGGGGTGTCGTGTCAGGTGTCTCCGTAGCCACAGAGGCGGTAGCACTCAGATGGAGCACTTTACAGAGTACCACTTAGTGAGCCGCCATTTGTTTGTTACAGGAATGTTTGGATCCTCCTGCCCTTTCTGGCTCTGTGTCTTCCTGGGAAAGATGCAGACACATACTTTAGAAAGCATCTGTCCTCTCTGAGGCTGCGTGGTAAAGAGACTTACAAGAATGTGGAACTCAACCACTTGCCCCACTAGCAGTTTTCAAAATATACTTATTTTTCATAGAAATGTTACTTGTTTGAATAAATAATGAGTTTATAATTACTTTAAAATTAGTTCATAATATATTACATTTTAAAATGTTTACCCTTTAATACAGAAAGTGTTGATAAATGTAACTCATTAAAAATTGTCTTTGGGGCCTCAGAGACTCTTGAAAGCCTAAAGGGTGTTGCTTTCAAAAGTCTGAGGAGTGTGTGGTCAAGAGTAGGGCTGGGGAGGTCAGGTGGTGACTTATCTGACACTGGAGAGACTCAACAAAAGAGTACCGAGCCTGTGCTACTCATTCTAATATCATTTGTTTCTCTGTTTTCCTTTCTCTAATCTATGTATGTGTGTATGCATCTATGTATGTATGTATGTATGTATGTATGTATGTATGTGCCTTTCTTTCTTCCTTCCTTTCTTTCTTTCTTTCTTTCTTTCTTTCTTTCTTTCTTTCTTTCTTTCTTTCAAGATAGGGTTTCTCTGTATATCCTTGGCTGTCCTAGAACAAGCTCTGTAGACCTGGCTAGCCTCAAATGCAGAGATCTATCTGATCTACCGCCCAGCTATCATTCTAACATCTTCATACAAGGAACTTGTGGGGTCCTTTGGGGTCTGAATTGGAGCTGAGGTGTGCCTGTGAAACATATGTGCTTGAGCAGTCACTGCCTGGCATATAGCGACCGCCAAGGCCTCTTTTCAGTAACTCTAGACTTACCTGCTTGTGTGTGTGTGTGTGTGTGTGTGTGTGTGTGTGTGTTTTACATGGCATAGTTTACACACCCAGGAGGATCTTATTCTGTGAGGAGAGCACAGGTGGCTTTGTGTACAGGAGGAACTGTTGGCTGTCTTGAGTCATTCAGAAGGGTTGAGTGTTCTCTTGAGCTATACTCTGCCCTCTGGGCCTTGCTGCCTGTGCTAGGAGAGCAGCTGGTTCTGACACACCAGTGTGTGTGTCCATGATGATGCTATAGGTGAGACACACTTGTGCATGTGTCTATGATGATGCTATAGGTGAGACACACTGGTGCGTGTGTCAGTGATGATGCTATAGGTGAGACACACTGGTGCGTGTGTCAGTGATGATGCTATAGGTGAGACACACTGGTGCGTGTGTCAGTGATGATGCTATAGGTGAGATGCACTGGTGTGTGTGTCTATGATGATGCTATAGGTGAGACACACTGGTGCGTGTGTCAGTGATGCTATAGGTGAGACACACTGATGCGTGTGTCAGTGATGTTATAGGTGAGAGTGATGCTGCTGCCAGGATTCCATATCAGATATGTCACCTGCGCTGAATCCTGTGAATGAAACAAGGACCTTTGACACATTGCGTTCAGCTGAGGGTGGGAATAAAGGACTCAGGAAGGGTGACAGTGGAGGTGCAGGGTCCTTTGGTGGGGAGGAGTGGTGATCCAGGTGAGACCAAGGACTGAGCCTTGGGTGGCAATGAAGTAATTTTAGCAGAGTGGATGCCGTGACTGCAGCTGACCCGAGGAAGGTAGAGGCCAGGAGTCTGGCTGGGATTCTGACATGTCTGTATGTGCCGACTGTCTGCAGTTAGACTGTCTGCAGTTAGTTCCTCTCTTCTTGGCCCTGGAAGCCCATGAGGTTGCTCCAAGTGTCTCATGTGAGTCTCAGGAGTCAGAGTATCATTCATTGGAGTTAAAAAAAAATCTGCTTAAAAAAAGTGCCATGTTTATTTTCAACACTGTGCTGTGAAAGAGCCCAAACCGGATTGAATCATTTCCTCCTCATTATCACTTGGTCTGGTTCTGAACCAGAGCCTCAGCAAGACAGCGTGTGGCTCCCATGTGGATGGGATGGATGCTCCAGGCTCTCCACTCACCCTCCTGCTATTCCGGACATCAGCAAGGGTTTTGTTGGCAGTGATACTTGTTTCAGTAGAGCAAAAAAGTATCATCTTTTAAAAGTCTAATTAAATAAGTGGAAATGCCATTTTAGTAACTATTTGGCACTGTATGTTAATGCTGTAACATATTCTTAAGCCTTGAACCTGCCAGTTGCTGGGTGGTCGGACTGCAGAGAACTCCTTTAGAGTCAGAACGAGAAGCAGCTCACAGGACACAGCCATTGTTAGCCTGGGTTAATTTTACCCAGACATCAGTACCTCTTTCAGATGGGTCGTTTTTTTCTCAGCTAATGACATTTTGTATTTGCTACAGAATCGGAGAAGTCCGCAGTACAGTGAACTTCCACGTACTCTTACCTCAGACTCAGGGCTGTTACTTATTTTCCCATGTACCTAGGGATTCTGTTCATCTGTGGGCGCATGCCTGGTGCCCTGCGTCGTTGAAGGGCTGGTTGGTAGTGCTGTCTGCTTTATTCTGCCTGTGCCCTAAGAACAAGGACTCTCTTGTGTAACTGTAGTGTAGGTGTAAAACTCAGGACATTTGTCACAGATAGTTAATGCTATCATGTGATGGCTTCAGTGACAATGGCCTTTGTAGCCGTCTGTGTTTGAATATACTGTCCCCAGTTGGTGGACTGGTTTGGAAAAGAGGTGTGGCACTGAAGTGGCCTAAGTTGTCTTAGTATTCTATCACAGCAATAGAAATTAACCAGTACATAGCATTCACTCACAGTTCACATCCAGATGTCTCTGGCTTGTCCTAGGATTTACTTTTATTAGCAATTTATGTCCCTCCCCAAACCAGTAAGTTTTCAGAGTGAGGGAGTTTAAGATTGCATTACTCTTTGTAGTATTCTTGAATCTAAAGTAGCTTTTATGAGAATTTCCTAACCTTGTATGTCTGTCTGTCTCTGTCTGTCTGTCCATTCGCCCGTCCTTCCTTCCTTCTTTCCTTTTTCTCTTTCTCTTTCTCTCTTTCTTTAACTGTGGTAAGATTTTAGCTATGTTTAGACACACTGACATTAAGAACTTTCACATTGTCATGTGTGATCAACTTTAGCTACTGTAGCAGACATCAGAAACAATACTTTTGGAAGAGAAAGGGTTTCTTTTGGCTCATGGCTCTGATCTCTCAGTCTGTCATCCACAGCACCCTTGTTCTGAGGCTGTGACAGGACAGCAGCGCATGGCTGGAAAACATGTTGGAGCAAATTCCTTCTTTCCTGGTCCACGAAGTGAGGTCTGCTACCCTGCAAGTACAAGACTGTACCCCTGCTAGGCAGAAGAGCTCTCACTAGGTTCTCCCCAAAGTGCCATGTGGAGGACCAAGTCTTTAAAGGCGAGCCTTGGAATTTCCTGAGGATTCAAACCTTGGTGTTGTGCAGTCTTTACCACCCACCTCAGGGCTGTTTGTTCCTCTCCACAGATGACAGCAGTGCTGAAGACTTCAACCTTTGTTTTCTTCTCTTCTGGCTCTTGGGACCTCTGCAGGTCTCTCCCGCTGTCCACTTGTCTGTACTGCCATACTGCCCAGGCTTGTTGCTGAAGCTGTCTTCTTGCTTCTCCAGCCTCAGCCTCCTGAGGACCAACTGTGTCTGCCCGTGCACCTGCCTTGGCTGCTGCTCTATCTATCTGTGATTTTGTTGGCCTTGACATTTCTAAAGACTGCATTTTAGTGTCTTCACTTTGTCCATGTCTCCTTGTGTTCAACTTGAGGCTCCATGTTTGGGTAGATGTGTGCCTCTCTCTGAGCACGTGTTAGAAGAGTGGAGTGTGCCTCTCTCTGAGCACGTGTTAGAAGGCCAATGGTGTTGCTTGGGCCTGCTTGTCTCACAGTGCCTTTTTTAACCCTGTTAATGTGACTTTGACTTTTCTGGTTTTCTGGTTTGTTTCCTCTACATTGTTTCTTTGCTGCTTTTCTGACCAGTGTGGAGCCTCCTTTCCTCTCCTGCACAGCAGCAGGTTTCAGACTCATCCTGCTCAGTCTCAGAAGCTCCCTTTTCTTCCTAGGGCCCTAGTTTCTGTTAGAATGGAATTTAGAAGCCAAGAGCTGGATGTTGGATGTGCACACGGATAGAGGTCTCTGTCTGCCAGTGTTTATTTTACACTGACAATTATGAATGCCCACAGATATCTCTTGTGCTCCTTGGTACCTCAACGTACAGTCTACCTTTCCTGCTACTAGTGAGGAGCTGGCTCCTGGATGCCATTTATCATTTGCCTAGGCCTAGAGTGTACAGTCTGGAAGACCCCAGTGAGCATACTCAGTGAGGAAGGCAGTCCACGCCAGCATACTCAGGAAGGCGGCCCACTAAGGAGTTGCTCGGGATGTAGAGTCTGGAAGATTCCAGCGAGTATGCTCAGGAAGGCAGCCCACTCAGGAGCTGCTCTTACCGTGTGACTTTCTTTTTTTTTCCACGTGTGTCTAGGTTAGGTTGACATTGATGCCCACTATTGCTCTTTGTCTTGTCTTTTGAGACAGGGTCTCTCAGAACCTGGAGTTCACTGATTGGCTTGGCTGGCTGGGTACTGAGCTCCTAGGATTTAACTGCTTCCCTTCCTAGTGCTGGGGTTCCAAGTGTGTGAGACCCACCCTGCTTATTTATGTGAGTTCTGGGGGTCTGAATTCAGGCCTCAGGCTTGTGAGGAAAGTGCTTGTTTTATTTGCTGAGCTGACTGAGGCTATTGGCCTTGTTTTTTGAGCAAACACATATAGTAGAACATATAAATTAGTACCATAAGCTTTCGCTATTAAGATGAGTATTGGAGTTGATCAGAATTCATGAGAAATTATTGTTTATAAACATGTCATTGTTTATAAACATTTCCATATTCCATTTGGTCTCGAGCTTATTAGCATTATGTGACTTTGAGGACCATGTACCTTATTGAGATGTCTCTAGAAGGGTATGCTTGTCATAAACCTTGTAGAAGCCCCTGCATCCTGGGCATTCGAATGGTAAGAGGAGAATCTCTGCTTCGGCAAAATAGCTAGGGCTGCAGTGCAGGAAACAGGCAGAAAACAGGCAGTGAATCTTCACACAGCTGACATTTAGGATCAGGTCATTCAGCTCCTCCTCCTCAGGAGCCCTTTGGGCACTAGGGTTCCGTCCTGGAAGCTGGGACTGGTGCTGACCACTAGATACTAGAATTGGGTCTGGCTAGATTTGTTTTTTGTTTTCTCACCCTGATTGCTGAACTCATGATGACCCTTTACCAAGATTCCTTTGTTTTTTTAAACAGAGTCTAAGACCTTGTTACTAAGTTCCAGAGTTTTGGTTTGATTCAGAGTGAGTGAGCCTCTCCTTGGCTTCACTGGGGACTGTGATGAGAGTAATGTCCATGTGGTCAGTGACTGTGTGAGTTAGCTTTTTCATCATGGTGACCAAATAGCTGACAAAGCAACTTAAGGGGCAAAGTTGTATTTTGGCTCACAGGTTGAAGGCACACAGTTCCAGGGCACAGTCACGGTGGGGAGGATATGGCTGCAAAGGGGGAGGCAGCTGGTCCATTGCTTCCAGTCAGGAAGTAGAAACTGATGATGGTGTTTCACTTGCTTTCTCTGTTTTCTTTGTGACCCATAGGACAGTGCTGTACACAATCAAAACTGGTCTTCTGTCCTCAATAAAGCCTCTGTAACTTCCACGCACACATTTACAGAAGTGTGACCCCTGCTGATTGCAGACCCAGTCAGATTGATGTGGTGATGTGTTGCTGTGCCTGCGTCATGTCACAGTGTAGCTGGGGAGCCCACATGGCCTTGGAGCTCACTTGATTCCCTTGGCCCAAATCCCTAGGACTTTTGATCCTGCTGAGCAGGGCTGCAGTTAGCTCCTTGTTAGTGAGAGCCTGTGGAATAAGCTCCACTGTGTCTGTGTGATAGATACAGCAGGGCTGTGCTAATGTCGACCCTTCCTAATTTCCAGTAGCAAACTGCTTGGTAATATGTTTATTACTGGGAGTTAATGATAAGTTTTATTTAGTTACATATTTGAGAAGGTTCACTCAGATTGTTTCTGATGGGGAAGAATTTTATGCCAAGTAGATTATAGTTGATTCTGTAGATTATTTTCCTTTATTAGGTGACTTATGCATAGAGATGTGTTTTGAAAGTACTATAAATGCTTTCATAAGTGGAATGACTTGATGCAGTTGACTTAATACAATTGTGAACAATTTCAAAGTCTAGGAGCAATGAGCCTAGGGACCCCTGGCCTTTATAGGACCGTCTATCGTAGCACTCTTCCTCTGCACTTGTTCCTTGATGGGTCCCAACCTGTCTCCCTGTTGCAGAGAAGGCATGGTGTGACCTCAGAGCAGTGTCCCATGTGCTGTCATGGGAGCTCCCCAAAGCAAGCTGTTAGGTAAAACAAACGACTCAGAAGAGACTGATGCACTGCTTCCATTTGGGCCTCTTAGAAGGTGTGTATGGGTGAAAGATCTTTGCCTATGGAGGGGAGTGTGCACAGATAGGACTGGTGGGAGGAGGGGAGTGGAGGGGAGCGGAGGGGAGAGAATAGGAGCTGGGATGGCTTTGTTTATGTTTTCCTGTGCTGGAAGGTTGGTTTTTAAAATGCAGGGCAGACCTAGCGGACTTGAGTGCTCTGCCCCTTATGTCCTTTAGCCCCTGGGATTATCTTATTATTGATCAGTTATAAAAGAAAAGGTTACCTTCTATCAGTCCTCTGTTACTTCCTAACTGTCTCAAGTTTATGACAGTATCTTTCACTTAACCATGTGACCCTGTTGAGGTTGTTACTGTGACACCTAGTGACACAAGAGCTGGGGAGGGACAAGCTTCTGGTCCTCCTCTTCCTGGTGTGGATGCTCTGGGTGTGCTATATTTTAACTGTACATGTTTAAGCCCCACACTGCTCTTACTAGTTTATTATTAAGCAGTTGATTACTTTTAAACACATTTAAAAATCAGAAAGTGCCTTTTGTATTTCCTGTGTACTTCTGCTTTCAGTTTTCTTTTTGTGTAGCTGAGTTTAAGGTAGCATCGTCCTTCAGTTTGAAGAGCTTAAGCTTTTGGGTCTGCTGCAGACATTGGGTCCTTCCCCAACTTCTGTATGGCTGAGGATGCCTTTACTCTGCTTTTTTCTTCCTCCTTTTCTTGCCACCTCCTCTGCTCGCTTCTTCTTTCCTCTCCTCTCCTCTGTTCTCTTCTCCCCCCACCCTTTGGGTTTTTTTTGAGATAGGATCTTGCTGATCCGTTGTTTTTCTAAGTCGTTTGGTTGGATTAAAAACAGCTCACATAGATGGCTATTAGGTAGGTTAGGATGTTGATAGGTGAGTCTCTAAGAAGCTACAGTGGGCTTCTGTTTCGTGTGTAAATGTTTGCTCGTATGTATGTGCGCCATGTGTGTCTGTGGAGGCCAAAAGAGAGTGTTGGATTCTCTGGAACTGAAGGTAGAAACACTTGTGAGCTGCCATGTTAGTGCTGAGAACTGACCCAGGCCCTCTGCCATGGCAGCCAGTGTTCTTAACTGCTGAGCCATCTCTGCAGCCCTGGATTTTACTTCATAGCTTACAGTAATAAAGTTTAGGATGGCTTGGTGTACCAGACTAAAGTGATGGTTCCCAGATGAGGAGTTGCTGGTCTAGAGTCCATGCTCTCCCTTCCCCTAGAGAAGGACCCGTAGGGGACAGCGGGGGCGGTGGGAGAGATGTTCTTTTTAAAGCTGACAGGTCAGAGGTGAAGCAAAGTGATTGTTATTTATGCTGTAGTAAGACTCAGGTCTTCTCTGGGACTGTGGGAGCTCTAGACTGGGCCCTTCATCACAGTCTCAGAGTTTCAGATTTACTTGTCACCTTAAAGGCTTATTTCATTGTACAAGCCTTATGCTTGTAGCCATCAGCCCCCTGCAAGCACTTGCCCATTTCACTGACCTGTTTTGTATTAAAAGCAGGCCTGTGTAGACTTACTTGATTTCCTTTAAAACATTATAAACCAACTATTTCCATATCAATCAATATTTGTTAAAGGAACATTTGTGAACCCAAGCCCTTTTCAGGAAGAAGACATTTCAGTAGCCTGAATGTCCTTGATGCATCCTGCCCTGACATCTGTTACCTCCTCCATCAGGAGCAATTAGCATCTTACTTCTTTGAGGAGTATGCACCATGGGTATTGAATAGCTGTGCTGACTCTTGCCTTCCACGCACACATTACATGTGTGTATCCCAGTTCACCTGCCGTGTGCTGAATATGAAAATTCTTGCACATCGCAGTGCATAGAGCAGAGTGGTTCAGGGTCATCAGGTGCCAGTTAACTGTTTTGTTCCTTTGTTTAAAGTCTCTGCTCTAGTCTTTTGTCTATTTTTCTATTTGTGGTTTTTGTTTTTTTAAAAAGAGACTTTAGGAACATTTACATTTTTTGTAGTCTTGGCGAATAACTTTCCACACAGAGCTTGACTCCTCTGTCTCTGTGGGCCCTTTTATATAGTCTTCAGTTTTAGTGAGGCTGTGGGTAGGTATAGAGTGCCCCATTACAGTGGAAGAACCATTTTCTTTCTCTATCTCTTGAGGAGCTGGTTCCCCACTGAGAGTGGGAGGCTAGTTCTGGGTTTTCTACCAGCTTTAGAGCTTGCCTTGTTGAAGTGGTTAATGGAGGTCATGTAAGGTGGGGGCTAGTTTTCCTTGTGTCCTCTGATACCTGGTTTCTTCAGTAAATTTTGCTGAAAAGTATCTTTCCCTTTCCTGAGGTGTGCTGTCACATGTGAGCAGTGTTTGCAGGGGTGTGTGTGTGTGTGTGGGGGGAGATGCCTTCATGATGCCTGTGTGTGTCCTTGGATTCAATAGTGATTGTGTGTAGGCAGCCCCCGCCCAGGCTTTCCCCAGAAGCCTTGGGCTGTTCCTGCACTTCATGTACATTGTAGAAGCACACCATGGTGAGAGAAGCAGAGTCTGTTGCGTTAGATCGGAACTGCACTGGGTCTGAGTGTTGTGTCGGTGGGTTGAGAGTGGGCCATATCATGTATCCAGGTTGAATTATTAGGTCTTTGATTTCTCTGAGTAGAGTCTTAGACTCCTTGCTGAGGAGTTGTCTATCTTTTATGGAAGTTTATTTAGGCATTTGATATAATCTCAATATTTCCTAAACTATTGTAAAAATTATAAATTGGGCTGGAGAGGTGGCTCAGTGGTTAACAGCACTGACTGCTTTTCCAGAGGACCTAGGTTCAATTCCTAGCACCCACATGGCAGCTCACAACTGTCTATAATTCCAGGTTCAGGCTATCTGACACCCTTACACAGATACAGAAAAAGACAAACCATGAATGCACATAAAATAAAAATAAATAAATTAAAATATGTTGACTCTTTCAAAGTTTTAAAATATTTTTCAAGCTTCTTCATACGCCTCCTCCTCACTCCTCCTTTCTCTTTCTCTCCCATCCCATCAACAGGTTGTAAAGCTGGGCTTTTGTTTTGTTTTGCTGGCATATGGGAGAGTGCACTTGGCTTTGTGTGTTGTTTACTGCAGCATAATTGGCATCTCCACCTGTAGCCAGCCTGTGTGCATAGCTTCTTGCTCCTCCCAGGTGTGTACAGTGCATAGAGCTGCTGGCAAGGTGAGGCTTGTGGGTGCAGGCATGCAAGTGTTTCTTGTAGGTCTTAGCCCCATTACAGACCCACAGAGCACATGGGGTCATCAGCTCACTCTCAGAACCAGATGCCACACACCAGTGTCTAGAGCATCACTCCCTCTATTCCCATGGCTAGCCTGGGCTAGGGCCAGCCTCCTCTCCTCTCCTCTCCTCTCCTCCCCTCTCCTCTCCTCCCCTCCCCTCCCCTCCCCTCCCCTCTCCTCTCCTCTCTTCTTTTTTCTTTCTTTTAAATGTTTGCTTATTTTTACTTTATGTTTATGAGTATGTGCACACACGCATGTCTGTGTACTATGTTTGTGCAGTGTCCCTCTTTGCCAGAGAGGTATCAGGTCCTTTGGAACCACAGTTGCAGATGGTTTTGAGCTGTCTGACATGGGTTCTGGCAGCTGGCTCTGGGTCCTCTGTAGGAGCAGCTGGGTTTTAACTGCTGTGCCATTGCTCCAGCCGCTGGGTGGAACTTGTTGTTAGCTCAGTAAGTTAGTGCTCAGGACAGCAAGAGCCCCTCCATGACTGTTTGCTAGCACTGCTCTGAGAAGCTATGTAAGTGTTCTTTATAAAAGCTTTAATTTTTTTTTTTGTTTGATTAGGCCTCTTTTTTTTAAATGGCTCAGGGTTAAGAGCCATAGTCACCAGGCACTCACATGGCACACAAACACACACGCGAGCAAAACCATGTAGCTTCTAGGAGGTAGAACTCAGAACGGTTAGGCTTGTAGCACAGTGGCAAGCAAGGGCCTTCCCTCCCTCACCTCCCTGGCTCTGTGGATTTAGGCTTTGTTGCTGTTGTTGTTGTTTGTGACAGGGTTTTGAGTGTGTGTGTGTGTGTGTGTGTGTGTGTGTGTGTAATTCTGGTGTCCTGGAACTCACTCTGTAGATAGACCAGGTTGGCCTCAAACTCAGAGATCTGCCTGCCTCTGCCTCCACAGAACTGGGATTAAAGGCGTGCACTAACAGGCTCAGTGTTTATCCCTGCTCTTTAAGGGGATTGTCTGTCTGTCTGTCTGTCTGTCTGTCTGTCTGTCTGTCTGCCTGCCTGCCTGCCTGCCTGCCTGCCTGCCTGCCTGCGACAGGGTCTTTGTAACCTTGGCTGGCCTGGAACTCTAATGTAGTCCAGCCTCACCTCAGACTTGTGGAAATCCTGCCCTAGCCACCACCTGGCTTAAGGGATAGTTAAGATGGACACTTAGTGTCAGTCTCCTGGGATCTGTTTTCTTGGTGTTTATTTCTGGGCGGTGACTGCTTCATGAAGTTCTCTACATTTTCCTGCAGTGATGTGGTTCTTCATTGTAGATTATTTTGCTTTTCGCCTTGAATTAATTAATTAATTTGTTATTTGGAAGTATTTTGTTGTTCTGTTTTTGCGGTGGGGTTTCATTATGTCGCTTGTGCTACTGTCAATCCCAGAATCCTCTTGCCTCTGCCTTCTGTGTACCGGGATGATGGGTGAGCACAGCATGTTTATCCTGCTTTGTAATTTGTAGATAGACGAGACGTTCTAGGATGAGTTTTAATTCTCAGTTGCCTGTGATTGAGGACATCCGAGATGGATGCAGGGCCGTCCTTGGCTAGTGCATTCGTGGTTAGGGGCGCCTGTCCTAAGTGGATGGCGCCCCCTAGCGTTGTGGGTTGTACAGCTTGCTCTACAGGTTGGTGAGATTGAAATGTGTTTCATGGACTTGTGCAAGATTAAGTCTTTAGATTCTGCACCCTCTCACAAGGTTGGTTATTTATTTATTATTTATTTATGATCAGTGCTTCCTGTTTCCTGCTGTGGTTATATTCTGAGGCTGTGCTATCAGGTTATACATACTGAGAACCACCAGATCTCTTGGAATTGGAGTGTGGGTCATTTGGAAGTGGCTTTTTAAAACCCATAACAATGCTCTTTACTTCAGACCTCTTTGGCCTCGTTAACACCAGGCACCGACCAGGTTCTCTGTTGTCTGGGTTTTCAGTTGCTTATTTTTCCATCCCTTTATGTAAGTCAGTGTTTCTGTATCATTGTGCTACATGTTTCTGTAAACAGCTATTAGTTTAGCCTGGTGATCTATCTATCTATCTATCTATCTATCTATCTATCTATCTATCTATCTATCTATGTGATTCAGAGTTTTTTCTATGTAGCCCTGGCTGTCCTGGAACTCACTTTGTAGACCAGACTGGCCTCGAACTCAGAGATCAGCCTGTCTATGCTTCCTGAGTGTCAGCACTAAAATCGTGTGCTACAACTGCCTGGCTTGATTTTTATCTTTTAATTAAGGCAGGTAATCTTTTTATTTAGTCCTAAATCTGACATCTTATTTGTACTTTAAAAAAATGCATTGGAAGTATCTGATCTTGTTTCTTTACTCTTTCTGAAGTAGCCTCACCTTCTCTTGTAACATCAGTCAAGGCAGCACAGAGGAGCACTGAGAAGAGTGACAGCACAAGGTCCCAGAAGTCATTTCTTTTGTTTGTTTCTGTCCATGGCTGGTGTATTCTGCCCCCCTCCCACCTAGAGTTTTGGGTGGGATTTCTCATTTTAATGGAAAAGATTTTAGAATTTTCTCTCACAAGGGCTTGCTGACATAAAATTTATTACTCAGAAAGTATCTTTATTCGGCTCTGATTCTTTTTTTTTTTTTTTTTTTTTCTTTTTTTGGTTTTTTTCGAGACAGGGTTTCAGGGTTTCTCTGTATAGCCCTGGCTGTCCTGGAACTCACTTGGTAGACCAGGCTGGCCTCGAACTCAGAAATCCGCCTGCCTCTGCCTCCCAAGTGCTGGGATTAAAGGCGTGCGCCACCACCGCCCGGCATCGGCTCTGATTCTTGAAGGATATTTTCCCTGATATTTTTTACATACTTGTAGATACTGTCTCACTAAGGGCTTCTGTTGATGTTAGCTAGAGATGAAGGGCCTGGCTAGTTGGCAAGGCACTTCTCTTCATGCTAGTTGGCTTCACTTCTCTCCTGCTTTGAAGAAACTTCCTGTTGTTTTCAGGGTGGGTGGGTATTTCTGCCCATCTTACCTGTGAACTTAAGGGACGGTTTTGAGTCTGTGAGTTAGTGCCTTCATCAGTTAAAAACAACAACAACAACAACAACAACAACAACAACAACCACCCCCACCCCCCATCCCGCTCCCCCACAAAAAACCCAAAACGCTGGGCTGGAGATGCAGCTCATTTGGTAATGTTTGCCTACAAACACAAGCTTGAAGCTGGGGTTGATCCCTACCATGGTGGAACCTGGTGTGGTGGCGTACACCTACAGTCCCAGCGTTCAGGGAGTGGAGTCAGGAGGATCAGGAGTTCAGGATCATCCTGAAATCCTAGTTAGACGTGTGCCTCTGTCTGTCTGTGCTGTCCTTTGTCCTTCCGCTCTTTGTTGTGATGTCCCTCCATTTTCTTCTCTCAGTGTCTAAACTCCTGCCTGTTGTCATTTGAATGCCCCTTGTAGGTTCTAGGTAATTCTCTTGTTTATTACTGATGACTTAAAAATAGTCATCCTGTCCAGTCTTCAGTGTGAGTAGCTGTGCATAGGCACGTGGAGGTTGGATTTGCTTCCATGGCAGTTTTATTGTCTGGCTTTGGGGGCTTCTGCTGGACATCCTCCCTGCACTTGTTTATTCCTGTGCTTTGAGACAGTCTCACTATGTAGTTCTCTCCAGCCTCAAACTCAGACTGCCTCTCAAGTGCTGGGATTAAAGGCATGGCCACTACAGCCAACTTGTGGTTTCTTCTTACTCCTTTTTTTTTTTTTAATTTATTTATTATGTATACATTGTTCTGCCTTGCATGTATGCCTACAGGCCAGAAGATCTCAGATCTTCTGTTAGGCGCCACCACGTGGTTGCTGGGAATTGAACTTAGGACCTCTGGAAGAGCAGACAATGCACTTATCCTCTGAGCTAGCTTTCCAGCCCACTCCTTTTTGTTGTTGTTGTAAATTGTTTGTGTTAGTCTGGAGGAGCCTGAGAAGAACGGTGTCTGCTTCCACATGGAGTCCCTGTTTGCTTCTACAGGCAGTTTGGTCACTGTCATAGTCATTGTTCTGTCGCCATGAAGAGACACCATGACCAAGGAAGCTCTTACTAAGCACTTACTTGGGAGCTTGCTTACAGTTTCAGAGGTTTAATCCTTTACCATCATGGTGGAGAGCATGGCAGCATGCAGCCAGTCATGGTGCTAGAAGGCTTAGGCTCCATAAGCAGGAAGGAGGAGAGTGAGAGATTGGGCCTGGCACCCACTCCCAGTGATACACTTCCTCTAACAAGGCCACACCTTCTAATTCTTCTAATCCTTTCAAATAGTTCCGCTCCCTGGTGACTAAGCATTCAAATATATGACCCTGTGTGGGCCACTTTTCTTCAGACCACCATAGTCACTTTAATCCTAGTTCATGGCATAAGGGTTCCTAGACCATCTAGAGATAGTAACCTGACTTATAAAAACACAGGTGGTTGCAGAGGACCTCATGGTGTGTGGTGCCCTTGTCCAGACTAGGCTGAAGCGGGTAGAGTGGTCTCAGCATAAACACAGTTGTCTCTCTTTAGGGGACACAGAAATGATCTAAAAGTAGGTTGTGATCACACTTAACTGTATGTTTCAGCCACTTGACTTCTGGTATGTACACTATCAATTGATGAAGTTAGTGACATGCATAAAGGTCGCCTGTGACTGAGGTCCTGGGCACTGGAACTTTGTCTTTATTTGCTTTTGTCAGTGTCAGGTTCTGTGAGGAGAAGGTGGTAGCTGGGTTTACTTTTCCTGCCTTAGAAGAACAGCCCTGGGGCTAGATTATGTAGGTTTTCATCTTGGTTTCCTTGTGGCCTCCATACCCCTTACCTTAGGTCTGCCTCCTTGTCTCCCTTAATTAACTAGTTTATTATTATTATTATTATTATTATTATTATTATTATTATTATTATTTAAATAAAGACAGGGGTTCTCTATGCAGCCGTGGCTGGCTGTCCTGGAACTTGTTCTGTAGATCAGGCTGGCCTTGAATTCAGAGATCTGCCTGCTTCTGCCTCCTGAGTGCTGGGATAAAAGGTGTGCTCCATCACTACCCAATGTCTCCCTTAATTTAAATAATGACAACAGACTTTTAAGATTCGTTTATGTATATGTGTGTATCTATGCGAATGTGTGGCAGGTGTGTGGGCCTGAGAAGGCCACCGAGAGGTAGCTGTGAGCCTTCCCTTCTTTTTATTCCATTTGGAACCTCGGCCCGTGGATAGCGCTGCTCATGTTTGGGTACTTGGCTGCAGTGGCTTCTCCCTCCTCATTAAACTTAGCTGGAAACACTCTCCTTCCCCAGAGATATGTGTCAATGAGATTAACCATGATATTGGTTAAGTACTTCCTCTGAAATACATACCCAGCCCTCTTCTGAGCTAGGGTCTCACCAAGTTGCCAGGGCTGGCCTTGAACTTACTCTAGCATATAGATAGCCTTACACTTACCTCAGCCTACTCAGTAGCTGGGATCACGGGCTTGTGCCAATAGACCTGGCATTTGGTCACGTTTTTAATAGGGAAAATATTTACTGCAGTCATCATTACTATAGATAACACAATTTCCATTCATTTTACTTCTCCAGTTTCTGCTTGGGGATGCTAAGCTTGGGTCATTGTGAATTCCTCACAGCGGTTTGCCTTTCTTGGTAAGGGTGGATGGAGAGTGACTGGAAAGTGTAGGGAAGGCAGCTGCGTGCACAGAGAAGAGAAAGATCTTGACATAGGTTCCAGCAACAAAAGGCATTAAGCACCACTTTTGTTAATTAGAAATAATCAAAAATGCCATGTTTACTGAATTAAAAGTGAATAAAATGTGGTTAATAACAGTTTTTTTTTTAAATTCAGAATTTATAGTATACTTTCTTGATAGAATTTTGATATTCAGTCTGGATTACTCTTTTGCAGTCCTGACTTCTGAATTTTAAGCTTCCCGTTTTATCCTCAGGGCTCCCTGTAAAGAAAGTTTCTTCCAAGGTATCTCCTCCCAGGGTATCTCCTCCCAGGGTATCTCAGGGTATCTCTTCCCAGGGTATCTCCTCCCAGGGTATCTCCTCCCAGGGTATCTCCTCCCAGGGTATCTCAGGGTATCTCTTCCCAGGGTATCTCCTCCCAGGGTATCTTAGGGTATCTCTTCCCAGGGTATCTCCTCCCAGGGTATCTCAGGGTATCTCCTCCCAGGGTATCTCAGGGTATCTCCTCCCAGGGTATCTCCTCCCAGGGTATCTCCTCCCAGGGTATCTCCTCCCAGGGTATCTCTTCCCAGGGTATCTCCTCCCAGGGTAGCTGTCATGCCTGTCAGGTTCAGGCTTCTCCCAAGTCCTTTCTCACCTCCTCTCCTGTGATCCTATCATTGTTTGTTCCACGTTGGACCCAGTTAACAGAGGCAGAAAATCAATATCATAGGTTTTAAAGTCAAAGCCAATGGCATTAAAATAGTGATAATGAGTCAGCCTGAGAGTGACTCATGGGATGCTCAGGCATCTGCCTTGCTTCCAGGGTATAATGTCTGTGGTCATCAGGGCGGCTCCACAGTTGTTTTCTGTTTCTTTAGAAAATATTTACATGGTTCTTCCATTTACTGAGCACTTGTGTTGTCCTCCTGCCTGTCTGCCTGCACTGGGGGGGTTGAGCCTAAGGCTTTGTGCATAGTAGGCAAGTGCTCTTACACTGAGTTCCAGTCCCAGGTTCTCTTAGCTGACTTGTGTGTATGGGTGCACACATACACTCAGAGAACAGTCTTGCGTGTCAGTTTTCAGGTATCAGTCTTCAGGTACCATCTACCATGTTTCTTGAGATGGATACTCTTGGTGGTCTGGAGTGTTCTGATTGGCTAGGCTGGATGGCTAATGAGCCTAAGAGATCTTCTGTCCCTGCATCCCAGCACTGGAATTACAAGTGCACACATCACACCTGACTTAGTGACTGAGACATCTCAGCTCTTCTTCATTAGCTGATGTTTAACTTTTCCTTGTTAGTCCACACTTATCCATTTACATCTGATTTGAAGGGCACCTCAGAAGTCAGGTGATGTCGGCGCTGCTCCAGGAGGGAGTTGGAGGTCTGAGGGTGGAAGTGATTTGCAAAGGTACAGTGTCCCCCTGAGCTCAGCCCAGCTGTCCCTAGAGTGGGCTATTCTGGTGAAACCGGGCACCTGCCAGGTGTGGTTTCTGGTCAGCAGGATTTCTTAGCCACCCAGCAGTATTGTGACAGGACAGTTTTTATTGGTCTGTGTGGGCTCAGAGCTGTTTCTGAGTTGATGTGCTGTGAGGAGTCTTAGCATCCAGAAAGATGACAGAGAACCTGCTGTGCATGCCAGCAGAAGGCTTTATGTAGGGAATTAGTTGGTCAGGAGTTTAGACAGAAAGAAAGGAAAATTTGGAAGATAACAGCAGGAGGCCACCACCCCTTATCCTAGGGCCTGGACAGAAGTGCCTGTCCCACAGGTGGGGACAGAGGTAGCTGTTGACTGAGGTGAGTCCTGGCAGCACAAAGGAGCTGGGGACAGTTTGACAGAAAGGAGTACATTGGTTTTTTTTTTTTTCCCGTTTGCTCTCCTGCCTTCTAGGGCACAAGAGGAAGTTCCCTCAGAGAGGAAGCAGGACTTGCAGCAGACTAGTTAGGCTGTGCCTTCACTCATTCCGTCTGCCTGCACTTGAACTTCCACGGGGCGGCAGCAGGTTAGTCTTGCTGCAGCAGGTTAGTGTTTCTGCAAGTGTTCTTGCAGCACTCCTGGGAGGGAGTGGCACTAAGGCCAGAACAGGTTTTCTGCTGTGGCTTGTTAGTTCCCTGCAGGCTGTCGCTTGATTGCGCTGAGTCTCAGCCCACCTTGATAGCCATCAGAGGCTCTCTGGATTCTTTGCAGTTTTGGGGGTAGAAATTTTGCTACATTGACACCAACCATCTGCCCAAGGCTAGGAAAGTACATGGGCGTCATGAAATGGGCACCATGAGATGGGCGCCCTCTCCTACCCCTACAGAGGCAGGCTCAGAGCCTTCCTTCATGTCCTACATGTCAGCTGTTCGTGCACCCAGAATACTCACTGGGAGCTGCCATTCTTTCCAAGGGAGTGTTCTTTTAAAACAAGGGAAGGAATTAAGATATTTCAAAGAGGTATGCAGCTGAGAAATGTTCAACCTTTCTTACAACCATGCTCTTCCTCAGTTAGGCTGTGGGTGTGAAGTGAAGTCAGGAAGGTCCCATGACATTCCACCTGAGCTTCTTAGATTAGCCTTCACTCTGTTAATAACTTTAGTGCCAAGATTAGGACTGTGGGATTATGCCTAACAGTGCTGTGTGGAGTCTCGGACCACATCTATGATTGGCTGCTCTGTCTGTATTTTAGAACTGGAACTTTAAAATTATCTCTTCACAGCCATTTGGAAAAGCAGGCTGGTCACCATGTGTGAGCATGGCTTCCTTACTCCTGGCTTTTTCCTGATCTTAGCTCCATCATCTGGGGGGAATTTCCTTGGAATCATATATTTTTAACTACTGGGGTAACTCATGTATGGAATTTATTTCTACTGTTAGGCAGGCTGTTTCTGGATTTTTCAATAATTTAAATGATTTTATGTGGCTGTGATATAGTTCAATGAGAATGTTTGCCTAGCTTGCCAAGGCCCTGGGCACTGCAAAAGAAACCAAACCAAACCAAACCAAACCAAACCAAACCAAACCAAACCAAACCAAACCAAACCAGCAACTTGGGGTTGGAGAGATAGCTCCACAGTTAACAGCACTGGCTGCTTTTCCAGAGAACCTGGATTTGGTTTCTAGCCACCACATGGCCACTTACAGCCATCTGTATGTAACCAGTTCCAGGATTCCAGTGCCCTTTTCAGTTGGTTGTCATTTCTGTGGGCAAGAATTTGGAAGTGTGCCGATCAGGTTCTTCAAGATCAAGTTCGTTGATGACAGGAAATGGGAAAGTACAGGAACGGAGTGGGTGTGCACACCGTGATTAACATGATTCAGAGTGTGAAGCGGCAGGAAGTATGTGAAGTGTAAAGTGTGCTCTAGTCACAGTCCTGCCTGTAGGCACTGGTTCTCAACCTTCCTAGTGCCACGACCCTGTAATGTAGCTGCTCCTCTTGTGGACCCCTCACCACAGTTATTTTTGCCGTTACTTCATAATTGTAATTTTGCTACTGTTACGAGTGTAATGTTCTCTGCTGGCCTTAGGCAACCCCTGTGAAATGGTCATCCAACACCCACAAGGGGATTGTCCTCTTCCCTCTCCCTCCTTTTTACTTTTCTTCCTTCCCTCTTCCACTTTCTGTTTCCCGTTACTTGTTTAGTTGTGGATAAACACCTAACTGTGAAGAGCACCAGGGCGTACAAAGCTGCGTGTGACCGACTCTGCCTCTACAGGCGGACAGAGCTCCTGCTGCACACCGTGCTTCTTCTGCACACTCAAGCTGTGCGTGGAGAATCTTCTTTTTCTCTTGACCTTCTATTTGAGTAGCATCCTCAGAACGGAGCATACACAGGCTGTTTCTAAGAGATCTGGAAGTGATCCATGCCTAGTAGCAGACAGCAGGGAAGGCTCTGGGAAGAGCCGGTGGAGCGCTCCAAGGCTAGAAGAGCAATCTCTGGACTTTAGGATCCCATTTGGGGATGGCTCCTGAGACTCCTGTGCAGACCCCTCAACGGGGCAGACTTGGCTGTTGTTAGAGGATGACTGATGGCACATGGACAGCAAGTGGAGCACATCTAGAGGAGAGCACAGCTGACTCCCAGGGCTGTGGCCTTGGATGGTTGGCTCTTGAATTACCCATGTAGTTTTCTGTGAAGTAGGCTGCCATGCCACCATTACTGAACATGATTGATGAGAGATTTTCAAGAGGCAGTGTGACCAGGTTGTTCCTATCACTGAGAATTTACTCCTTGTGGGCCTGGTATCCTCACCTGCTCCAACCTGTGCTCCCTCTTGGCTCTGATCATGTGTATCTGATCCTTATGTGTTTACAGTGGACAGCAGGAAAATGGGTAGTGTGTCTCTTTTTAAATTTAGAAAAATGCATCAACTTTGAATGCATGATGATTTGAATCATGATTTGAAGACCCGCAGTCTGTATCCAGTGTTCTGCATCTGCCTGCTGGGTGCCAGTAGGGTCTGGGTAGACTCTAATAGCAGACACCTATGAACCCGGTCTTGCAGTGTTCCTCTGTTAAACTGGAAATCAGGCTTGGCCTGATGTTCCTGATGGTGTGGAACCAAGAGTAACTTGGATCCTGTTCTAAAAGGTCCTGAGTTCCTTGGCAGAAGGATGTTGTGAAGCAGAGCCATAGCCCCCCTGGAGTGCCTGGGGCCTTTCCAGATGGTTGGCCCGAGCAAGCAAAGGAAATTTAACTTTTTCTTCTTGGACCTTAGCGAGCAAGAGCAAGACTCTTACGTCCTGTTTCCAGAGAGAAGAAGGGCTGCCTCCCAGCCTCTGCACTGCTTTGCATGTGTTTGGCTCCAGCTGGTCTTGGTTTGTGAGATGGAACTGGGCAGTGCCTGGGGTCCAGGTCCTCTAGGTGTGTGCTATCTTCAGAGCCAGAGTTGTGGGACCTGGGTGCTGCAGTCTTTCTCAGTCGTATCCTGGCTGTGTGGGGTGAAGCTTACTTTCCATTTGTTAGGACTTTATTGAGAGCTACAGAGAACTACTCATCTGGGAGTTTCCCAAGAGAGCTGTGATGTGTGAATTTTCTTTTTGAAATTTTAAGGTCAGAACTTGGGGGTACTAAAAGTAAAAAAGTAAGGAAATGGCAAGCTTTAGGGCAAGCCATGAGTAGCCAAGCCAAAGAACCTGAGCAGGTGTTAATAGCACGCAGGGAGAGGCTGCTGTTCTGGAGCCTGTGTGGTCACAGGTGGGTGGATCAGGAGAGGCTGGGAGTGTGCTGTCTGTGGTTGTGGAGACCTTTCTTCCTAGCAGCCCCTCAGTTCCTAGTGATCTGTTCTTACTAGAGGCAGCTGACAGCAGCATTTGGCCTGTCACTTCTCTGTAGTTTTGGAAAATGGATGTCATCATTGTGGTGCTACATTGATCTAGTGTTTATTTAGAAAAAAAAATTTATCCTGAGAAAATGGGAATTATGTTCTGAACTTTGAATTAAATCAAGGCTTTGGTAGCTGGTGAGTCACGAAACTTTATTAAAATAAATGATCTCAGATGTGTTGGATATTTACTGACAAGATGTTACCAAAGTTCAGACATTCAGAGTGAGCCACACATTATTTATATGGATTCATAAAATACCAATCAGTCAAGAGAGCACAGTGGCTGGATTCTCTATCCTTCCCCAGCCCTGCCCACTGCCCTGTGAACAGGTGCTAAAAGCTGGAGATGGTGGCAGGACTGGACTGTGGAGGGACTCCTGGCTCTACAACAGCTGCCTGCCGCAGTGCTGTAGCCCATCTTCTCTCCTTTAGTGTCCTGAAGCACCTGGGCTGCATGTATGCCAAGGCTCCTTGGGGAGCTTGGGGTCCTGTGTTGTTCTTTTTGCGCCTTATAACATTAGTTTAAGGGCAGCTGTGTTCCTTAAAGTGAATTCTATTCAGTGCTACTTGCATATGGGAAAAACAAGACGCTTTATGTATGATGATGATTTTTGGTTTGTATTTCATAGCATTAGAATGTATGTTGGACAGAATCTAAAGTCTGTAGTATTTCTCAGAGCCGTGGACTGCACCCCATAGTCTAGGTGCACACACAGTGCTATCCTCATCCTTTGCACGAGCATTTGTGTTGGTTGGAGCATCTGAGGCTGTTTTCAGTCAGGCCGAGGCTGCGAGCTGATGGTCCACATAGATCATTCTGCTGTTTGTGGTGTGTCAGTGGCACTCTGCACTCAGGCAGATGGAGGGCCTGGCGAGGACGCGTAGAGGCTGTTAGGGCATCAATCCTCTGTTTCTGGCATGGGTTTAATTGTGTAGTTCGACTGGGAAGCCATACGTTAACTTCTACTTCAGCTGGCCTGATCTCCCTGCATATGCCAGCTCTACACAGGCCTATCTTTCTCTGAAATCGAGCCTGAGAGACAGAAATCCACACTTGGCTTGTCACAGACTTTGCTAAATTGAGACTTGCTGAACTGATTGGCTCCCTTCTACTTGTATAGGTGATCCCCGTGGACACGCTGCCATTGTCTCAGGTAGTACAGTGGGCAGCGTTGCCTTCAAGATGTGGTTGTCTTATTTTTCAGTTTACTTTTTACATAACTAAACTTGAGCCCATGTTCCCTTTTCAGAAAGCAATAATGAAAAACTTGAGGCAATGTGTACGTGTTCATCTCTCCCCCTCTACTTTCCTGAGTTCTGCTTCACCCTCTGAGTGGGTGCTGCAGGGAGTTTGAAGGTGACCTTTGGCCTTGTTTTCCTTTTCTTGTTCCCCTCTTGCTTATTCCTGTCTCAGGACACGCGGGCCCTGTTCACAGATTGCAAGCTCCAGTGTTGAAGTGGTGTGAACACTGGGGATATGGCTGGGAGGTTTCCTTGGAGGTTGACATTTCTAAGGTCTCCTCACATTTCTGCACATGGCCAGACTTCCTCTTCCCGCACATCAGATCCCAGCAGTCATAGAAGGCACAGCAGTGTGAAAGTCCATAGCAGAAGGCTTAGTGAGGAGCTGCCTGTTGGATGGAAATATTGGATGGATGTTGTCAAGAGATTGCTTCGTCTGTTTATAACCTTCATGTGTCACATCTGTGCAGAGCCACAGATAGCAGCACACAGGGAGATGAGGGTCAGGGTAGCTGGTGACTGTCAGGCCACATGCCCTGCCTGGTGCTCATGGTCATACCTGCCTTTGCCTTGGCTTGTGTAGCTCTCTCTCCCAGTCCTTATTTCTCTGAAAGTTTGATTAGTTCTTCCCTAAGCTCGGTAGATAGCTTTGCCTGCTGTGGCATTTATTTATTATGTGTTGGGTGTTTTGTCTGCATGTATCTGTACCACATGTGTGCAGTATCTGTGGAGGCCAGTAGAGGGCATTGGATCACTGAGACAAATTACAGATGGTTGTGAGCTACCATGAGGGTGTTAGGAATTGAACCTGGGTCCCCTGAAACAGCCTTTAGTACCCTTAATTGCTGAGAAATTTTTCTTGCCTCTTCTGTGGGGTCCCTGTCCTGTACTGCAGAGACACACAAAAAGCCTAAGCCATACTGAAGTGGAAACATAAGGCTTCTTTGGAATGTTGGTTGGATGGTGTTTTTCAGGGGCAAACAGGTGAAAGAACGTTTAGCTCAAGTGGACACAGGTGAAAGACTAAGACAGACTTGTAAAAGAACATTTCACTGAAACACAGAGGAGGGAGGATGCTCTGCTGAAGTGTGTGAAAGGACACGTGATCAAGGAGTCTTTGCTAACAACACATATGTATTCGTCTGTCTCCCATTGTGGTAGCTGAGCTGCATTTGTTAGGACTCCATAGAGAGAAATGTACTAAAAACTTCAGGTGATGTGCTACAGTTTTTTGCTGCTTCCTCGGACTTGGGCTAATTGACAAAATGATGTCACCTGAGACAGAGACACACATGCTGAGGAAAGACGAGATCTGTAAAGGACACGTGATGTCTGGAGAGTATAAAAAGGACTAGACAGACAGTGACGGAGGTGGAGCTATAGAGCTGTGTGCTTACTTATAGAGCTAGCTCTGTGCTTGTGGGTCTCGAGCCTTCACTGATTTGCTTTGCTGAGAGAGACATAGCCAAGAACTTCTGGTATCCCTCAGGGTCCATCCTGCTGACTTGTGCTGAGGCTGAGGCCTTGCTGTCTCAGGTTGTGCCACCACTGCTGATTTGTGACTCTACTGAACTGTTGATGTATCCACAAGATGTTTGTGAGTAGATGGAACTGCCACTGCTGATTTCCAGACAACACAGACGGGAGCTGCTCCAAAAGAACCTTTCCAAACAGGTCCACTTCCCCCGTATCCTTTCCAAACAGGTCC
>JANHMN010000002.1:2208767-2249116 GCA_030674055.1 Rhabdomys pumilio | reverse complement strand
CACTTCCCCCGTATCCTTTCCAAACAGGTCCACTTCCCCCGTATCCTCTCTTCTCTACTACCTCTGGTGGATGATGGGCTAAAAGAAAGGTTAAAATGTTTAAAAACTATCATTAAAAATAAGATTTAAAAAAATTAAAGTTATACCATTCTGTCTGTCCATTGTCCCAGAACATTAGATGTTTTGAATGTTATCAGTAATGCTGACAGAAACCCTGAGTTCCTGTTATCTTTGCTTATAGAACATTTGCCAGATACTGCAATTTCAGGTATGCAGGGTTTTAATAGGCATGGCTACTATACTTGCCCACCTCCTGCTTCAGTGTTGGTGGCTCTGGGCTCTTGTTCCAGCAACATGGCTACTTTGACTGTGATCTTTCTTGTGAGTAGGTTGGCTGCTATGGTTTTAGTTCTTATTTTTTTCTTTTAAGTAATTGTACTTTATGGGGCATACCGTTTGGTGTGTGTACACTGGAGTGATTGAGTAAGTGCCTGTCATTCAGAGACATTTAACATCTCCTGGGTAGGCTGGGAGGCAGCTCAGGGTACGGTGCTTGCCTAGCATAAGGAGGGCTCCAGTTTAAGCAAGCTTCTCACAACAGCAGTACACAGGCAGGGCTTTACCACTCCCTGCAGTCGCTGTACTGTGCAGTGCATCTCAGAACTGCCTCCTGGATGTTGAGCTGTCACCCTTTCACCATTGTCTCCCTCGCTCCCCAGATCCCACCTTTGCCAGCACTACACGACACATAAAAGTGAGGTCACGTGCTGTGTATGTTTCCCTTCCTGTGCCCGGCTCACTGCATCGAACAACATACAGTTGGATTCCTTTTCTGTGGCTCAGTAGTATCTGATGTATGTACACACCACATTTCCTTTCCTCATCGTGTGCCTGCTGATGGACACTTAGGCCACTTCCATATTGTGGCTGTTGTAAAAAATGTTGAGTGAGCATGGGAATGTAGATGCCTTGACTCTGTCACAGATGGCGGGGTCGTAGCAGAGGCTCTTCCTTGTGGCTATGACTTGAATGCTCTCTTACAACCTCTCTGGCCATTTGATAGTGCTGTTTGATAGTCACCCAGAACGCGCCCTTTTGTGCTAGTCTAAGAACTCTGACCTGTTTGGGAGCACATCCTTTTGCCAGGTGATGCAGTGTGGCTGTCTGACTGTGGGACATGAGTTTTCAGTCTTCTCAGGATCTCTGGATAAACAGAACCAAGCTCTGCTGATGTGACTCTCTTAATACTTAGGTTTTTCTGGGGCTCTTATACATTTGCTAAAGATCTCTTTCCAACTTTGAGGTCAGGATTTTATCCTATGTCTCTTAATTCTTAGTGCTTGATAGTGTTTTTGGTTTTGGTTTTAGCTTTGTTTGTTTTGTTTTCTTTTTTATTGGTCAGGATCTCACTATACAGCCCTGGCTAGCTTAGACTAACTGTGTAGATCAGGCTGGCCTAGAACCTACAGAGCTCTGCCTGCTTCTGTTTCATAAATGTTGGGAGTGTCATAGCTTTGCTGCTTACATCTAGCTGCTCCCTGATCAGGGTGACAGTGAGTGTTGGTGGGCCCAGGTGACTCTTGTTTCATTCGACATTCTTATCACCGTCAGAAGTGTCCACCCAGTTTTTATGATTAATTACCAGAACCAGACTGTTGCTTAATAGACGTTGGCTTTGGGTATGGGCGAGGCAAGGGCCCAGCCTCCTTTTGTCCCTGAGACCCATGTGTCAGGTTCCTTTGCTCCAGTCTGCAGTACTACTTGGCACCGGCCTGGCCCCCTCCCAGGTTGTTCTGACAGCCTCAGTTCTACTGTCTGGCTTCCTGAAATCTGAAAGAAGTCCTGATAGGTCATCCTTCATTCTTCATTCTTCATGGTCCCTTTGCATTTTAATTCCACACAGATCTTAAGCCCGTGGGTAAATCACACTGAGGACCCAAAAGGCTCCTCGGCTCTGCTTGTGTTCTGCGTCAATCTGTTTGCTCATAAATGGTACAGGTGGGGCGCCTACCCCTTCACATTTTCAAGCTTTTACATTTCCATGTAGAAACCCTTCACATCTTTTAATGGATAATTTCTAGAAATTTTACCTCTTCTGTCTGTTTTGTTGGTTAGGAATCAATACAGCTTCTTTTAACATGCTGTGTCTGACAGCCTTTGACTCCGAGTGTTTGTCTACATATCTATTTGGATTTCTGTAATCAGAGTTGTGGTGTTCTGGTAATGGCGGTTCCCTCCCTTCTTGCTGCTAATCCTGAAGCTCACTGGGAATCCCGTGGTAGGATGAGGCCTCCTTCACTTGCAAAGTGACCACTGACTACTCTTCCTTTCTTTGCCATAGGGTCTTACTCTATAGCTCAGGTTGTTCTTGAGCTCTTGGCAATCCTCCTGCCCCAACCTTCTGAGTTCTGGGATGACAGGCATGTACCACCACAGAGTTGTTTTCATAACAACAAGAGCGGTTTGGATTTGAGTTGTCTAATTGTGTGCCATTTGCCTTGTTGACTTGGTGCAGTGCACTCACAGCTAAGTGCTGCGTGTGCCCATTGGTGTGTCTGCAGGTGACAGGTGGCTGGCTTGGTCTGGATTAGCTTGGTTCTTGGCTAAAAGTTTTGTTGCCATCCTCCCTTCCAGGATCTTTCTCACTTAGCAGCTCAGGTGAGCCCCTTGGTAGCTTGCTATGTTTTATACCAAAGCTGTGCTACTTTAGCAATAGGAGCTTGGGGAATATTTTTCTGTTTCTTCTGTCTTTAGACTTAGAACAATATTTGTGGAACTTGTCATCTGGGTCTTGAGTTTCTTCTGTGGAATAACTTTTTTATAACTATGATTTGCTTTTAAATGGTTATGGGAGGCTTTATGTCTGCTATGGCCTCATGAGTCAGTTTTGGTTATGTTTCTTGAGAAATTTGTCCTTTTTAAGTATTTGCTAAAAAATTTAGTGGCTGTAGTTGTTTAACATACTTTGGAAAAATCTGTATTCTTTTGAAGCTTTAATTTGCTTATTTATTTTGGTGTATTTGAGACAGGCTTTCATGTGTCCCATACCTACTTGAAACTTAATGATCAATCTGCTGAGAGAAAAGGCTGAGGGATCATGAGTGTGGAGACAGAATCAGTGAAGACTGCTCTAGCCAGGAAATGACAGAGAATGACAGGGTGACAGGAGGTAACAGGGAATGCAAGGGTGTGACAGGGAATGGCAAGAAATGACAGGGAATGACAGAATGATGGTGTGATAGGGGGTAACAGGAAATGAAAAGGGGTCACAGGGAATGACTGGCTGCTTGGACCTTTTCATTTATCTGCTTTTACCCTGCCAGGTTCCAGCCTTTGCCACCTCTCTTTGGTTGGTTTTCCTCAGCCTCCGCCTTTCATCCCCCTGTGTTGCATCTGTAGGTGTCCTCTCGCTCTGAGGGTGCGGACTTGCATTGCAGGTGGACTAGGGTTTGCTCATCTCCTTTCCATGTAGAGGCCTTGAGGCCAAGAAGGCTGGCCCAGCTGCAGCTGAAAGAGTGAGTGCTGCTGCAGCTGCATGCTGCTGGAGCCCAATTTCATATTCTGTTAGGGGGCAGGGCAGTGGTGCCACAGCTGGGACACCAAGGCTGTTGTAGTGATCCAAGGAAAGTGCTGAAAACTTGCCCGCCATTGTAGACTTGGTGGCTCCCGGTATCTGAAGCCCCCTTTGCTCTGCAGCTGGAAACAATCATGAGTATTTGACATTGTAGTGACAGCTGTCAGCCTTGGGTGATCCTTGTGGCTTGGTGACTTCTGGACAATCCTTGCAGTCGGTTAGGAAAGGTGGCAGTGGGTAGAGATGGTACCACAGGGTGAAAGGTGATTCTGTACTCTGGGTGACCCTCCAGAGTGTCCCTTGCTGAAGTTTTTGTGAGGTAACAAAGTATCACCTTTATGTTTGAGGGTGGCTTTTCTATGTACTTCAGCTAAAATAACAGACCGTGACAAATGGAGACATTGAATACAGGCACAGAGGCAGAGTCTGATGATGCCTGTCAAGCCAGATAGTGAAGAGATCTGCAGAAAATGAGAAACAGCTGTTCTTATCACAAAGAAGTTTTTATTTGGCAAGATAGAGATTTTTGAAAAAATATGTCATTTATGTTAACAATAGATGTATTTGTTATTAATTTTAAATGAATTAATGAAAGTGAAAAACTTCATTTTATTATCTATAATGCTGGATATTGGTAGCTATAATTTGCAGAAGTATTTAGGATTTTGTATAGTTTTTAAAAATAAAAATCACTTCATGTAAAGAACTTGCAGGGGCTAGAGAGATGGCTCAGCAGTTAATAGTACTTACTAATTACTTTTCCAGGGGACCTGGATTCAGTTCCTAGCAGCTACATGGCAGTTGACATCTGTAACTCCATGTCCAGGGGATCTGACACCCTCACACAGACACAAACACACATGCAGGCAAAACACCGATGTACATAAAAAATAAATAAAAAGGAATTATTTTAAAAAAGAACTTGCAAATAAAATATATCATGCAGGTGGACTGAGTCTGCATCTGTGCACCTGAGAGCACCCCTGCAGCGGATCTGACACCGAGAGGCTTTGCTTTGGGTGTGACACTTTCATTGTTAGTCTGTCTGTCTTACTTAAGACACACGCACACACAGTTAAACTAGGAAAGCCCTTGGGTTTGCGTCCTCCTCGTGCATAGCTCATGTACTGTCCCTTCGTTTTCTCCTCAGCACTTGATCTTCTCTCCTCACATACGTGTGCTCAGCTAGAGCCGCAGGTGAGGACTGCACAGGCTGATTTCTCTCCGGGACCGTATGACCTCGATTAATACTCATTCCTAGGACATCTAGTTTCCTGAAGAGTGTGTGTGTGTGTGTGTGTGTGTGTGTGTGTGTGTGTGTGTGTTAAAGCAGAATAGTCTTGTTTAAGCCTGTATAGTTGTCAAGGGCGTAAGGGAAGTGTTAAGAACAAAATGTTGCTGAGAAATTCTGGTTCACGGAAGAGGTCGCAATGTCCTGAAGTTGGTTTTTATAGGAGCTATCTGTCTTTTTGGTTGGATATTGGCAATTTTGGCCAGCAGAACCAGGCTTGTTTCTGTGTCAGTGTTGGCAGCTAATCATATTGAGGAAGTATTTGTTTTGGGTAGAACCCGTACTTTCATGAGTGAAGCCTGGTCCACTGCAGTATCTCCCTTTTTCCTAAGATCAGAGATCCTAGAAACCCGGAATGCTGAGGGAAGAGATTGTCTAAGGACAATGAACTGAAAATTGAAGATTTTAATTAAAAATATCTATCATCCAGCCGCCCTTTCCTCTTATTTCTCAAGTGTGGCAGCTCTAATACACTGGCTGCATTGTGCTCCATGGTGGCTCTGGTTGGGGAGCGAGGTCTCCCCTGAAGCTCTCAGACACAAGCCCTGCAGCGTCTGTCCTTGTGACAGCCATCCCTTAGCCTAAGTTTTTGCTTGTGCACATTTCAGAAGTTAGGCAATTGTGAGTGTCCTCAGGAAGTGCGCAGGCAATGCCTGGGCTGCTGTATATGCCCAAGGAAGCATAGGGAAGAGAATAAGAGATAGGGAGGAGGAGATGAGCAGCAGCAGCAGAGAAGTGGACAGCAGGGCCAGGAAGATGGAGGAGATGTGAGTTGCACACATCATCGGCAGCCTTCCTTCTTGTCTTCTCACCAGCACTAACCGATGGCTGCTTGCTGTCTGGGAGTGAGAGGCATCCAGGAGTACAGAAGAACGCTGAGCTCGAGGGTGTCATTCACCGTAACGTGTGCAGGCTCTCACATGGCAGGCAAGCTGTCTGCTGCTCTTCTACTCCAACCAACATAAGACCTATCAACTTCCTATCCTCAGATTGTCTTGAGGTAGGCAAAGGATTCAATGCTTCTGCTGCTACATTGGTTTGATGCAGATGGATGTTCTGATTGTGTAAAAGAAAACCCATCTTTTTACTAGCCCTCCGCTTAGATTATTAAATAGAAATAAAGTCAAAGCTAAACAATTAGAAGACCAAGTCTTCAGAAAACCACAGGGCTCCCCAGAGAAAGAGAGGATCACAAGTTCTGTGCCAGCTTTGGTCTACACAGAGATCTTGTCTCAGGGAAATAAAACCCTGGCATTACAGGAGAAGGAACAAGGGTAACCTTAGCCCTTTCATGGTTCGTTAGCTGGATCTAGGAACCTATTATGTACCTTTGAGACAATGATCAGTCTATAAAGGAGTTGACAGGACAGATAGGTATCTAGAGTCCAGTGCTGAGTTGTCGGACTGTTGCTAAGAGGTGTTTAAGTGTAGAAGCTGGGGGGTGGTTAGAGCTGCTTCAGCAGTTCTCATAAGGGTCCACTGCAACCTGGTTACCGAGGCTTCAGTGCTCAGGCTCCTTTTCCAGGTTGTGTTGTGAAGTCAGGCCCAGTGGCTCTTCCTGCAGTGGTAGCTTCGTTAGTGGTCTCAGTGTAGGTGATCAGCCGACCCTCGCCACAGGCCAGCAGCAGTTGGGGTGCCGTGTTTGGGGACTTTGTGAAATACTACTCTAGACTTTTCTCTTTGGACGCATGAGTTTCAGCTTGGCTAACTAACGTTGCTATTGCTCTTGTTTTCATCTGGAGCTGAGGGCTGGAGGGCAGGGAGGCAGCTCCAACTGGAGAGGTGATGGCAGCTGTGGGCCCTATCATGCTAAGCTACCATGGCCAGCAGCGTTGTTTACATATCCTGCCAGTAACATTTGCATGTTATTTCAAAGGAGTGACTTTCTGCAGTGCCCTCATTGTTACATTACAGTCTACCCAGGTGAGGTCTAGTGGTCACGGGCATCCACCTGTGTGAAGATTGGGAAGGAGAGGCATGCTTATCTTGTTGGCTACACCAGTTATAGTGTCTTGTCTGAATTTCCTCAACTCTCTTCCCCTCAGCACCATGTGCCTCCACCTTTATTTTTGTTTCAGATGTCTGTCTCTGGATTCAGGCACAGGCAGGGGTGTGTCTACGGCGAGGCAGTCGGAGTGGGCCTTCAATGCCAAAGAGGAGGATGAAGATGCTCAGGCCTACATTCTGCCACTTCTCAGTCATCCATGTTTTTCTCTAGTCCTTCACGATCATGTTGGTAGTTAGGAGCTTCCATGTTAAACTCAAAGGGGGAACTGCCAGCATTTTCCTGATAGCATTGATATTGCTGTCTCATTTAAATGGACTTACATGGAGATTGGTTGGGAGTTTGAGAGTGTAGCAGGGACTTGGGCTGTTTGTACAGTTTTACCAAAGTGAAATATAATTTAGTCTTTTAAAAAATTTTTGTACAGTATATATAATTTACTTGTAAAAGATAAAGGTATTGGCATTTAAGATGAATAAATACACTCAAAACAAAAAGCAGAAAAGCATTAGGCATCCTGTGACGTGCTACTGAAGCTGTGTGGACAGTAAAGCCCCAGGCCTTGGCAGTGAGAGACCTACAGATGCTGCAGAGGCCATCAACAGAGGCCGTGTGCAGGGGAGCGTGGGCCTAGGTGTGCCGAGGACATTAATCACACAGGTCGGAAGGAAACGGAGCATTTTTGTTCCATGGGATGAAGAAGGCAAAGGTGGAGATGAGTGGGGTTGGGTAACATGGTAGAAAACCAGGGCTAAAGCTAGGCTGCCCTCAGGAATCCGACTGTTGGGAACACTGTAGAAGCTGCTTTCTAGAGTCATCTATGTGTAGTGTGTGACAGTCGATGTTATTAAAGTGTGCCAGGGGTCTAGCTTAAAAGATAGTGCCACTTGATATTGAGGATCTGAGTGAGAGTAAAGCTAAGTGTATGCTAAGATCTTGGCATTTCAGGGCAAACAGAGCTCTCATATTGAGGATGGGTTGTAAGGGATCTAGGTTAAGCGCTGTGCACACATGCCATCTGTCTCTTGGTGGTGGTGGTGATGAAATTGTAGGCCTTGAACTTGTTAGTGAAAGAATTTGCCAGTAAGTCACATTCTCAACCCTTAGTTTTCTGAGACAGGGTGTCGCTATGTAGCTTAGACTGGTCTCAAACTTGCTATGTAACCTAGGGTGGCTTCTACCTCTTGAAGCTCCTGCTTCAGCCTCCTAAGTACTGACATCATAGGCTTGCACTACCATGCTTGGCTTGAGCTACTTTAAAATTTGTATTTGGTGTGCGTATGTGTGTCCAGAGGACATCCCGAATGTTGATCTTCAGGTGCTATCCATCTGTATATATTTACTTACTGAGATAGGATATCTTACTGACATGGGATTTGCCAAGTAGTTGAAGGTATGTGGCCCGTGCTACTGCTGTCTCCACTGTCTCTAGCTCCCTGCACTGGGTACAGACACACTCCACCTGCCTGCCTCTCTCTGTGAGCGCTGCTGATTGAGCACGTGCTGTGCAGCTTGTCACTCACTGGTCACCTCCCAGCTTTTGAGCTGCCTTTGCTTCTTTCATTGCTTCTTACCTGGAGACAAAAAGGGAATTAAAAACCTAGAAGGTCACACAGCTTATTGGAGTGAGAGAATCCTCAATTACATTCTCGTCTGAAGATGCTGGGAGTGTTTGAGTTCTGTAAGAGGTGAGCTGGCATGCTCAGAGACTGCCTTCCTGAGGACCCTCTAAGTCTCAGCTCCATGGTCACGCACACTTTGTTCAGCAGCTGCTTTCACTCAGTCATGAAAATGAGAGTCTGTAGTGTGTGGATCTACACATTCATCTCGTGGGAGGGAAGAGCTTTCCAGTTGTGACCCCAGGTATCAGCAAGGGGTGGAGGACCATGGTTGCTACAGATTTCCTGTTAATGGGGCATAGACCAGCAGCCTCTGCTGCCTCTGGAGGAGTTTTGTCAGCAGCAGCAGGATGGCTGAGAACGGTCCACAGTGCACAGCCCAGCAGCAGGGTGGTAGCTGCACTGAGCGGGATGGCTTGCTGTGTGCACTGCACACTAGCCTGCTCTTCTCTCTGCAGTGGCACTGGCTCCTGTACTGGCTGTGCTGTTGGTCTCCTGCATCCAGAACCTTCATTTATGTGCTTGGTTTCCTTCACTGTCCTTGGCAGCCCGTACTGCTTTTGTGAAAATGGCTGAAGTAGTGGGTTCTCTGAGCTGATTACTGTCCTAAGGGGGCATTTGCACCTGTTCCTGCCCACACTTGGGTGCTTGGTTTCTCTGCTGTGTGGTGAGTGTGGACCCCGTAGTGGAGACTGGCTGCTCCTTTCCTCATCACACTTAATTTATAGTATCTGTGTAACAGGTAATGAATGCTTGAGGGCACCTGATCTGGCTTGTTCTTAAGCAGCTGTCACGTGCCGGACTAGACAAGGCCTAAGGCCAAGAGCGGCGTGCTCCCTCCGCTACTCAGCTCAGGCCTTGGTTCAGGCCGGCCAGAAGCACCAGCCCTGGCACCCACAAGGCACCGTCGTGGTGGCTGGATCAGCCAATCCACACTGTCCACAGTGCTTGGCTGAGCCCAGGTAATACCCGCCATCCCACAGTACCGGTAGAATGAAGACTCTTAATACTTAATGGCTATCCAATTGGTACATATATTTGGTAATGCTCAATTAACAAGATGCTCACACAATTAGAATTGTTAACCCAATTAACTAACCTAGATATGAATAACTACCTGAGACTGTGACGTCTCCAGCCATCTTCTCTCCTTCTCTGGTTCTCCCGCCTGGCCCTCCTTCTCCTTCCTTTCTTCGCTCCTCCCACACCAGCTCCACCGCATACAATGTAGCAGCAGCAGGAAACCATCCTGCTCTGTATCTGAACTTGGTATGTAGCTGAGGATGGGTTTGAATTCCTCTCTCCTCCTTCCCTCCCCTCCCCTCCCCTCGATTGTTCGAAGCAGAGTTTCTCTCTGGTGTATGTAGCCTTGACCCTCCTGGAACTTGCTGTGTAGACCACGCTTGACTGGAACACACAGAGATCCACCTGCCTCTGCCTCCCAAGCACTAGGATTAAAGGTGTGCACCACCACCCCTGGCTGAGCTTTAATTTCTGATTCTCCTGATCAGGTGCACACTGTGACATCTATTTGGGTGTGGTGCTGGGGACTGAACCCAGGGTCTCCTACATGCTGACTAGTTTAGCCAAGTGTTCTACCAGCTCGGCTGCGTCCTCAGTTCTATACTGTGTACTGTTATTACGAAACCATCTCATTCCACGAGAATGATTTCACTTTTATCCAGACCGTCTGACCTATGGACTTTGTTGAGTAAAATTGAAAATAATTTAAAATCTAATTTGTCTTCTTGTCAAGCCAAGAGAAACCTATCAAGAAGACATTGAAGTAGATGAGGAGCGATCCTACAGCTGTGTATTACCCAGAGCGTCAGATCTAGCGGCAGGTGTGCTTTGTAATCAAGCGGTAACATGCACTAAGTGGGAAGCTGGTAATTGCTGGGGTTGGTGCCTCTTTTGAAGAGTTTTAGGAGCGATGGTAAGAAAGTTGATTATTGTTTGTTGTACAGTTATGGTGCTGAATCCAAGTCTCCAAGGCCGCTCAGCCCTTTATTCCTTGATTTGATGATTCCCTAAAGACACAGTGGACTGGCTTACTGTTAGTGATGGGATGTTGGGTAAAACCAGCCAGGGACCAGGTGTGTGTGGTGAGGTCTGCAACAAGTCAGCCATGAACTTCCAAGGGTGCTCTTGCCGCGTAGTCATCTATAATGGCTCTGCTTCTCCAGCAGTAAGTTGGGATGACACACATGAAGTGGGGTCACCCTACATCCTTAGGCATGTAGCTGGGTGCTTGTCATGGGTACACCTCTGCCTGGCATGCACCAGAACTCTAGGCTCCAGAAGGCAGAAAGGGGTCTATGTTGTATGTAGTTGGGCCTTGGTGAGCCAACCTTCCTAATGGGGAGATGAACTTTCCAGAAGCCACTGCACCTGCAGGTGCGTGGTTCACGTTGGCTCTGGGTAGCACCCGGCTGACTTCCATGTGCATTGCTGTCCCATTCTAAGGCACAGAAGAGTCAGCAAATGTGTGTCACCTCGTCAGACAGTCGCACTAGCTTGCATGGACGTGTGCTCGCTAAGAGAAGTAGCAGATATATTGGGCCAGAAAAGACTTTAGAATTCTTTAGAATTTCGTATGAAGTAATGAGCTAGGACCAAACTTCCCGAGCTGATGTTCTGTGTAGACACTAAATGCTGCCTGGCAGTTGCTTCAATGAGAGCACCATTGAATTGTAATTAAATATTAAGAACCTATAAAATATATTTGCATTACAAAAGTGGTTAAAGTAATTTTCTCAGTCTTCATAAATTTAGATAATAGTCATTAAACAAAATAATGAGCTAGTCTTTGAATGGAAGAGGCAAAGATGCAGAAAATTGCCCCAGGAGCTGGGTTGCTAATGACACTGTTTTGTGGTTCCAGAATAAAAGCCTGTGGGATTGGACAGATTCTTGATGCCTGACTGTGTGCTGCCCACTGCAACAGAAATGTCACCATTAGGTTAGGAATAGTTACACAGATGTGTTAAATCGACTCTTTGTGAGTTCTCAAGTCTCCTAATCTGTTCCTGTTATGGTCCGTTCTTGGGTGGGTGCCAAGCAGAACACCAATTGAGCAGGGTGGTTTTTTTTTTTTTTTTTTAAAGGAGTCTTTTAACATAAACTAAATTTGTGACCATTCTGCCATAGTCCTTCCAGTGCTGGCATTATAATCTCCCATACCTGGCCTAGTGACTTTAAAAGAAGTGAGTGACGTTTTACTGACAGTGGTTAATGTGTCCACGGTCTTGTAGTTTGGTCCATATTTCACCGATGCTGCCAGAAGCTCTGGAATTAGGAGTTGTCACTGCTTACTAAATTGTCACTGGCACAGCCTCAGTCACTAATCAAGCTTCAGTTACAACTATGCAAATAAGAAAGATCAACCACTTCTCTATTTTAAATTAAGTCTTTTATTTTAAAGTGGCTAGCGAGTCATACGGTTTGATGAATAGTGGAAACCCTATGCACCCTTCTCCCCATTTCCTCGACTGGGAAACTCGTGTGGCAGCAGCTGTGTTGGCACGAGGCGTTCTCTCAGCATGGATGAGGCTGAGGCAGGAAGATGTGACTTCAGGCCAATGTGAACTATACAATGAGATGTCTCAAAGCCTTATGCCAAAGCTTTCCCATAGAGTCACAGCCCAGTTCTTGACATAGATGCTGGCATTCCACTCCACAGCCCCTCTTTGTTCTCAGTTGCACACTCTTCTCAGCTGGGCAGGCACAAATCCTTGGTCATTTCAAGAATTTCCTGCAGCATCTCCCTTTTTGCAGTTGTGTAGCTGAGTCCTGCAGCATCTCCCTTTTTTACAGCTGGCATTTTCACTCCTGAATTCCCTAGAGAGTCATCCACGTTGCCCATCATTTGTCCCTGTTATTGCCAAGTGTTGTCTGAGGTGTAGATGAGCTGCCATTGTATAACTGCTTATTCACTGAAGGACATCTGGACTGCTTCTGTCATGAATAAACCTGCTGTGAGCACGTATGTACTTTTTTTCTCTGAATGTTAGTTTTCATTTCCTTGTTATGAATGCCCAGAAGCAGTAGCCTGGCCTGCTGGTGCACGTGTATTTTCCCAGGAACCATTGCACTGAGCGCTGCACCTTTGCAGATTGGCTCTCAGTGTGTGGCTGCCTTTCCTGGAATGGAGCTGTGCACTGTGGGCTGTTCTGGGCCACACTGCTGCTGACTGAATTCCACCCGAGGCAGCGGCAGTTGCTGGTTTGTGCTCCTTGTCAGGAAGCTCCAGCACTTGGGCTCCCCTGCACCTGCCGGTCCCTGAGACTGCCCTGGAAAGCTCTTCCTGCCCCTTGAGCTGAATGGGGTCTTGCAGGCAGCCTTGTGTATGCTGCCCACTTGGGCTTTCCTCTGGGGATCGCCTGTTTGTATTTTGTTGTTTCTCTATGGATTTTGTCTTTTGTTTTCTTCTTTCTCTTCCGCTTAAGATGTGGATCATAGTAAGCGGGTGAATGTGAACAGTAAGCTGGTCATATAGAAATGCACTTTATCTTAAGTGTGTCGTCACCGCTGTGTCCCAGGTGCTACTTTAGAGTTTCGTATTTCACGTTTCAGCATCTCCCCTGTGTATTCTCCATTGCTTTGGATCTTGAGGTCATGAAGCCGTTCTGAGGAGAGTAAAATTGATTCTCACAGTGGGATCTTGGGTGGACCTGCGGGATGAGGCAGAGATGTAGTTTTACTTTATTCCATCATTTCTGACCAGTCCGGGGAACACACTTGGATCTCTGGCTTTAGTTCCTTTCTCACGCTGCAGTTGTAGAACAGTTACAGATGTTATAAGAATAGGTGAGGTGCTAGAGTCATTGCTTCCACTCTTGCCATCAAAGTGGGTGTCACACAGCCTGAGATGTGGGCACAGTGCAGGATGTCCTGCCTAGCACAGTGACTCTTCTCTGCCAGGGTGTGTGTGGGACTCCCCAAGGCTTTTCGGATTTGTGTTGCAGCCCTCCTGGAGACAGTGTTGTTGCTCTTGTGTGCCTGTGTGGGTCAGTCTCTGGAAAGCGGGTTTTATATCAGCACATGAGTCTATGGAGTCCAGGTGGGTCACACATTATGCCAAAGCTTCTGGTAGCGTCCTTTCATTGGAAGAATAGGCCATGGGAAGGTGCCTGGGCTTGGCTCAGGTTTCAGGAAAGCAGTGAGGCAGATGGTGAGCAGTGTCTCAGGCAGCGTGAAGGCAAGGAACTTGTTCTTGTTTGGGAGTTGTCAGCAGGACACGTGAGGACAGAGGGACTGTGGCAAGTGAGGGAGAGGCCAAGCCATGAAGTTGTGTGAAGCCATCCAGTGAAGCAGCGAAGCGTGAGCAAGCAGTCCGTGTGGATCTGTTTAAGGAGGTGGCTTGGCTGGACCCCGCTCCTCGCCCCTGCACAATCTGTAAAACCCCATCTGTCCTCCTTCCCCCAACTCCTCCCTCACCGAGTAAGCTCTGAACAAAGGATTGGCGCCAAAAGCCCAGTTCTGCAAGCACAGACGCAACCGTCTGACATGACCAGTTTGCCCAAGTGCCTTCCCGTGGGTTAGCTTCTGACCATAGCTGTGAATAGCCCAAGAGCCTGGCTGACAGGTCATCCCTGCCTAAGGTCTATAAAACCTTCCTGCCCTAACCCCGTTCTTTAGGACTGGTGAACCTGCCTGGCAGCAGTGCCTAATAAACAAAGCCTGCATTTATCTGCTTTTAATCTGGTCTTATCTGGCCTGTGTTTGTGTCACTCAGAGAGCAAACATATCTAGCAGAGGCGTTCTAGGTCTGCTGCTGTAATAAAGCACCTTGATCAAAGCAGCTTTACTCTAGCTCACAGTTCCACATTACTTACCCCATCACTGGAGGGAGCCAGCGCGAGAACCCAGTGCTGCCACAACACATGCACAGTCGAACAGAGAGTAAACAGGTCTCTCCTTGCTTGCATCTAGCTTCCTCTTCTCTGTGGTGGTTCAGGACCTCTCTGACTAGGGAATGGTCAGGCCACAATGGCCTGGGTCTTTCTACATCAGTTAATAATCAACACCGTCCAACCGGATCTAGACATTTCTTCAGTTGATGCTTTTTTAGGTGATTCTAGGCTGTGGCAAGTTGAGGATTAAAAACTCACAGGCATTTTATATGTAAGGAAGGTAATTAAGTTTCTGTTTTTTTTTTTTTAAAGAAATATTAAAGGCTATATGCAATAATAGGCTTTTAAAAACAAAACTAAGCCAGGCGGTGGTGGCACATTTCTTTAATCCCAGCACTCGAGGCAGAGGCCAGTTCAAGGACAGCCTGGTCTGTCATTGTCAACAATACCCAAAAACAGTCTTGAGAAACAAAAAGTAAAAAATTAAGTGACACCTTAAAGCTGACACCTAGAAATTGCTAACCTTAGCTATAGATTCAGAGCTTGTTCCATGGCTGTACCTGCGCAGTCCTGAGGGCACCTTCCAAGAGGACTTCAGCCTGCCTGTGGGAAGGTCCCAGGCTGGGTGTCGGGTTCTAGAAGGCCAGGCTTCCTACTGAGGACTTGAGGACCAGTGTTCCTGAGGTCGGCTTGCTTTCCCTCATTTGCTTACTGTCTCCTCATGTGTGCTCTTCCTCCTCCTCCTTCCCCTTGCCTCTCACCTGTTCTTACCTGCCTTTGTCACACAGTCAGCTGAGCAAAAGGTGAAACACTTACTTGTGTGTCCTGATGAGTGTGCAGCAAGAGCTTGATCCCCAGTGTGATGACAGAAAGTCCCTGCAAGTCTTGCCCACATACCATGTGGCATTCCCAGTTACCACAGCTTGCTCAAGAGGGCAAGTCTGCTGTTGTGGAAAGGAAGGGCTCAGGGGCTGGTATGCTTGATTGGTCGTTAAGAGATGAGGAGGCAGAGTGCTGCCCACCCCTAGTGACAGGCCAGGGACCACTTGGATTCCAGAGGAGCCTTATTCCCTGGGTCATTGTGTGAGTATCTGGTAGTGACTCTGCAGAGGCTGATGGTCCCTATGGGCTGTCCCCACCCAGAGGATTCAGAGAGCAGGTTGGAAAGATGGCTATGTGACCTTCAACTCTGCTGAAGGACAAACACATTAAAGAGATTTCCACTAGTTTGTTGGGAGTTACTCTCTTGAAAGGAAGGGCACAAACAAAGCTCAGAAAGTTCCCCAACTGTAGGCAGGATTGCGCTGGCGGACACTTTATCAAGAGTGGCAAGAAGCAGTGCTGACTTGGGAATCCAGCTCCAGGAGACTTTCCTGCTGCCGTGAGGTCTGCTGAGTGCAACAGTTTTAGGACTTTTTGGAAACAAATATACTTTTTCTTACCTGGAACTAGAGGCAATAGGTTGCAGTTTTTCTTGGATCTTTGTGATTAATTTTGTTTGTGCCAAGGTAGAGTGCTTTCCAGTCCCAGCCTTCATTCTGAAAGATTTTCGGCCAAGTAGAATTGAAAGCTGGAGACAGTAAACTGTTCTACTTCCCCCAGAGCCCATAGCTATTCTTCTGTTGTATTCAGCTTGCTCTTTTGCGTTTGTTTTGAGGTATTTAAGAAGTGAGTAGGTCAATACCCTGATTCTTGCACACATTTTCGTGTAGCTCCCGAGAGGGCGTGTCCTCCTGGCCTGATGTCAGTGTTACACCTAGCACTTGAACGGACTTCTGCAGTCTCTGCCGTATCCGTGCCCTGCTCACACTTCCCACCTGTGCCCTGCTCACACTTCCCGCCAGTGCTGAGAGTGTGGCTTATACATTGTCATCGTTGTTGTTGTCGTTGTCATCGTCGTCATCATCATTGTTTTGTTTTATTTTTTGAGACAGGGTTTCTCTGTGTAGCTCTGGCAGTCCTGGAGCTCACTCTGTAGACCAGGCTGCCCTGGAACTTACAGAGATCCTCCTGCCTCTGCCTCCTAAGTAATGTTTTATTTTGTTTTGTTGTAAGCAAAAATTTCTTAATTTTATGTATTTTTCATCTTTTCCCCTAAGTCAAGAAAGTGTGTGTGTGTGTGTGTGTGTGTGTGTGTGTGTGTGTTGGTGATGAGATGGCTCAGAAGGTAAATGCTTGTTACCAAACCTCATGACCTGAATGTAAAATCTCAATCTCTCTCTCTCTCTCTCTCTCTCTCTCTCTCTCTCTCTCTCTCTCTTTCGCACACACACACGCACACACACACACACACACACACACACAGAGAGAGAGAGAGGGGGGGGGCGGGGGAGAGCGCTTTTTAAATCTATTGCTCTCCTGGTGGAGGTTCTAGGCTGGATTTGCCTTGTTTTTTTGCAAGTAGCTTGCTGGTGATTCTATTTGTCTTGTTTCTCTATGCTCTGTTTCCTTTAAATAGGCTCTGTCTGAAGGCACTTATTTTAGGGTGGTGAAGCCTGGTTTGAAGGGCCAAGGATGCTAGTTTGCCAGTTTTCTCACTATAACAAGAGAGTCAGTAACCTACCAGAGAGTTGCCTTCTGCTGAGCCAGTGCTTAGTGCTCAGCTTAGTGCTGAGGTGACAGAAGCCATTCTGATTGTAGCTTGTTTTTGTGACTGTGTCAGTCAGCCTTGTGTCACCAATAAAATATTAAGAGAAATGGTTTTGTGGTCACACTTCTAGAGAACCCAGTAAAGGTTGAGTGGTCCTGTTGCCTTGAGCCTTGGTTAACATGACCGTGGAAAGGCATACAGCATCCACTCACTCATGTGTCAGAAGGAGGAGGGACATCCCCAGTGACAGCAGGTTCTATAGAATCACAGTACCCCGTACCACTTCTTAAAAACAAGTCTTCCACACGTCCCCATGGGGGACAGCCAACATCCACGCTGAAGCAGTGATTTTATTTTGCCTCGAAGCCTGCACGTTACTACAGAGAAAGTGAAGTGTCAGTGCTTTTCTGAACTTTTAATTGAAGCTCATTTGAAAATTGCTTGTCAACCATGTAATGCACTATGGGAATAGAAATTTGAAGGAAGAAATGTGTGTGAGTGCTCACGTGTGTGTGTGTGTGTGTGTGCGAGCGCGCGTGTGCGCGTGCGCGTGTGCACGTGCGCGCCTGTGCATTCTGTCTACACTCAAAGGCCATTTTTCCTTGCTAACTGTTCTTCAGTTCTGTTAGGCCAGGTACGTTCTGAACCTTTCATGGGGCATCATGGCACTTTGGGCATTTCTGCCAGGAGATCCAGAATATTTCTTGTTTGTTTGTGGTGGTTTGGGCCATGGGTGGTTAACCCAGGTGCTTGTTAGCAGTGAGCCACATGGATTCTTTTTGTTCTACCCAGGTAGAAATCATGAGTGTAGATGAGCTCTTTCATTGGCAGCAGTCCCAGGTCCCTGAGTGCTCTACAACCTAGGGCTGGATTCAGAGACCCAGTGGGTTACAGCTCCAAGCCCTGAGAGCTAGGGGCCTGTTGCTTTTAAACACCAGTGGCTGGAGACTCAGGTCCTCAGTGCTGAGCTCTCAGTGCGCATGCTGGAGGCTCATTGCTCCAGTGAAAGACTGCAAACAGCTTGGCTCTTGGCATCTTTTGTAAATCTTCGCTTCTTGCAGGGAATGGACAGCAGCATCAGGCAGCATCAACTGATGTCCTAACTTCTCAAGTTGCAAGTCACAAGCATTAGAGTTGTCCACAGTGAGCAAGAGTGGTCTTGTAGGGGTCTATGGTATTCACAATGCCTTTCACCTTCCCAGAGACCACAGTGCCACCTAGCCATTTTTAACATGCAAATGAAAACTGGGAACTATTGGTGTTCTGTCCAGCATCTGTCATGGACTAGATTCCAGGATAAAGGTTTCATTCTAAGATTTCTCTCTGTAGATGGACTTGCCACCAGTGCCATCATTATTGTGTGTGAAGCCACCTCCCTGTCATGGGAATCATGGAATACTTCTGTGAAAAGAGGAACTATTTATACCCAGATCCTTTCCTTTCAGTGCTCAGAGCATCAAAGTTTTGTGTTGCCTTTGGAACTTTGTGTGCAAACAGCCAGGGGTTCACTATCAGCCACGGTGAAGAGCACGGTGGCAACTGGAGAGAGGTGGCACACGCCTTTGACCCCAGCCTCGAGGAGGCAGAGGAAGGTGAGCTCAAGGCCAGCCTGGTCTACAGAGCCGGGATAGCCGGGGCACACAGAAAGAAAAGAAAGAAAGAAAGAAAGAACACAGTGGGGTTGACTATGGCTGCCAACAAGAGGTTACGGGGACTGCAGTGTCTGCAATGCCTAGCATGTGAAATTTTTCTTTGTGTGTCAGTTAAAAAATAAAGAGCCTAGCCAGATGGCTCAGTGGGTAAAGGCCTCATAAGAGACTTGAGTTTAGTACCCAGAACACATAAAGACGGGAAGGTGGAACAGACTCTGGCCTCCACATGTGCCCTGAGGCATTTGCCCCCTGTGTATCGCATGCTGTCCTCAAACTCAAAGACACCCTCCTGCTTGTCTCCCGAGTGTTGAGATGAAGATTGTGTAGAACTACAGAAGTCATTTTGTTTACGTGACAAGGAGCTGCTGTGGCTCTAAGGCCAGCTCTGAAGTAGTGTCGGGATGTTTGCTGCTGGACATATGACCTGGATGAGGTGACATGTCCTCCTCAGTGGTCACTTTTGTGCTTGGGAAGGCCATGCTGAAGGACTTCCTACCCTGAGCTGTGGAAGAACTGTCAGCTCTGTCCTTTGTTTTGGAGGCTTTTTCCAAAGACACTACTGTAATAGGTGAGGCTCTATCACCACCTTCCTGAAAAGTTCAAACCCTCCTGTCAGCAAGGATCTCAGACAGTGAGATCCAAAGACAGGCAAGGCCTGAGGGATAATCCAGAGCTGAGGAGGTGGTGATCACCTCAGATTGTACTCAAGAAGGCAGGTTGTAAGTCTGAACAAGGCATGTGTGAGCTGCTCTGTGGGAACAGCATTGGCCACCCTGAAGAGGGCCAGCAGCTAGTCTTCAGTGTCTCACATACCCTGTCCTGTTTGTGTTGAAGTGTTCCTGAAAAATATTGCTACTGAGGTTTGTTGTTTGTTTGAAGACAGATAACCAATCTGGATCTCTCTAGATTTGGGGCAGGGGAGACCTGAGTCTGACTCTAGCATCCAGATACAAAATTGAATGCAGTAACGTGGGTTTACATTAGAGTCCTAGCTCTGGGTAGGTAGAGACCGGTAGGTCTCTGGGGCTTGCTGGCCAGCCATCCTAGCCTAATTGTTGAGCCGTAGGTCGAGGGAAGGCAATTGTTCTGAGCACCAACACCTGTGGTTATCCTTTGGCCTCTAAATGCATGTGCACACACACATCCATCTGGGCACATAAGCACACGTTCCCGTGCACCCATGCACTTGAGCACACATACTTATGCACTCACATGCCTCCTACATCCCCATGAGTACACACATCTCCAGATGATTTTGAGACACTGAATTTTTCTAAAAAAATTTACTGATTAGGGAAGATGGATTTCTTTTTTTCTTCCAAAGCCAGGGTCTTGTTATGTAGCCTTGGCATTGGCTTAGCAATCTTCTTCCTACCTCAGCCTCTGGGTGCTGGGATTGCAAGTGTGGACCATCATAGCTGTCAGGAAACTTCTTTATGACTTATTTTTGTGGATCCTTCTGGAATATTTGGCTCTTATGCTTGGTTGTCCTTGCTAGCCGTGCTTGCAAGTGAAGCATGGCTGTATTCAGATGTGGCACTGAGGTGTGGATGAAATACAGCCTTTCAATTTGTGTACTACAAGGTCACTTTGAGATTAGCTTTGGGACTAGCTCTTAGACTGGTGAGCATGTTGAGAAGAAACACAGAGGAATGAGCAGGCTGTGGAAGTGCCTTGGTGATCAAGTGTCCCATTTTGACTGAGGGAGCCATGCTTGTTCAGTTCTGGGCCACAGACCTGATCCTGTGCCGTGGTTTGCCATGTTTGGTTTAGTGGTCTCTAATCCCCAAAGGGTGTTCATGTGTGTTACCAGCTTCATCTCTAGGACTTTGAAGGAAATTGACCTGTTGCCGCTTTCTCTTTCCTGTTTACAGGCCTTCCACCTTTGGTCTATACTGTGGTTGTGCCTCACTTGGGATTCCCTTTGATTAACTCAGGTGTGGAGTGGTGTTCTGACAATGTTTTACTGAGATTCACTAAGCCAGTGGTTTTATGTCGGTGGCAAAATCCACTCCTAGGAGGCTATACATGAAAGGACTGGCTTCTCAGGCCTTAGGAAAAATCCTAGAAGTTACAGCACCTGGAGAGCCAGTGAATATCGACTCCCCATGTCCTGAAGGTGTGAATTTAGAACCTGATTCCTGACCCATGTTGGGAGGGGAAGGGACCGAGTCAACTAGGGAAGTTCCGTCACACAGAGGAAGCTTCACCAGGAACTGCATCTCCCTGCCTGGATTCCCCATTTGGTTTCTCATGGACCCAGTTTGATGATGTCACCCTATCTGCTATTTGATTTTTATTCTTGGAAGCTTTACCCAAGGAGACACACTGATCTCTCTATGGGGAACTCCCCGATGGCTGCCTGTGAGGCTACTAGGGTTGATTTCTATTGGATGTTTTGAGCACCTGATTTGATGTTCCACTGTCCTCTTTCTTCCCTCCCCCCTTCCTTTCGCCCTCTCCTTCTCTTTGGCCTTGGCTTGCTAAATTCACTTGGTCAAAACCAAAAGTATGGTAGGTCATTTTCAAGATGCATCCTGTAGAACAGCGTGCCGGCTGAAACCTCGCTGCACTCTAGTGTATTCTTGGCTGACCTTTGATGCTAATTGTCTCCTAAAAGTATCTGTCCTGCCATGATATGCAAGCCCCCTTTCTTGCAGTTTTTGGGTACTGGGACCTTGGAGTGCCGTTCTAAGTTCTGTTGGCCCAACCAGGATGCTGCTATGGAAGCAGCCTCCTTGGCCACCTGAGATCCATATTGTTTTTGTGAATGTGTACCATGTATGACATACCACTGGATTAAGATGGGGAGAGGGAAACACACGTCTTGGGTGAATGACAGACTCTAAGGATAGTGTTGCTAATTCTAATTTATTAGCAGTTCTAAAACCGTGGGTGAGCATTGTATCAGGAAAAGTAATCTGAGTAACCTTGGAACCAATCCCTGCTTTGATGGGTGCTTATGAAAGACAGTTTTGCTTAAGTGGGTCACAGGGCCAACATTTTCAGGCGATAGCCCCACTTCTAAAGGCATAACATATACTAATCTAGGCTTCAGCCAAACAAACTATTTGCTGTGTCTTCCTAGTAGTAAAAATTGTATGTTCATACATGGGCAATTGTGAAGAAAGCCTTTGGTTACTGTGGTGAAATTATTTTTTTTAATCCCTTTTTCGAAGTAACATAGTTAGAGTTGGAAATTTGACAGCAGATTTCATGAAGGGCCAGGTACAAAGAAGAAAAAGGGGCTCATCCACGTCTTCCTTCCAAACAGCGGCTTCTGTGATCTTGTGCTTTCAGGTGTGTGTGTGTGTGTGTGTGTGTGTGTGTGTGTGTGTGTTAATGTGTGTGTATTAAAAAGGACAGTCTTTAGTAGGTTTAAATAATTATAATCTCTAGAATAAACTGAGTTACATTTTTTTAAAAAACCTATTTTGTATATAGTTCTTTATTTTGATCCTTAGAAAACAAATATCTTAAGATTTCTTATGTTGGAAGTACACTCAGTCAGAAGTCTCCTGGGTGCTGTGCCTTGGTGTCCCTTTGAGGTAGCACTGAGCTTGCCCCTGGCTAACTTTGATGTTGTAAATCTCCCTTTTGCCTTTTGATTCTAGTAGACTGTTTTACAGCAGTGGAAGTAGCTTTAAAATCAGTGTAATATGAACAGAATTAAAAAAAAACACATTTAAAATTGTTAGGATTCTGACTCAGAGTAGCAAACCACACTTGTAAAGCTCTTGCCTTTGTTTCTAATTCCCACTGAAGGAATGGAAGAATATGAAAACCCTCACTGCTGCTAGGGAACAAACTCAGTTTGATGGGTTTCTTTCTGGCCTTGTTGCTTGCCTCTTTTCTGCTGTCTTTTGATGGAGTTAGGGGCATACTGGTTTCTTCTTCCTCCTTCCTTCTCCTCTCTTTGCTGTGTGTTCTACTTTCTGACTTTCTTTATAAATTATGCACCTGTGTAGCCTCATCTCTGCTCAGGAATTCCTGATGTTCCGAATTCTAATGAGGACTCTTGGGAGTGGGTGACTCTGTCCTCAGACAAGTGGGTGACAGTGTTCTGTGACATCAGTGTTGCCCCTCAGGCTGGCTTTCTGCCTTGCTTCCATATACTCAGCTTTTTATGCATGAATACCATTCATCGTAGGCCTAGACCACACAGGTCAGGTAGCTTTGTTTATGCCTTGCTTCTTATCTGCACAGCCGTCATCTAGATGTTAGGCATGGCAACCCGTGAAGTTTCATTCAAACGTGGCAGAGCTGCTAGATTAGCAATGCCTTCCAAACAATAGGTGGCTCTGTCAATCAGCTAAAAAGGAAGAGATTGACAAAACCTTTGTAGTATTGTCTGAATCCTTTGAATGGCAACAAAGTATGCTCCAGTCACCATGGAGGTGCTCACTGTACACAGACAGGACTTTGTTTGGGGGCAAGTCTGCTGAAGTCTTTTACTGTGATTCACCGTGTGACCATTAGTGCTCTCAGAGCATGTTCACGTGCTCTTGCTGTGTCATAAGATATGGTGCAGGGACAAAGTTTCTGATATTTGAAAAATTCTGAACTTCAGAACATATCCAGCACCTCCCATTTCCACAGCTAGAATCTAAAGTTTCCTCAGAGCTTTTGATTGTGATCCAATCCCAAGGGCACCTCCAGGATGGCTGGCCCAGAGAGACAGGTCCTGAGGCAGCACTTTAGAACCTGGGCACCAAAAGCTTGCTGACCTTGCTCTCACTGTTCTGGACACGTTAAGCTGATGGATGAGATGAGCTACTGAACACCATTCAGTTTCCCTCCTTCTCTCTTTTTGATTTTGAGAGTGGGGGACGACAAGGTCTCTCTCTGTAGTCTTGGCTGTCTTGGAACTCACTCTGTAGACCAGGGTGCCCTTGAACTTACCGAGATCCTCCTGTCTTTGCCTCCTGAGTGCTGGGATTAAAGCCATGCACTTACCACACCTGATTTATACAGTTTCTTGAATGGTATTTTTTGTCTTTTTTGAGATAGAGTTTTATGTAGTCTAAGCTGTTCTGGAATTCACTACATAGTCTAGGCTGGACTTGAACTTACAGCTAGCCTCCTGCCCTAGCATCTCAAGTGCTGAGATTGCAGGCTTGAATCATTTCCCCTGAATTTCAAATCGACATTCCTTTCAAATTCAAAATTAACCTCTGGAGAAATAATTGTGCCATCTTTCATTATATTCTTTCCAGAAGAAGTGTTTTAATGTCCACAATGGTTATTTTATGTAATATTTTGCAGTTTTTGGTACATTAAACTTGATAGCCCTTATTAAAACATTTCTATAATTGTATTACTAAAAGTCATTAATCTAGATTTTTTTAGGATAAGGTTGCCAAATAAATGAAATAAAATACCAAAAAGACGTTTTAAGGTACAGTTAAACATAAGAGTCTATACAGTTTATGCCAACATGGTTAAAATTTGTAGACTAGATTGGCTTAAGAATATTTTGTAATAATCTGTTTTTCTGTTTCCAAATCAGGAGCTAGGCATTAGACTAAAGTCCATTTCTTTAGTTTTTGTGTTAGTGTATTTGAGGTTTTCTTTTTTTTTAATTAAAAGCATAATTCGGGGTGTTGGTTAGGTACGCATCATATAAGCAGATTTTCTGGCTACTAGTTCCTTGTGCCTCTGTTCACACGTTCTACCCAGGCCAAGTCCTGCTGCTGCTCATTTCTAGGACAGGAGAGGAGAGACCGAGTTTTGAGTGACATTCAGGGAGACCAAGAGGTGTGCCGTTGACAAGTCTGCAGGGTGTGTTCCAGGACTGAAGAGGAAATATTGTGTCTTTATAAATGTTTTTGTCTGAGGGACTCACACATAAGACTATGTGTGTAGAGGCTAGAAATGAATATTGACAGAGAATTCCTCAATATGGCTATCCGAGATGCCAGTAAACTCTAGGGCCTAGGAATCCTCCTGCCTCGGCCTTCCCAGGACGAGGGTTATAGGCACGAACCACTAGCCTGGCTGTTATGTGTTGCTGGGGATATGAACTTAGGTCCTTGTGCTTGTCCAGTAAATACTTCACTGACTGAGCTCTTGAGGTTTTTTCTGTTCTTTTTATAATTAACTCAAAACATATTTACTAAGAACTACAATAAATAAATAAGTCAGATTGAATGCTGCAAGCCCCCAGTGGCTGCCAGCAGCTTAGGACAGCACCGAGCCCTTGCATGGACTGCTTTCTTACTTGCGAGTACCTGTCATGGATGCCTTTGTAAAGGAGGTACAGGAAGTGTAACGACAGTACAGGAACAGAGCAGCGGAGCAGTCCTGTCGTGAACGTCTGTAAAGGTGCCTCTCCTCCGCAGTACCCACCTCCTTCCTGTGTGTGAATGTGTGTGTGTGTGTGTGTGTGTGTGTGTGTGTGCCATGCCACAAGTGTAGAGGTTAGCACTGGACAGAGGTGATTCTCTTCTTTCAGCATTGTGGGCCCTGGGGAGCAAACTCAGGTCCCTGGGCTTGGCAAGCACCCTGGCTAGTTGAGTCACCTCACCAGCTCTCAATTTGGAAGGGAGGGCTACTCTTTGGCTTCTCTTTGTCTTGTCTGATTGGCAGTTTGCTCTTCCTGTGCTTTGGAACCATTACTAAGTGGACAAGCATTGCTTGAACACAGGCATGCATCATCACAGCAGGACCAGGCAGAGGTCTTAATGGGGACTGTGAACCCCAAGCACAGGATGCAGTAGTTGTAGATAGAGTGCAGTTAGAACTTGTGGGCTGTTTAGATCTGGAATTTTCATGTATTGTTCTCTGACTGCCGGTGGTTTTGAGTAAGGAACATTGAGACATGGAATCACTCTTTATATTAGAGGCCTGAACTGTATGGTTTGCTGTGTCTGTGGAGAGAGAAGGCTCAGATGACTGAGCAAAGCTACATTTCTTCAGGAAGCGACTGAGAGCTTGATCTAAGATCTTGTTCCAGAGTTTATGGAGATGTTGTGGGTTCTATGTTATACCAGTGGAAGAGACTTAAATCTCACTCAAGCAAGGTGACGTAGATGTTTGCATGAAACCTCTCATTTAGACAGTCCTCAGGCTGAGTATGCAAAAAATTGACCAGCTCTGTGGTCACTTACAGATTGGGAAGCTAACTAGAAAATGCAGGGTTTTTTTTTTTTTTATCTGATTGATTTTCACCTTTCCCTCTGACAATGGGTAAAGAGCTTGTTTTCAGGTTCACAGCAAGATGATTCTGGACAGTTCTGTGGAAGATGCTTTTGGAGGTGAGCGTGTAGGGAGAGAAGAAGGGTAGAAACATCCTTTTCCCATAGACCTTTAAATTCTGTGCTGAACAGCAGACACTTTTCTAGAAATGCATGGCTGTCTCTGGAAGAGGCCACCACTGTCTTTTTGTGCTGCTTTAAGAAGATCATTTGAGAAGTTTTGCACAACACAGTACGACTTGATAGGGACAGGAGGCCTAGTCTGTGAGAGAGGATGAGGCATAGGCAGTGTGATAGGGTGTTTGCACACTCACAGGAGAACCAGCAGGAAGCCCATGTAATTACAGATTTAGCAAAGTAACCCTCTCCCCAATACACACAGACACACATAGGAGCACATGGTCAGGTGAAGTTGTCAGGGGCAGTAAGTGTGTCCTCCAGGTGTTCATGAAGAATACAGGCGTGATCTAATGACATTTTGGGCCTTCCTGGGGAAGGAGACCCTAGTGTTCACTTTACATGTCACTGACAGAGGTCAAAGGAGACTTGGCCATATGGGGAGATATATGCTGTGTTCTGTCTATGAGAGGAACATATGTGAAGATGTTGTTTTTTGTTAAATTTGATTAGAATATTAGGGCAGTCCAGTAGGATTTAAAAAGTGACCAAGGAGCTGGAGAGATGGACAGGTCCTTAAAGCATTGGCTGTTTCAGAGGACTCAGGTTAGAGTCCCAGCACTTAATGGTGGCTAACGACTGCCTGTAACTCCAGGGTTTGGGGATCTAGTCCCTCTCTGCCTCCTTGGCCATTGTACACAGATAGTACAGTACATACATACATGCAGGTCCAACACCTGTACACATAAAAAGTAAGTTAATAAGTGATTTATTTGGAAAACAGGTGAGGATTAATTAGCTATGTAACATTATTTGAAGAAAACCTGGCCTTCAGTTATTGTGCAGGGTGCAACGGTTAATCTTCACAGTCAACTTAAATGGATTCAGAATCACTGTGGAAACGCACCTCTGTGGGCTGTGTCTGTGAGGATGTTTCCTAGCATGCTTAACTGAGGAGTGAGGACACATCCTTTGTGGGCAGCACAGTTCCCTGGACTGGCTTCTTAGACTGTATAAAGAGAGAGGAAGCTGGATGCTGGAGTTTGTTTCTCTTTGCATTTTGATGGGTGCAGTGTGACCAGCTGCTTCATGCTTCTGCTGGCAGGGTGCCTGCACCTCCAAACTGTGAGCCAGAACAAACCTCCCTTAAACGGACTGTGGCAGCTGTTTTGTCACAGCAGTAAGCAAATGACTGACCTACAGGGTGAAGATAAGGTCCATGAGCTTGGCCCCCGGGGAATGTGCTGTGCTGGTCACTGGGTCATTTACCTCCTAGTAGACTTTGCTACTCAAGGGTCCTGGATGTGTGAGGTCAAGAAGATTATTGGATGGAATTGGAACACCTGACTAGTTTTCTAGTTTTCTCATCTAGTATCATTTGTCAAAATAATATGATAAACTAACAGGTTAAATGTGGGACAGAAGTTTGATGCTAGGATGAACTATGCTCATCACTCACCTGGTCTGTGTCTGTCTGCATAGCAGGGAGGAGCTGAGACCCAAGAACACAGTTAAGAGAGTAGATGAGACTACTCATGGTGTGTTCCCAGCAGAAATTGGGATGCCCCAGGTAGAGGGGCTTGGAGGTGGAGGATGTCAGGTGACAGAGTGTGGCTATGCCCCTTGAAGAGCTGAGCTTTGACTTAAAAGCACAGGCAGCCGCCACATGAGATGCACGGCTCTGATGTACAGCCTGCATCCAGGCAGGCTGACCCATGTGTTCTTATGCATACATGCAGGGGTGATGGAGCCCAGTGACAGCTGGTGGTTTAGAGTGCACGTCCTAGCAGACATCTTAACTAGGATGCATAGTGGGTTGGGATCTGTTGATTGTAGGGTACTGGTGCCGTTAGGGTGGTAGAGGATAAGGAGGGCTCTGTTTGAATGCGTCTCCCTCCCACCCAACGTATTTTTCCAAGACAGGGTCTCACTTTGTAGCCCAGACTCAAATTCTCAGCCCTACTGTAGTGGTGGGATTGCAGGTATGTGCCATACTGTGCTTGGGTCAAGATCTTTATCTCAGGCTTCCCGAGGTGTCCTCAGCACCCATGAACAGTGATTGCACACTGTCTGTGAGGGGATGAAGAGTACAGGCTAAGATTTGCTGGCTGGGTGGGGCTGCTTCTTAGAGTTGGATCAGTGGAAAAGTAAGGTGGAGGAGGTAATTGCTCTTTCAGAAAGCAGAACATACCAGGTGTGGTGGTGTATGACTTTAATTCCAGCACTCAGAGTCAGAGTCAGGTCTATCTCTGTGAGTTCTAGGACAGCCAGGACTACACAGGGTGATCCTGTCTCAAAAAAAAACCAGACAAATAGAACGCTGAAGGTACCGAGACAACTATCACAAGTGGAGGGAGAGAAACATAGTGAAATGGTGTGACATGGACAATATGAGAAGTAGTTAAAAAGACAAACCAGTGAACAAGGGGTAGCGTGAATCTGAGTGAACACAGTATGTATGTTCCACAGAGTAGTCAGCCACATTAATAAGAACTAAGTCTCTTGCCCTTCACAGTTGTTAAGTGGATGAGAACCGTGTGTTGAGCACTTCAAGGTAAATTGTCTTCTGATCAGTTGATTTTCCTTCTGGAGATTCTTTATAAGGAAGCTCCTGTGTGTGTTGCTTTTAACCCTCTGCCCTGTCCTCAGAGATGGGCTAACCTGGGGTACAGGAGCAGTACTGCGATAGTGACTGGGTAGGGCAGCTCAGGAGGAGTCAAGTGTTCTGAGTCTGTGTTGAAATACTGTTCTGTTGTGCTTCCAGATGAAGACAGTTAGTGTGGCCTTGGTCCTGTGCCTGAATGTGGGTGTGGATCCTCCAGATGTGGTGAAGACCACACCCTGTGCTCGATTGGAATGCTGGATCGGTAAGTGCCAGCCCCTCTCACGGGCACCTGTCATGTAAACTGTTCTAGCTGCGTTAATTTTTATTTTGTAGTAGAGAACATTTTCAAGGAAAATGAATGAAATAACAACTATTGATTTCTGTATTTTTTTCCTTTAAAATATGTTAGTTTATGACTTGTGCCTATACGTGGTGTATAACGGTAGCTTTGAACACTTGAAAAGTTGAGTGACTCATTTGTATATAAATCATACTTATAGAAAAGGTAAATGGAGCCATCTTAAGCAAAACTTACGGTCTATGTTATGGATGACAGTAGCTGCAGTCATGCTTGCAGTGTACTGAGGACGGCTTAGAGCGGTTCCCAGGTAGTTAGGCTGATTAATCCCCACTGAAGCCTCACAGCCGTGCACATGTGGAGGTCAGAGTGTGACTTGTGAGAGTCAGTTCTCTCCTTTCACCCTCGTGTCCTTGTCAGGCTGGGTGGCAACTGTGTCTGCTTACCTGCTGAGCCATCTTACTAGCCCCTGCCTGGTTTTTGAAACCCAGAAAAACGAGCAACTTGCCCTAAGCAGTGCTGTGAGTACATGGTGGAGTTGGGAACCTACATCAAGTAAGGAGACTGTCATTTTAAACAATGCTCTTCTTTAGTTCCAGCATTTGTGAGGCAGAGGTAGGTGGATCTCTGTCAGTTTGAGGTCAGTCTGGGCTCTATAGTTAAGTTCTAGGTCAGTCATGTACATTGTCTTTAATAAACAGGGAGCGGTGGGCAATGAATCGTGTGAGATAAAATTCCTGTGTGGGCATTTCCTAGGTACACACAGCACTGTCACCACAGTCTCCTCTAGGAACAGCTGCAGCTGTGTGTCCCCTTCCCCAAGCCCCTTCCACTCTTGGTCTCTATAAGGGTTTTTGTTTTAAGACAGGTATTTTTATGTAGTCTGGACTTAATCCCCTGCCTCCATCTTCTGAGTGTTGGCTCACAGGTGGGCACCACCACAACTGGCTAATCCTTTCAGGACATCTGCTTTTCCTAAATTGAGAACTTTGTGTTTGGATTTTACTGAGATGTGGGCCTGGTCTGGGTTCTTGTGATGTGGTAACATGAGCTAAAGAAAAGCAGTGTGAACACTGGCTTCAGCTGATGCTTGGTATTCATTATTCCACACTGTATTTTGAAATAAAGCTTTCCCAAGTTGCAAGCAGAGCAGCGAGCACTTTTCTGATTCAGTGAGTTGCTTGGGAACCCTACAGTGTTAGGGCCACCACAGAGAGTCTCTTCAGAGATGAGATCACAGCTTGCTCTTGAGAGGAGGAACCAGGAGATTGCCCGTCCTCTGCAGGGCATCTGCCTTGAGCATGGCTCCAGAAGGCAATTCCTCAACATATGGAGGTTTCAGCCCTGCTCTGAGTGTCCTGGGAGCCTGGTGGGGGATTGCAGAAGCTAGCCGCTGTGCTCTGCAGTGCTCAGTAAGCCCTGTTAGGTGGTGTAGGTGTCATTACCCTGTCCATCCTTTGTTGTGGTGTTTGGCCCTGAGCTGACCCTTGCTTGTTAGCACATGGGCAGTCTTTGTGTGCTCTGTTCTCAAGAAAAGGTGCTTGAGGACCACTGAGTCCAGTGTTGCCAGCCAGTGTGTTGAGGTTTATGCACGGCCAGTCAGCTGGGGGAGGTTAGTTTACATGAGGCAAGGTTCTTCTCAAGTCTTCAGAGTGGGGGTGACCCACTGAAAGCTGGAAAGGCATGTCTTGGTGGAGAAGGCTGTGTAGATGGGGGACTTGAGTGACCATGTGCTTGTCATGAACAGTCATTAGAAGGAGGGAGCAAAATTAGGATTCTGGAAGTGTGGAGAGAAAGGGGAGAGTGAGAACAGAGAAGTCAGGTTACAGTAGTCAGACGAACAAGGGTTGGCCAAGAGGCTGTCCAGGTTGTGAGGCATCTTGGTTAGTATGATGGTTTGTATGTGCTCGGTCAGGGAGTGGCATCATTAGAGGGTGTGGCCCTGTTGGAGTGGGTGTGGCCCTGTTGGAGTAGGTGTGTCACTGTGGGTTTGGGCTTAAGACCCTCATCCTAGCTGCCTGGAAGCCAGTTTTCTGCTAGCAGCCTTCAGATGAGGGTGTAGAACTCTTAGCTCCTTCTACACCATGTCTGTCTGGATGCTGCCATGTTTTTACCTTGATGATAATGGACTGAACCTCTGAACCTGTAAGGCAGCCCCAATTAAATGTTGTCCTTTATAAGACTTGCCTTGGCCATGGTGTCTGTTCACAGCAGTAAAACCCTAACTAATACAGAAGTTGGTACTAGCATAGTGGGGGTGACAACCTGACCATGTTTTGAGGAGGACTGAGGAAGGACTTTGGAACATTGGGCTAGAAGAGCCTTTGGGTATTAAGAGATCTGTGGGATAGTCTGTAGGAGCTTGGAAGATAATGTTGAGAACAGTGCAAACAATGGAGGCCTGGCTTGTGAAATTTCAGAGGGAAGATTAAAGACTCTTATCAGGTCCATTGCTATTTTGATTGTGAAGATTCTGTGGTTTTGGTTAGCTGGGGCTGAAGAATCAGCTGTGATTAACAAGATACCAGAACTACTAAAGCGAAACCTTTGCATTACTGGAATGATTGATGCTGGTTAGCTAAAGCTAAGAAATCAGCAGTGATTAAGAAGAGACCAGCATCATTGAGGGAGGTAAAATCTTCTGGGAAGTGTTTTTTTTTGAGAGCACAAAGAAGCTATATTACAGAGATGGCCAGGGTTGTACCTCATGCTGCAGCTGGACTTGGTAATGTGTAAGAGTCACCCAGGTGGTACTGGTTTTGAAGGCATGAAGGGGTCATGGAGAACAGCCGAGGCTCTGCACTGTGAGAGGCCAGGAGAGACCATTGGTGAAGGTGCAGCCTCAGTTGCAATTGATGGCCCAGGACTGAAGGGGTCATGCAAAGGAGTTGAGACTTAGCACCATGAAGAGAGCCTATGAGAGGCTTTTGGTGAAGCCTAGTTGCAGTGGAAGACAGCAGTGTTTTGGAGATGCCAGTGCCATGAGATGACCACCAAGAACAGCAGCAGCAGTGGAGTACAGGCAGCTGGAGCCTAGAAGACAAGGTGTGTGCTACAAAGGGCAGAGCTGGAGAAGTGACCCAAGCCCTTGGAGGAGCCCAGAAGATTGATTGTGAGTGGATCCCACATATTGGACAGAGTTTGATTTTGCTTTTGATTGTGATTGTGCTCTGATATTTTTCCCTCTTGAAGTAAGAAAATATTTTAGTGGAGCCCACAGTTAAGAGACTTTGAACTGTAAAGAGACTTTGAATTTCAAAAGAGATTGGATATTTTAAAGAGATTGAAATTTTGATATGTAAGGATTTGTAAAGACGGGGACTTTTAAAGTTATTTAGATCTTGGGGATGATTAAGAAAGTAAGGATTGAGGTTAAATAGTGATATGTTTGTGTGTCAAGTTGACAAGGGGTCAATTGTACTGGCTGGTTTTATGTGTCAACTTGACAAAAGCTGGAGTTATCACAGAGAAAGGATCCTCCCTTGAGGAAATGCCTCCATGAGATCCAGCTGAAAGGCATTTTCTCAATTAGTGATCCAGGGTGGGTGGTACCATCCCCGGGCTGGTAGTCTTGGGTTATATAAGAAAGCAGGCTGAACAAGCCAGGGGAAGCAAGCCAGTAAGTAACATTCCTCCATGGCCTCTGCATCAGCTCCTGCTTCCTGCCCTGTGTGAGTTCCAGATCTGACTTCTTTCTTTGGTGATGAACAGCAATGTGGAAATGTAAGCTGAATAAACCCCTTTCTCCCCAACTTGCTTCTTGGTCATGATGTTTGTGCAGAAATACAAACCCTGACTAAGACAGCTAGTGAGGGGTGCGAGGTGGAGGGGTGCTAGTGACAGCACCAGGCTTGGTTTGCAGTATCCGAGCAGGTCATCCCTAGGACTAGTTGCCATCCAGTGACTTTCATGTATGTGACTATGTAGAAGGCTACAGACTTGTGTTATATGTCTGGTTTCAGCATTTTGTGCTGTCACCTGAAGTCAAAGAACCAAGATTTCATCAAGATTCGAGCTTGATTCACCCAACCTCGATCTGCCTGCTCAGCTGCTTTGAGTCTCTGTCTTCCTGAGAGGAGCTGATGGTGCCATCTATCTCATAACTCAAGGGATTGACTAGGACCCTGCGATCAGCTCCATGCAGAGACCTTGACAGGGGCTTTTTATTATCATGTTTCAACTCTGACCCCAGCATCCCGAAACTTCTACTTTGTGCTGCTATAACAAAATACAGGAGACTAGGTAATTAGTAAATACCAGAAATGTATGGTTCCCAGTTCTGTAGACTGTAAAACTCAAGGTCCACATGGTGGCAGATTGTGTGTCTGGTTTCTGCTTCTGAGATGTTGCCTTGAACATCCTCAGTTGGTAGGACGGGGTAAAGGGGCTAGCTAGTTGCTTCCAGCCCCCACGCCTCACCCCTTAATTAAAAAAGTTCTCCCCTCCCAGACAAGGTTTCTTGGTGTAGTCCCGTTGTCCTGGAACTCAGAGAGATCTGCCTGCTTCTGCCTCCCGTGCTGATATTAAAGGCATGTGCCACCACCACCCAACTTGCAGCCCTTTTTATAAAGTCTCTATTCCTTGTCCCAGGCACCTGTGACTTAGTCCCTTCCTGCTATCCCTCCTGGCACTGTCATGCTTGGGGTTTATGTTCCAAGATAGGAATTTTGGGGGGACATATTTATATCACAATATCAACTGGTACTCTCCCTTCTACAGTACCCCCTGCCTTTCCCTCCCGCCCCTCAACACAGCAGGGGGCCAAGGGCCACTTGTGCCCACCTGTGTGGCTGAAGGAGGGGTGCAGCAAATGTGTCTCTGAGTTGTTTTGAGCTTGCTGGCCTCTGGGATGGCAGTGTGCTCAGGGTTGAAGTCTAGCAGATGTCAGATGGAGAATGCACAGTGTTCTTATTGCATCTAACACATCAGACTGTTAGCATGTCAGAGTTGTTGAAGCATCACCCAGAGCTTTGTTGGAAGCTGTGTGACTGTGGCCTTGTGGGAAGGGGAGCTGCAGCTACCTGTGCTGGGATGAGACCACTCAGGTTGCAGGGACAGGCTCAGGAGCCTAAAGAGTACAGGGCCCTTGTGTGCCATTTCTTGTGTTTGCACCACCTGAGCACAAGCCAGAGAGGACCCCAGACTGCCCGGAGAACGTGCCAGTCAGCGCCTCTGAGGAAGTAAGAAGGCGCACAAGCCCTTGTCACCTCCTGTCACCTGTCCCAGATGGTGGGACAGGAACTGTGAATGTCATGGAGTAAAAGCATTGTTTGCTAGTCCCCAGGTATTTTAAGCTCTGGGGGAGCCCTTGCTTTATCTACCTTTATCCCCATTCCTCTGCTTTAAAAATGCTGTTTTGCCTTCTGGAAACAGAGACTCCTGTCTCTTTTCAGAAAACCAGGGAGAGGCTGTTTGGTTTTATGGCTGACATTAAATGCTACAGCAGTAATACTATAAACAGTCCACTAAATGGGGTGCCCCGTGCTTGTTGGGGACTGCCTGCCTGACAGCACTGACAGCAGAGTGCAGAGCCGGCTGGTCAGCAGAGCAATTGAGATGGGGTGTCTCTGTGTTCTAGCTGGTAGTAGTTTGGCTGTCAGAAGCATGGAGATTCTGGTACCCCAAAGAATGATTTGGGACACACTTGGCCCCTGTTGCCCAGAAGCTCTTCAGATGAACCAAAGACAGTGAGTGCATTTGCTCTTGGCCTGGCTTTGATTGCAGAGCTGGGGAGATGAGACTGGAACTCCAGGTCAGGGCCAGGAAGAGGTCACCTTGAGTGGCCTGGGCCTTGGAGAATGCTCTGGTGAAGGTCAGATGTGCATGGCTGCACAGCAAAGCAGTGGCCTTGGGCTGGCTGAGCTTGGAGCTCCAGGCAGGCAGTGGGTTAGCTGTGGCCAGTGACTCTTTGGGCAGTGGCCTAACTCTAGAAGCTGTTGGAGCCTCTGCTTTTTGGGCTCTTGGTTTAGAACGCAGTATTCTCTGTTCTGTTGTGCTGCTGGCTTAAGGTGGTGTCCCTGTTTCCCTTTGAGGGAGGCTAGCATAAGCTCATGGTTTCCTCCTCATTCACTCCTTTCCAGTAGACAGAAACCACAAGGCTGTCTTTTAAGTCAGGGATTCCAGCCTTTCCTTTACCCCCAACCCAAACAGGTTGTAAGGATTGTAGCTCCTGGTTCTCACTGTGGTAGTAGACAGCACGGGGTGTAACTTGTTCTGTAGGCACGTGGGATATGAGGCCACCGGGGAAGACAAGGCCAACTATGGATGGCAGCTTTTGCCCTAAGATCTATCCCATTCCAGGGCTGAAGTTCCCACCACTAGTCAGATCCTGGAGTGGATCTGCTCAGCTCTACAGAGCCTTGTGGCCAGGCTTTACTCTGAAGCTCAGTCAGGAGACAGGCCCCATGGTGTGTTTCCCACTAATTATAAAATGGAGGGATGACATTATGATTAATAAGATACAGTCATCAAGAGCCATCCCTAATTTCAAAGTAACCCTTTTGCTATTATGTATTTTCTCAATCAAAAATTAGCCATTCAAGGTTACACAACTAATTAATGGTGGAACTCTTGAAAGGCAGTCTCTGATTTACACTCCATGCAGCAGGCGGTGCTCAACTAATGAGTCAGTTAGTGAGTGTGAACGTCTGCTAGGACAAGGCACAGAGAACTGCAGCCCAGGGCTCCTCGTGCTGCTCTTCCTGGTCTCGTGTTTCACTGCAGCAACCTGCACGGGAGGACAGACCTGATCCAAGTGCATGGGCAGACTCCCCTGCAATCCCATGCTCGGGCGCCACATTCCCAGTGCCTGGGACAGCTCTTAGCAGCACATCTTCTTATTTGATTCTCATCTGAGTGGGAGAAGTCAAGTGGGCTCACTTGGCTTCTTTTCTCCTAATGGGTGACCCTGCTTTTCAGATCAGGATGAGATACAGGAGCCCATACAGGTGGAGAGTCTGTTGGAGCCTTCCTGGAGTGCTGTCAGGGATGACCGTGGTTCTTTGGAAGGAAAGGTGTGTGTGTGTGTGTGTGAGTGTGTGTGTGTGTGTGTGTGTGTGTGTAGGTGACAGTTGAGAGAGAGAGAGAGAGAGAGAGAGAGAGAGAGAGAGCGAGCGCTAGAGCTAATGGGCAGCACCGGCCATGCCTACGAGACCCTGGGCAGGGTCAGCAGACAGCTACCTGGGCAAGGGGTGCTTAGGCACATGCCTTCCACATGACGTTAGGTGTGCGGTTCAGAGGGCGAATGCTGAAAATCTGCAGAGAAACACTTAGAAGCCAAGAGTTGGCAGTGATGCCCACCTCCATCATTGCCTTGCCTGGTTCACGTGACACTGGTCAGCATACCCAGTGAATCTCTGCTGATGATGTCAGACAACCCTTTCTATTCTCCTTACTGTTTGTTCTCCTCCTTTCATGGCTCGTCTCCCACTCATTGGCATATTTTTCAGAGGAAATAAAATTAATTGACTGCAGGGATTTTTAGTAGATCAGAAGTGACAGCGACAGCTTCCAAAAAATCCAACCATCAAAACCACCAAAATCCAACTTGGTAAATTAATGAGTTTTATTGGAGTTATTTACAGGAGTTTGGGTGAGTGAGTTACAGACACAGAAAGGACTCAAAGAGCTGAGTGTGTCCTTCCCAGGTAGCTGGCTGGGCCTCTTCCAAGCTGCCCTGCTGACCACTTCTTTTCATCCTGCTTGACTAACCTCAGCCCTGACCCCCGTCTTTCCTCCCCCCTTCCCTCTTCTATGTGTAGCCCTGGCTGTCCTAGAACGCATTCTGTACAGCAAGCTGGCCTGCCCCTGCCTCTGGAGTGCTGGAATTAAAGGCTTGCACCACATGCCCAGCTATCTGTTTTATTAATAGCTCCTCTGAGAGTGACTGTCAGCAGCCTTTACTGTTTACTCTTGGGGAAGGAAGGGTCTTGTGAATCTGGTCAGTTTCAGGGACTTTGAAGCAATTTTGAGTTACATACCTCTGTCTTAAGAATTTTCCCTGGGATATGCCATGTTTCCCTGTCATGGAAACTGCTACACAACAGACTCACTTAGTTGGTTCCTTCCTCTGGATCAGTGGGGGCCCTGTGAGGCCAGTGGTGGAAGATGAGCAGCTGACAGGCTACCTCTGCTGCAGAGCCCCCAGTGGAGCAGTTTTCAACCTGTCAGCATGTGTCAAGAGCTTCTGGGGGTCACAGGTCAGATATTTACATTACGACTAGAAATGTAACACTAGTAAAAGTTCAGTTACAAAGTAGCAACAGAATTTTATGGTTGGGGGTCAACACAACATGAGGAACTGTATTAAGGGGTTGAAGCTTAGGAAGGTTGAGAAGCACCCCTGTCTCTGCTGTATACGGTGTGTACTGTGTGGTATATGGGGGGTCCGACTGCAGCCTTAGTGGGGAAGAAGGGATGGGCAGTTCAGGTGAGAAGGGTAACAGCGGTCCTTCCGTAGCGTTGACGCCCTCAGACCCCTGCCCTCCTGTGCACTGATAAAGAGGCCGGATGGACTTACCTTTCCGTAGAGGGAACCTTCTCTTCTCTTGACCACAGGTCACCACGTTTCGGTCATCACAGTTAGTGTGGGGGATGACTGCACTTCTTCCTATGTCTGTGGCTTACTGTGCCTACCACAGGGAGTATGGCCTCATGTTTGAAAGGTTTCTCCTTGTTAATGCCGAGGTGGCTTCTAATTGTAGTCTTCAGGGCCGTGGCTACGGCTCTGTTGGTTGAGTTCAGTGTACCAAGTCCTGGATTTGATTTCCAGCACCACATGAACTGAATGTGGCAACATGTGCTTGTCATCCCAGGAGAGCCAGAGGTTCAAGATTGTTACCAGCTTTCTAACAAGCTTTAGGACACTAGAGGTACACGAGACCCCATCTCTTAAAAGTGTTTTTGATATTTAGTAGTATAACTAGCCCCTCCCTCTTTGGCTCTTTTGGTTTAGTTCGTCATGGTCTATGGATGGGGGTCCTCAGGATTTGTTTTCAGATCCTAGGACCATCTTCCCACTGAGAAAAGAGAAATGAAGACTTAAGTCATATCTTGTGTTTTTGTCAAAACAGATTTCCCATAGGCCCCTCACACAGTTTCACTCAGCAGCATGGTACCAGGTCCTTCTGAGCTTGAATTAGAACATCTAGAAGATCCAGCACCTGTGCTGAGAAGTCCTCTGAGGGTGTGGACACTGGCTCATAGAGTTCCCTTCCATATACAGAATCTTACTAAATCTTGTGATTCATCTTATCTAAAATATTCAAAGGAACGCATATACAAATAGTGCTAAAAGCCCTGTTAAGAAAAAGTTGCCTTGTTCTTGGCAGAGGAGACCCCCCGTTTCACGTAATTATTGTAGGATCCATGTGTTGGGGGTCTGAGGTTACACACAGTGGCACTGGCAGCAAGTCTACGAGTGGAAGAATCTGCGGATCAGACCTTCACCCTGGAGAGCAATTGCCTGGGATCTTGTCTATGGCAAATGCTGGACCACACACACTGGATGCCAGGGTTTTATCTGCAAGATGGAGTGCATGAACATTGTGGAGGCTGTATAGTGCTTTGGGTGCAGGAGTGGCAAGGCCCATTGGACACTTGACTGGGCCGACTGCAGCTGACTCAAATGCATTTCACTGTGTGCATCTTAGCACACACCCTTCTGTTGCCAGAGAGCGTCCCTTCCTGTCTGCTTGCAGGATCCCTGACTTCTATGCTCGCAGTGCAACACCTTGGGGCCCATGTTTTTCTCATTCCCCACAAGTTAGCTGGGTTGGCTTTATCTCCTGCAGCTCCTACATCCATCCAAATCCCACTGCTTCATGGAGAACTCTCCCTCTCCTCCTCCCTTCGTCCTAGCCTGAGGAACTCTACGGGTCCTGCCCTGTCTCACTTTGCCCAGCCATTGGTCCCTAGCTAGCATCTTTACTGATTGATCAAAAACCAACTGAGGACAAGGACCTTTATTTTAGCACTTGGACATACAGATTCCTGATTGAATCAAAGCGTTAGAACCAATCTCCAACAACTGACCCTTTAGAAAACATTAGCAGTTTTAATATGGAATCCTGGTAGAAGCATAGCCAGGCCTGACAGTCTGAGCAGCAGCAGAACCAAAGAGCAGGGTAGATGGCAGGTGCCGCACGGTGGGGAGTGGTTGCCCTGCTGCCTTTTAGTGAACAAACGGGAACAGCCTTCTGGGTTGTTGAGCTAGTTCAGTATGCTGTCAGTTCTGCTTCTGGTTAAGCACAGAGAAAACAGAAACCTGAATGTGTGTCTTGACAAAGGTGATTTTGCAGTGTGGAAGAGAAGGCTCTATGCGAGAACTTTCCCGAAAGAGGACGTGCATGTTTACTGAACTTTCTCTTGTTGCTTCTGCAGATCCTCTGTCTATGGGTCCTCAGAAAGCCCTGGAAACCATTGGTGCAAATCTACAGAAGCAGTATGAGAACTGGCAGCCAAGGGTAAGCCTTCTCCATTTGCTCTTCCCTTTTCAGTCGTGGATTGTGTGGTTTGAACCTGAGAGAGAAGTTTGGCTTTGTCTCAGATCATCCAGCAAGAGCCTGCTCCTTGAGGCGTCTGTCACGTCACTGACAGCCTTTCCAGCACAGCCAGTGGGGCTTGCATGCTGCATCCAGTGGTCTGTTTATTTGGTGTAGCTTCCCCCAGAAAACTTTTATAAAAGAAAAGGTGTTCTTTATGGTACTCTTAAATCACCGTTTTAATTTTGCACAGAAAATGAATTTTCAATAAATTTTCTATAACATCAGCTAGATAGAGCTTTTCTGCCTTAAGCGTTCAGATGTGGGGGAAGAGCACCCAGCATTCAAAAGGGAGACACCTATTATGAGTTTAGCTTTAATACAGAAGGTGAGGTTCCTTTTAGGGAATCAGCTACCAAATAATGTGTCTTTGTTGCTTTTCTCTCAGATTTTTTAATTTTTAAAGAGAAACAGTGTGGGATTTAACTGTCACATTGTCCACGGGATCTTAGTTATTTGTCCAAGGCCATGTTCCTTTACCTTCCTCACTAACGTTGGTGAGTTAGTAAGTTTAGTAGGAAATTAAAATTTTGAGGTGTTGAAACAAGTGCCTTTGTATTCACCCTTGTGTGAAGCACAGACTGGGATTACTTATGGATGTGTTGAGAAGCAGGTGTTGTGAGCAAGCAGGTGACCGCAGCTGTGTGTCTCTTGAGGGTCTAACTTTGTTTGCACCTCACCTTTTGATAGAAACAGGAGGGAAGCTAAGGATTCTTAGGCCCTCACCACTTAACCCTTGCCTACCCAGGAGGCTGATTTATGAATGATTTATCCACCAATCTGGAATCCAGGAGTCTCTTGTACATTATTTACATTCTTCAGGTAAGGGAATAGTCATAAATAAAACACTTACTCTGGTCTTGAGCAGTGCTCTTAGGTAATTTATGCTGTAGCATTTCCAGTGAGTTGCTTAAGTGTTGGGGGATTTCTGGATCTTTGTGCGTTTTCCATTTGGGCCTTTTCTCTTGGAGCTAGGTTCTCGGGTTGTTACATTTGGGCCTTTTCT
>JANHMN010000002.1:2194363-2208757 GCA_030674055.1 Rhabdomys pumilio | reverse complement strand
GGGCCTTTTCTCTTGGAGCTAGGTTCTCAGGTTGTTACATTTGGGCCTTTTCTTTTGGAGCTAGGTTCTCGTTGTTCTGGCGCTCACTATGAAGCTTTGCCTTTGTCTTTCAAATCTGTTATTTCTGGGGTTTATATGAAAATTCCAGAGAGTGTAATGAATTTGGCAGTTGGGTGAGGATTGGAGAATTATTGATATATATATTCCTTCAAAAGTAGTTGAGGTGCCAGTGTCCTAGTGAAAGAATATCTTCTTTGAAGTTTTTGCAGGTGTTTAGTGTGTCAGCTGGTGGACCGGCACTGGAGGGAGCATGCATGGAGTGACATTTCTTGCTTCTGTGATATGCATGGAGAGGACATACCTTTGACTCAGCTGCTTCAGCCTTTGTTAGGTCTTTTTTATACCTTTGTTTATTTGTTGAGGGAAAAATGTACATTCAGATATTCCAGTTGTGTGTTTATAGAGTATTACTGAATAATAACAAAGAAATAAAAAGGTAAGGACAAGTCTGGTTCCGGTTTTTGACACCAAATGAACGAGTAAAAGAAATGAAAGGAAAAGAAAGGGAGACATGATTATTCCTAGGTTAGTCTGGGGGAAGTTTATTGTAGGTAAGTGGGCGTAGGCAGAGGCAGGGGTGTGGGAGAGCACAGGCAGAGGCAGTGGTGTGGGAGAGCACAGAGAGGCAGTGGTGTGGGAGAGCACAGAGAGACAGGGACATCTGGGAGTTCACAGTGGACACGACCAGACTGAGCTGTGCCCTGTGCAGGGTGAGAGAGGGAGAGGGAAACCAGGTACAGCTGTCAGGAGGCCCAAAAGGCACAAAGAGGGCAGGTTAACCAAAATGGTTGTATTATATAGGGAAGAACAGCCTAGCCCCTTGGCTGGAGAGTTCAGGGTAGGGATCTGGGTATGCCAGCCTTAAGGAGCTAGGGACTAAGGGATGTAGAGAGAACCTGGTAGCCAGTATCACCTTTGATATGTAATAAAATAGGCACCTCAGCCATTTGTCTCAGGTTGGAAACCTGTTACCAGATTGCTTCAGATTTCTGATGTTCTTTCTCTGTGAGTCTTGTGCTGCTCTAATGGTTGTTGTCTTTCAGAGAATTGGTCCATGAGGAAGTAGTCTTCCTGGTTAACCAAGCTGAAGATTTCAGCACATTAGTAATGTGTAGTCTGTCTGTCTGTCTGTTTCTGGTTATTATTTACACAGCTTGGCATGAGATTAGGTGTTAGCTAGTGCACACTAGCAGACAGTGAGCAGAATCTTTCAAATCCTCAAGATCTTCTAGGATCCTTTCCCCTTTCCCTTTTTCTCTTCCCCTTTTTCCCTTTTCCCCTTTCCCTTCCCCTTTCTCCCCTTTCCCTTCCCCATTTCCCTTTCCCTTTTCCCTTTGTCTTTGTCTTTTTCCCTTTCCCTTTCCCTTTCCCTTTCCCTTTCCCTTTCCCTTTCCCTTTCTCCCTTTTCCTTTTTTTCCTTTTCCCTTTTTCTCTTTTCCCTTTTTCTCTTTCCCTTTCCTTTCCTTTTTGAGACAGGGTTTCTCTGTGTAGCCCTGGCTGTCCTGGAACTCCCTCTGTAGACCAGGCTGGCCTCCAACTGAGAGAGACCTGCCTGCCTCTGCCTCCAATTATTGATATTAAAGACGTGTGCCACCATACCCAGCTTGCTTCTTTCTCTTTAAACTATTTTTGTGTATGGTGTTTTGACTGCATGTAGTACCCTCCAAAGCCTGGATCCTGGACTTACAATTGGTTGTGAGCAGCCATGAGGATGCTAGGGATGGAACCTCAGTCTTCTGGAAGAACAGCCAGTTCTTCCATTGAGCCATCTCTCTAGTTCTTTTAAAATCGAAATCTCTGTCCTAGAGTCAAGTCTGTTCTGTGGCATTTTGACTTAAGGCAGGTCACATTTACATGCAACAGATGACCTAGATAGAATTGTAGTATCAGTCTCGTGGAGGAGGAGGCCGTAGGGGATCCACGCTGGAAAAGGTGGGTGCAGTCTTCCAGTGGTTTCAGGTCAGGGAGACTTGGTTAGAGACAGCAAGGGGTTAGAGAATTTGTGGTGAGCATAGTTTCAAGACTATAGGATGCTTAGGGAAAGATGGTATAAGAAGAGAGGTGGAATTCTAGTTGGCTTTGTACATACAGTGGAACCTCAGCTTAGCGAGCTGTGTGTCAACCAGAATACATCTTTCTCCATATCCAGGGAGGCACACTGTAGCCATAAATACTGACTAATTTCTTCTTGAATGCCAGAACCGATGCATTCGTTTTACACATGCTTAAAGTATCTCAGAATTCCTGATAGGAACCATTAGTGGGATGTCTCCATTTTAGAAACAAGCCTAAGGTAACAGTTGTCAGCAGTGTGCGTCTGACTGGCTGGAGAGTGTCACATGTGGGATGTGCTGTAAAGAGCTTGGTGTTCATGGAGTGCTTTTCTGCTTAGATACTTTCATATGGCTGAGGGCAGAGTAAGGAGGCCTGATATCCTTGAGAACCTCTCAGTAAGTGCAGACTTCATGCTGAGGGGAAATTTGCACAGAACAGGAGGCAATTACACAGCTCAGATGTGTGGTGCCAGGTACCTGGTCCCCAGCTGTAAATCAGGATCCTTTGAAACATTGCAAAGCCAAACATGCACCACTTTATTGTCCTCTACAGAGCTCTTGTGCTTCTGCAGTAATAAAGAGAGGCTGATGCCATCTGCAACAAAACAATAGGGATGTGATTAAATTCCGAGACCTCTGATGGAAAGACCCTGGATTCAGTTTTCTCTTTCTCTGTATGCTTTATTGTACCACTCACAGAGGTCAGGCAGTCTGCAGTGAGGTCATTCCGTTCATGTTTGCTGAGGTTACTGCGGCCTGCACGTTGGTGTGGGTGGGAACTAACAACGGTGTTAATCTCCATGGCAGGAGGAGCAGACAACTGACTGACTGCACTAAGGAGCCAAGGTGCAGCTTCTGCATTTCCTCCTTACTTTCTAGCTGTGATTATTCAAAGTCAAGATACTTTGATAAAGGTGAATTTGGTTCAGTAAAGAATTTAGAGAAGCCATTGGGATTTTATTGCCAGACTCTGTATTGGGCCATATTTCCTTGCCTGGCTGATTGATAGTTTATCGGTTTGCACTGGTGGGATGTCTGTTCCTAGTTACATTTAAGACTTTCCTTATTACCTTTAGGTAATAGACTTTAGCTTTGCAGGAGAGCAAAGGGAAAATGCCAGCCATGGTTTCAGTTGAAAATTCAGCAGTAAAGCCCCCTTATTTCATAATGAGCCTCAAGAGGAAGTTTTATTGGGAGCTGAGAGCAAAGGCTTTTGGGCTTTTAGGAATTTGCCTGACAGATTGAGGTGCTGGCAGTTTAGCACAAGATGCAAGCTAGGAGCTGAGGCAGCTGGCCGGGTAGACCACTTGCCAGTGCTCCTTTACCTACAGCTTGAGTGGGAGGCACCACGCCTCTGCTGGGGGTCGGCTCCAGCTCTTCTTCCAGTGAGTTCCAGGAAGTCCTTACCGTGTACTGTGGGGGTAAGGAGCTTTGGTGCACCCGGAGCAGTTGGCAGGGAGCTGAGGTGACCACAGAATGGCTCGTTTGCCCGGGAGGGGCCAGGCTTTCACTGTGATTGGACTTTACTGTAGGAGCTCCTTCTCGTCTTGGCTCGCAGGAATGGCAACGGTTCTGTGCAGTCCCCATGGTTTTTCAGGGAGCTGAATGGTCAGTAGGAGTCACACGCTCCTGTCCTGAGGCTGCAGCGAGCAGGCTTTAAATCTTAGCTCCTCTGCAGTGTTGTACCTGTCACAGTGCATTTGTAGTCAGCCAGTGAAACACTTTTATAGATCTTCTCGACAAGCAGTGGACTTGGGAAGTGGGCTCTCTCTCCAGCACAACAAGGCTCCTGGGCTCATCCCAGGGTTGCACAGTCGGACTGCACACAAGCCTTGTGTGCTGCTTTCTAGGAACTCAAGTTGATGGCCAGGAACAGACACGCTTCTCTCTGTTGGATTTACAGGTTTATCCCGTGGGGTTTAAGCAGGGCTCAGTGTTTATGTACACTTCCGTGTTTATGGGTTGTAGTTAGAGCTGCAGCGTCTGGACCTATGTGCCCCTCCCTTAAGTAGGCTAGCTGCAGGTTGTTGGGAAACTTGAGGGCCAAGTATGGGGTGCTGCTTGAGCTCCCCCTCCCAGCCGTCTGCACGAGATCTCAGAGCCCTGATGATGGGCTTGTGGTCCTACTAGCCTCTTTTCTGGACTGTTCCTAGTTCCTGTTCTTGGAAGGCTTTAGATGCTTGCCTCTGCTCTAAGGGAGGGGGGTGGAGTGTGTGGTGCTGGTGTCCCCCCTGCCTCACCCTGGTGTTCTCTATTGGATTTATAGTGGGATGTGCTGAACTGGTGTGCTCTGCCTTGCTTGGGATCTTCAGAGTCACACGTGGACAACCTGAAAAGAACCTAATGGGGCTCAGGCATGGATTGGAGGGGGGGGGGTCATCAGAGATCACTGTGAGGTAGCCTTAGGCTCGGGGAGGTGCTCAGAGATCACTGTGGAGTAGCCTGCCTTGGACTAGTAGTGGTAGCTCTGAGCTTGGAGCAATCACATTTTGATAGGACAGTACTGCCCATCTGGACACAGCCCTATCATGGCATAGCTGTCACCCCTTAGGCTGCTCTCATTTCATGACTGTGCCATCTTCCTGGCAGCCTTCCTCTGCTGGCAGCCTTCTCTTTCCTCCAGAATAGCTTGATTCTCTGTGGAGCCAGAGCTTGGGCATCATCCACCTGTTTGTGTTTCTGTGACAAACTGCAAATGAGGACTCCTAGCCACGGGCAGAATTGTAACTGGCTGACTCATATCGACATGATTCAAACTCTTGTGTGATGTGCTTTGCCCCTGTCCTCATTAAATTTGTAAGATGGTGTAGATTCGTCTTGTGGCTGTCTTGGGGTTAACCATTGCGTTGTGTTAGTCTCCCTTAGCCTCTTCCTACCAGATGTTAGCAACTGTCCCCAAGACAAACATTTTGCATGTGTTTCTGCTCTGGCCGCAGCCATGCTCCAGCCTGTGTCTTCCCTCCTCTTTCCCGTCTTCTTGCCTGACAGCCTTTCCATGCAGTGTTCAGGGACAATTCCGATGGATGCTCTTCAGCTGAAAGGCTTCTTAGTCAGCCCTGTCCCCGCACTTCCTGTCTTGTCCTGTCCCCAAAGGCCATGGTGTTACAACAGCCCTCTAGATATGGAACTCAGATCTAAAAACCAGTTCCAAACTTGCAAACCTAAGCTGCCGTTGAAGCTAATGAGAGCACAAAGGAGTCACCATCTCTGACTACTCATTCTTTTGAAAGCTTCCACATGTTTTAGAAAAAGGTAGGTTGTGGAGATGATTCTGCACTCACCTGCAGAATGCATCATCTCCATCTGTGTGACTCAAGTGCTGTGGGACTCCAGCTTCTTGAAAGTGGCATTATTTGCAGTTCCTGTGTCAAAGGCTCGCTCCCTCTCTGAGGCAGTTGGAAGGGTTTACACGAGTCCATTTATAATTTCCGGCCCTGATGCTTTGAGTGGTGCACAGAATGGGTTCCAGCCATCCTTCACTGCTCAGAAGGAAGTGGAACACTCTACTCCTCTCCCTCCCATGCCGTGCTGCATTAAGTTCTGAGGATTGGCCCTTGGCCTTTCTGTCTTTGCCTTGGTGAGAGGGCAGGTAGCTTAGCAGCTGTGGAGAAAGCAGGATGTGCAGACTCTTGGCTTTAGTCTGACCAGATGTAACAGTAACCTCAAGTGCTACTACTTCAATCTTTTCAGATTGAAGATGGAAGTCGAAGCTGGGGTGGGCCTGGTGGAGTGGGCCTGCTGGAGTGGGCATGGTGGAGTGGGCAAGCCTTTTGTCCCAGTGCTTGGGAGACAGAGGCAGGGGCAGCTCTTGAGTTGGAGCCCAGCCTGGACTATGGAGTGAGCAGAGGACAGCCAGACCTGCACAGAGAAACCCTGTCTGGAAACAAACAGACAGACACACAGTAAGTGGAGGGCTGATGGGAGGAGTATTGAGCAGGTCAGCCCCAGCACCCAGAGGGTCCTTGATGCTCAGCCTTCTTCCTTGGTCTCTAAGATGCTGGTGCCCAAGCCACACTAGGACACACACACTGCCACTTGGAAAAATTCTACTCCAGAGAATTCCTTCATACTCATCCTTCTCACCCTGCTTCCTGTCTCCCTGTCTCTAGTGTGGTCTGGAGAGCAAGTACTTCCCCATCTCTGCTGCTCGTATTGTTTTTCTAGAGAAAGAAGCTTGATTCTTTTCCTCACAGCCTCTCAAGGGCCTCTCTCTCATCACTCTGCTCCTCCTGACTGATGAGGTCATTGTTTCTGTGTGGACAGAGTTTGGCAAAGACACCATGCTTACCGAAGACCGAAGCTGTAGCTTACCCAACCTTCTGGCACCTATGTATCTCTTACTCGGGTGGGCTTTGGGACCTGAGTCTGTGATCGAGAAGACCTGGTCACATGGTGCTGGTACAGGTGTCATGGTACAACTGGAGGTGCTGACAGTCAGGAAGCAGAAGGCACGGAAGGCTGAGTTTGAGAGTGCCGAAGGGAGTCCCCATATGCTCGCTGCACGCCACTGTGAAAGCTGTAAAATTATTCCTCAGCTGAAAGAGAACGTGCTGAGTGGGGGAGGTGTGTAACAGACCAGAGGGAACGGTTCTGAACACTTCCCGTGCTGTCTGACTTCACTTTGTTAAAGACCCATATGTCATGGAAGTGTTTACATACCTGGTTGTTCACCATAGTACCAGGACCTCCTTATGTAGTTGAATCCAGTGGAGACATAGAAAATAATTGGAATAAAATTTATATAATATAAAATCTACATTTATTTATCTTGATGTCTTCCTTAGTCACCTTTCACTTGATATTTTTATTTATTTTGAGACAGGGTCTCTTCACTGAATTTGGAGGATGGCTCAGTACATAAGGTATTCTCTGTGTGATGTGGATCTGATTTTAACCCAAGTAAAAAGCTTCGTGTGCTTATAACTTTAGTGCTGTAAGAAGCAGGGGCAGTGGTAGGCTGATGCAGGGCTGGAGAGACCCTGCTTCAGGGGGATGAAGCAGGGAGTGACAGAGCAGGATACTTGACATCCTCGTCTGGCATCTGTGTGCAACCACACACACACACGCACACACACGCACACACAGTCCTACATATATGCACACACACACGCGCACACACACGCACACACAGTCCTACATATATGCACACACAGGCACACAATACATAGGTATGTGGACTTTACTGCTGTCGAAATGGTGCAGTAACCTGAAAGCACTTTGCCTTGCCATGTGGCTTCACTACCACAGGTTATAGCTCCACGTATATTTAAACCTTGAAGACAGTGATGAAGACAGCAGAGTACTTCTTTACCTGTCTGAGCACTCTATTTCTCCTGTGTGCTGTCTTGTCTAGGCTCATGGTCCTACAACTTGAAGATGTTTGCTTAGAACTTTTTGGAAACTTCTTGAAAGGGTCTGCCCCTTCCGACCTCCATCTGTCTCTTCTTTTTCGGATCAAAAAAGTTGGAGCCTGAGAGGTTTCCTCATGTCCATATGTCTCTTAGATTTTGTTCAGTGTCTTTTCTGACTGGGCTTTTGATCTGTCTTCTAGCATGGTTCCTGCCTGGCTTGGTGTTAAGTCTGCTGCACGCTCGAAGATTGCTCCTCCACTGGGCCATGTCCCTAGCCCATGCAAACACTTCCGAGGTTCATTCTGACTGACACTGGGGTCATGTTGCATAGTTGTAGTTAGTTGTCTATAAGACCTGCCTATGGAGGCTGAGTTCTGAGTCTCAGGGTGAGCTTCAAAACCTGTGACTGAGTAGAGACTAGGCCACACAGAGACACTGTTTCCTTCATACCTGTGCCCACAGTGCAGCCATGGGTGACACGACACAGGGAAGCTGGCTCAGCAGAGTGGCAGAGTGGTCAGGTAGTCCAGGGCTTCTTCTCATTTTGTAAGGATTACAAATATCCGAGTTTAGCTTTTACTGAGTACCAGGTAGACCTCCCACATGAGAAAGCGTTTGGCAGCATTTATTTGTTCTGTTAGCTGTACATAAAACAATGTTCTTACACCTAAGAAATGCCTTGCATGACTCCAAGGCATCCTAGATTCTGTGGAAACTCAACATATATCTCATTGAAATTATAGTCCTACCTTTAGAGGGACAGATTTGAGGACAGTGTATTAAAATGTTCTTCAGGTCTTTCCAGACCCTCTGTATTACCCATGACTGATCCCTGCCTCCACTTCCCAGTTTCTTTTTCCATCTCTGAACATTATAGATTAATAGCTTCTTGGGGTAGAAAGAGTAGCTTTGGATGGTAGCAGGTGCTACAAGGGACCCATGTGACTTTCTGTCTTGGAGTCAAGAGTCCAGGAAGCATACCTAGGCAGGCAGTTCCCATAGTTGCTCAACTGGAGATGGTGGAGCTCCAGAATACCCCTTGCTCCTGCCAAGCCCCAGCACAGCCATCTCCTCACCCTCATGACACCCAGCTTTTTCCTGGGCTCTCAAGAAGCTGTCTCTCGGGCAGTTAAGGCCTGGAACTTTCTCCTCAGAGAGCATGGATTTTGTTTAGATTTCCTGGCAGGCTCTGCTTGCTGCTGCTGCTGCTGCTGGGAAGGGCATAACCCTCAATGCCTGTTTTCAGTGCTGTGTGCTTATTGCTGGTACTCAGAGTTCTAGTTCTCCCACGGGGCTTGTATTCTGATTAGAGGTATTGCTGAACACACTGTGGCATCTGGTCTGTGCCCTGTCTGGCCTGAGACTCAACCCTTTACTCCAGGGCTCAGTGATCCACATTCAGAACTTGGGGCTGGTGGTCACAGAAAGCCTGTTCTGTGTTCGTTCCTGCATGTGCCACATCTCTTGAAAATTTAGCTCATCTCTCTGTTATGCTGCTCTATATGTTTTCCCACCCAGTGGTTCTTTAGATGTCATTTACACACAGTGAAATGCAGAGCTAGTTTTCAGCTTGATGAGTTTTGACGGTCGTGCGCTCTGTTTAATCAGGACTCAGGAACAAGAACGTTAAGACCTGCACAGTTCTCTTCTGCCCTTTGCTGTGATGCTGGGAATCGAACCCAAGGCCTTGCACATGGTTGGCTGCCTCTAAGCCATGCTCCCAGCTAACTGGCCTCCTCTGCCCTCCACCTCTATCATTCGGTTGTCTCACCCATCCTGGCCTTCATACAGTGCAGTTGCTGTTCTGCCTTTGACTCTCTTCTCAGCACATTTCTGGCTCCCTTCTTGGGGTCTCCCGCACCAGCAGTTCACGCTTCTCTTCTGTGTGTGGAATCTGCGTGCGGATGATCGCGAATGCATTAATGTTCTCAGAGGTGGATTTGGTGTTATGAGTAAAGCTGCTGTTTGTGGAAATGACTTCTTCCTGTGGGTATACAGTTTCATTTCTCTGTGTAAATACCTGACATGAGATTGCTGGTCACGAGTGGCTGTACGTTGTCATTTGTGTTTTATAAGCCCCGTGAAATTAACAAAATGACAGAGATTTTGTTTTCCTTCTGCAAAGCCAAGCTGTGGGGAGGAACTGCTTTCTCCTTCATTCTGGAGACGTGAGGGCAGAAACACTGAGATGCTGTGCTGTCTTTGAATGAATTCTTAGGTGATGTATGGATGTTATTTTCACCTCAAATAGGAGTCATCATCACATAGGGAGTGAATGTAAGTTGTGTTTATCAGGGTCTAGTTGAAAATGTCTGCAAATGGAGGCACAGTTCAGAAAAGAAACAAATTAATTGGGAACTAGAAGTAACTGGCATCTTCAAACTTCTGCTCCTTCTTTGCAGAGTGACAGAAGTGGCCACCTTGGCCACATGGTGTTCGGATGCTTCTGTGCTTCTTGCCCAGTCCTGTTTAGAATTTCACTTGGGCCCCTTGGGTTTTCTGGATATCATAGGTCTGGATGGAATTCCCCAGTGACAGCAGAAACTGTGCTCTGCACAGTGTAGCTGTCTCCACCACAGCTGAAGGCAACTTTCTGTGTCCTGGTGATGGACGTCGAGGACACCAGGTGCTATAAGTGGCAGCATAAAGCGTCGCTGGTCTTCTTGTGTCCCTGCTTGGGGAAGGTTTGAGCAGACAGTGTTGCATGGTATGGTGTTTCTGTTCCAGGTGCTTGTTCCCTTTGCTCCCTGAGCTGCCGCCCTGCTTTCTTCCCACCTTGGTACTCTCGGGAACACCCAGTAGGACGCAAACTCCTGGACTGTGGAGGCTAGGGGCTGCAGGCTGTCACAAGCTGTGTGGACTTGAGGATGGGGTGTGTGGTATAACATGGTTGGTTTACTTCTGAGTTGTTGGTTTACTTCTGAGTTCCTGTGGTAGAGTCACAGCGTTCTCTTCAGAGGATTTGGATGTGTTCTGGCTAGGGAGAAGATCCTTTCTTACCAGTTATAAGCCCAGAGTAGTGAATTTCCGTCAGCATTATATCTTAACATCTCTTATTTCTCCTGTCTTCTCTTCAGTGTTGGGAAGTCTTGCCTGCTCTGCTGCTGGCAGAGGATGCAGAGGGCCTGCTCTCTATCTACTCTCCTCCTACTGCCTGCCATCCTGTAGTCCTAGTCACTGAGTGTCTTCTGGCTGCTGCTGGGTGAGCCCATACTGCAGGAGCCACAGGCTGGGCTCTAGAAAACTCCTGGAAAGTAGCAACAGCTCCAGCACATCCCAGTTTGTGATGGGCAATTGTCATAGTTAACTGGATTGCATTTATTTTTTTTTGAAGATTTACTTGTATGTGCATACACTCAAGTGTGCATGTTCACATGTCATGAGAGCTGTCTCATTGTTGGGGTGAGGAGGGAGGACATACGTCTCATTTCTAGTGACCTCCTTGAGATGAGCTGTTTCTCCTGTATCTTCTAGTATTAAAAATCTTGCCATTTGGTATTATCTGAAAAGTTACCTTCCCCTGAAGTTGGTTGTGAGAATAGATTATATCTTTATTGTCTTTGCTCTGGGATTTGGGGGAGGCTTCCTCCTCTGTGTGTAACCCGTGGGAGATGTAAACGGCAGGTGGAGGAGGATGCTAGGGCGAGTCAGCAGTGCCCTGAAGACAAGTGAGAAGCCAGGTGTGCTTGGGTGTGCACTGGTATAAACTGCACCTTCACTAGCCACCTTGGTCAAAACACATTTTGCCACCTCATCCAACACAGCAGAATATCCTGGATTCTTACCCAGAGCAGCTTCTTACATGCAGAGAACCCTAGCCTAGGGCACTTGTACTTGCTCAGGCAAAAGGTCCCTCAGGGTTATGGTTTGTTTCTGCCCCTGGTATCAAAGCCACATGTGGTCCCCACCACCATAGACCCGACAGAAAACAGACTCTCAGAACCATCTGGACTTGCAGGGGACAACTGAGAGCAGCATTTCAGCCCGAGAGGCAGGCACACAGTTGCCAGAAGGTCACACTGAATCATTGTCATGCTCCTGATCACATGTTTGATGGGGCTCTGTCTTGTTTGCAGGGATGGCATTGCACCGTTCAGATCACATGTGTCATTTTTCAGAGTACAGAGCACTGGAACCATTTACTGTGTGCTGCCTCTTTGCCTCCCCCAGCTCCTCACCAGAGTGTTGTGGGGATCTGTAAGCTCTCTCCCGGTACCCCTTGATCCTCCCAGAGCTGCCCTTTGCCTCCAGGCCACAGAAGATAGAAGAGCAGCTGGTGATGGGGAGATCAAAGGGAAGTGGCTGCTCTCTGGGCTGGGAAAGGGCTGGCCAAGTGGCTAGGGTGGCAGCAGGGCATGGCAGCACGTGGTGAGGACCAGGTAAGAGTCGGGCTCCCTGTGCGGCATTGCTTCTTTGAATAAGAGTGGGTGCTGCAGCAAACAGGAAAGGAGGATGGGCTTGACAAGAGTCTCCTTCCACTGACAGATTACATACCAGGAGAGACTTAGTTGAGTTGCTGACCTCACATTCTAGATCTGAAGGTCCTCCTCAGGAATTGCCTGGAGCTAAGAACAGGCCCTTCCCTGTCTGGAGCACAGCCCTCTCTCTCACGCATGACTTCTGTACTACACTCGGTCTCTTGGGCCCAGGTGCAGCCGTTGACAAGGGAGAGGATGCACCTGTTCTCCTAGGAACAGATGTGAAAGTCCTTTCCTGGTATGCTAGCTGCTGCTTGGGCATCCTGTCACAGAGGTGGTGTGACAGGTGTTGACAGAACACCAGTGGGATTGGTTGTGATTGTAAATATAAAGCGGCCATGCTTCCTTTTGGCAAAGTCATTGCAATGGTGAATACGCCACAAAAGTGAGTCTGGAGCCATGGGAGATTTCTCACAGTGAAATCCTGCTTTGTTCCCCAGTGCAGATTTTAAACTGTGTGGATCAGTGGACCCTGGTGCTGCCTCTGAAAATGGAAGCAGGGGAATCAGGAGTTCAAGGTAGCCTGGGCTACCAGACAGAGTCTCAAATAAACAAGCTAACAAAACACCACACGATGCACCAGGCCAGTGCTCCTTGTACTCCCCAGGCATGGCAGGCCTCACACCGTGTGAGTGTGGTGTATTGGTGTGTGCTCGTGGTGTGTGTGTGTGTGTGTGTGTGTGTGTGTGTGTGCTGTGTTTAAAAGTTATGGGGGAAGTGAGGGTGTAGGTGTGTATGAGGGTGTATGTGTAGAATGGAGGTGTTTAGGAGTGTATGGGGAGTAGTGGGATGCAGGGTGTATGGGAGTGTGTGAGTGTGTGTGTGAGGATGTGGTGTAGATCTGTAGTTTGTGTGCCTGGGGTGTGAATGTATGGGTGGGGGTGTAGGGATTATGGGAGTGTGTGTATGGGACACATCTATGGGGTTGTGAGTGTGGTAATGTGTAGGTGAGTGTGTATGTAGGCTGGGAAGTGTGTGTGTATTGTCTGTCTGTCTGTCCATCTGGGTTGGTGCTCATTATTGATGTTTCTCAACATGGTCCTCCAAGAACAGCAGTCTGTCCTCCGTCTTCCTCCCTCCCTCCCTCCCTCCCTCCCTCCCTCCCTCCCAGGTGTGGTGTCTTTGTTTCCTCTGCTTCATCTTCCCTTATTGCCTCCATATGGAGCCGGAGGCAGGCACCCTAATGGCCGCTCTACTTTCTCCCTGTTTACATCCCACTTTGTCTTCTCTGAGCAGGACTTGTGAGACCTCACTCTGGCTGACCCTCCCTTCCTTTCTTTCCTACTCCTCCCCTGGAGCTGCTCTGTTTTCCTTTGCAAGGAAGACCACCTCCTGATTCTTAGTAATGAGAGTTTTGAAAGTGAGGTGGCAATGCTCTTTCCTGCCAGCGTTGGCAGGTCTGTGTGCTTTCTAAATACCATTGGTCTCTTCTTCCCTTCCTCACAGCTGATGCCTCACAGTTTGCCTTCCTGTCAATAGTTCTGAGTAAAGACCAGCTTTAAGGGGTTAGGAGAAATGGCTGGTCAGGGGTCTTGCTCAGATAGGAAGAGATCTTTATAGAAAGCCTTGAGAGCACAAGGTGGAGGTAGGACAGGGGAGCCCTGTGTGCCTTTGCCTGAAGCTTTCCGCTCTCTACCAAGCTCACCATTACTGTCCTGTAGTCTTCAGTTTTGCCTTTGCCCCCAGAGGTTGTCAGGCAGTGATGATGGTAGGTAGTGTGCAGGAAGGTGGCTGCCACCCTACTTCACGCTTGATGACTGGCAGTGCCTGCAGAGTTGCTGCTGAAGTGCTAAATGGCCTTGGCTGAGTCCCAGCATTACCCATTTGTTGGGTCCTTTATTTCTTTAAAATACAGCCATTAGTAGGTTGATTTATTGTTCCTTTGTAAAAAGGGCTGATGCCACAGATAGGCTTTTGAGCAGATACTTAATAATTAAGGAATCTTTGTTCAGATTCAAGCACTGTGGAGGAAATGGGGTCCTGAATTTTCCTTCATGGCTGTGCTGAGATCTCAAGCTCCCTGTATGAAGACAGGGTTTGGTCCAGGGAAGAGAATTGTATTGTAAATAGATAAAAATCACAGGGAGTTTTCCAGAGGCACTCATGGTCCTGGGGCCTGAGATAGCCCATTGGGCTGGGTGTCATGAGCCTAAAACCTCAGCACTGGGGTTCAGAGAGAGGCTTCTCCCTGGAGCTCATTGGCTAGCTAGCCTAACAGATCAGCGCCAGGTTCAGTGAGAGACCCCGTCTCAAAACCAAAAGCAAACGATGAAGTGAGGTGTAAAAGAGGAGGACATCTGATACCAAGTGGCTTCTGTGTTCAGGCGCACATATGCACCCCAGATATATCACACACGTGTGTGCCCCAGATATATCACATGTGTGCACCCCGGATATATCACATGTGTGCACCCCAGATACATCACACACGTGTGTACCCCGGATATATCA